>CM014274.1:58985222-59024153 GCA_004135705.1 Alloteropsis semialata
GTGCAAGAAAATATTGAATGAGGTCAGCTAGAGGAGCTTGTTGGTCTGAAAAGGTTAAGGTCAATGGACCTATTGGGGTTTTACGTATGTCTTCTAGATACGTAGGAAGTAGCTATGAAGCCCCCACCAGGTTGGCCTACTTCCTGGCTTCATCTTGGATTTGGTAGCTATATCGTACCTGTAAACAGAATACGCAACACAAAAACACTTCCATATCTATAATCACATGCATTACAGAACAATTGAACCTCGACCAACACACATAGATATATATGAGTCATCATTTTCAACAAGTTGCAAGTATAATAGGTGTTTAAACGTTAGCCATCACAGATGCTCGTCCCGTCGTCTGGCGCCTCCGTCTGCTACGGCCCCGTGATGATGTACGGAGTGCTCTCGATCGGGCTCTCGAGGAGCTCGCTGGCGTGAGGCGGAGCTTTCCGCCTGCTGGACTGCTGCGGTTTCCAGGAGCGCGCGGAGCTGCTGATGGAGCCGCCGGTCTTCGGGGGTCGCCGGTTCAGGATGGCCGCGGAGCAGCACGGCGGCTGCCGCGAGGTTCTGGGACGCCCGTCCGAAGATCGGAGCGTCGTTAGCGTTGTTGCCGTCGTTGACGATGCGCTGCTGCACGTCCCGTGCATGCGCGCGAGCGGCTCCTCCGTCCGCGTGTCTCCCGAGCTCGTGGTGGAGTTGCTGACGCTCGGCCTCGAGTTGTCGCTGTGCCTCGTCGAGTTCTTGCAGCCTGACCCGCCGGGCATCGCCCGCGGGGCCGTTTGGAGGTTGTGCTGCTTGGCGGGGTTCCTCCCTGGTGGAGCTGCTCGCGGACTGTACGTCCCCCTCCGGGGTGTGACACATGAAGCACTCCCGGGAAGGGTCGAAGTTCGGCGGAGCCCATCTCAATCGCGGGTACGAGCTTTGCTCGCCCGCCGCGCCTTCAGAGGTTGGCGTGATGCAGGGGTTAGACTCCGTCGGTGTTGGGGCGACCGCCGGATCGCGTGGCAGGCCTGGCTGTCCCTCCGGGTACATGGCGTTGTAGCAGTCAATGAACTCGTCCCAGGGGAGCTGCTCTTCCCCTCCAACTTGGAGGGCGAGGTTGGTGAGCATGTAGGAGATGTTGCGGAAGCGTTCCTGGGACGGGCTCCGTCCCAGGGCGGCCGCCAGGTCCCCACCGAGCAGGTCGAGGACGTAGGCGGTGGCTCCCGTGGTGGCGCGGGAGGGCTTGAGCTCCTTGTCGTGGATCGTCTTGTCGCCGTCGTCGCAGGCGAGCTTGGGGCGCACGAAGGTAGCCCCGATGATGGGCTCCACCGACTTGCTGAAGACGAAGTCGAGGGAGCCGAACCGCAGGTGAGCGCCCGGCGCGAGCGAGACGCCGCCGTGGGCCATCCGGGCCCTGGTGAAATGTCGTGACACGCGAAAAGGCCCCTACCTGGCGCGCCAACTGTCGGGGTTCTCTACCGCCGGCAAGTAAATTTCTACGATCGCGTGTCAGGGTCCGGATGGTGACTCAAGAGACAGGGGTTTAGACTGGTTCGGGCCTCCGGAGAGTAACACCCTACGTCCAGTGTGTGCCGATGTTCTCAAGTCCAAGTCTGTAGTAGGGGGTACAAACTAGTCGGGAGAGGGAGAGGGTCCCAAGTCCCTGTGTTCGAATGTTCGTCCGTGAGTGTTCGGATGGTAGAATCGGGTCGGGTCTCGGTCGGTTCTCCCCCTCCCACTGGTGTCCCCTTGTCCCCTTTTATAGTCTCAAGGGGAGAAGGGAGCGGGAGGTAAGAAAGAAGAAAATTACAAGGGGAGTTACTGCCCCCGAGGCCTTTAACTTGTGCCGCGCGCCAAGCCGTACGGGGAGCAGGTGTTGACGAAGCGGGGCGCTCCGCCAGACCCGGGATCGTACACCCCGGGTGGTTGATGTAGAAGACTTCTCGGGTAAGTCTCCGGGTAGTTCCTGGGTCGTGGTTGACTTGCTCGAGGCCTTTGGGAACTCCAGGTGTCCTCCTCAGGCTCCAGGTGTCGTCCTTGGGCGCCTGGGGTCGTCCTTGGGCGCCTGATGTTGCGCATGCGTTTCTCCCAGGACTGTAGCGTTCCTGTTCGGATGAGACGGGCGCCACTGTGGCTGCCGTGGCAAAGGACGGACGCCATCATGCTCTGGCACGGCGGGTACCAAGTGGGTACGGCACCGGATGGGCCGGGACGGGACGCAGCCGAGTAGTCTGGCCGGGCGAGCCGGAGACTCCTCGGAGGCGGAGAACTCCCCGGGCGAATCGGAGAGCCACTCGGGGGCGGAGAACTCCCCGGGCGAATCGTGGAACCACTCGGAGGCGGAGAACTCCTCGGGCGAATCGGAGACTCGTCGGGCGACCTCCGAGCTGTCGGGGCATGGAGAATCCGCTTGATTTGGGTCTTCGGCTTTTGTTTTTGAGGGGTGGATTATCGTGAGGACCCGGGTTAAGAGCTTGATTGGGTACCCCTAATCCAGACCCTCGTCACTTGCTACAAGTGTATATCAAATATATATCATCCGATATGCTTTTGTGACATTCTTGGATAATTACAAAAGGAATTATTTTGGGTGAATTTTGTATTAGGATCTTTTTTTTGCACGTAGTCTATACACTATGCCAAAAGGGGGCAAAGCAAACGAGATGTTCCAAACGTAGGCCAGGTCTCGCCGGCGACATAGTTACGACAGATGATTCTTTTTTTCCACCAGCGCAAACAAGCTCTCCAAAACTATTGTGTATCAACCATCTGCTTTTGATTGAAGAATGATAAACATTCAGAGAAACCGTCTGCAGGGTGGAAACCAACTCTATTTTTGTTAGGTTGGAAATATTTTCGGAGATTCCAACGGCTATCTCCTTAAGTATGACGGACTTCCCACATCCGACTGTTTATGCCTATTGATGGAAGCCAGGTAGACTCCTAAAGACGAACCGCTCCCACTAACTCCCTCATTGACATTGAAGGCCATCCACCTCTTAGGGGCTGATTGGGTCGCTGCATGAGTCCCGAGCCAAGCTTCGTGGATGCAGGGAAGGTCTGATTGGTTGCCTGTGTTCCTTTTAGAGCCTGGCTCTATAGATGCAAAACAAAGACCAGAGCCTGGCTCGCGGGATGCGGGAGGTTTGGGCATTTCCTTAGAGCCTGGCTCCCCTTATGCACCTTTTGCATGAGCACGAGCACGAGCACGACTGAGAGACACTCGGTGCATGCGTACAAGAAAACTCAGGCAACCAATCACATGTGCGTAGTAGCCAGGCCATAGGTGTGCATGAAACCAAACATGCAGATGTTGCATGCAATCAGCCTAGCCCGTGCGGGCCTGGTTCATCCATGCAGGCCAGGCCAAAAACGCACAACCATCCAATCACGCCCTTAAAGACAAACCACTTCTACAGTTCTGGACAGTCCATCATGAAGAGGGGAATCCTAGCTCGATCTGGAAAGCTAGATTAGGGTATGATATCATATCTTCTTCTTGATCTGCTTTGTTCGATTTCTTTCTTAAATAGATCTTGATTACTCTTCTTGTCTTCACTACAAGCTTAATTCCTAGTTGCTTTTAATAGAGGGAGAGGCTACTCCATCAAACCAACAAAGAGAAAGCTGGCCATGTCTTATCTCGGACCTAATTTAGAGAATCACCACTAACCGCATGGATCCAAAAGATTTCAATAGGTTCAGTGTGGTCTGAAAGGTTGGTGTGTTTTCCCTCGTTCTCCTACAGCTCGGATATTTGTCCCATGGATACTAAAACCAAAGAAGTCGACCGGAATGGAAAAGTGTTGATGGTCGTTAAGTCCTTATTTTTGACACTTAACTTTGGATAAAAGTGAATCCATCAAAGTGTGCAGCATAGCCATAGTGTTTAGAAATCACGAATTTCACAAGATTTGTGTTCAACATGCTTTGCAGGGAATATAGGTGAGCACAAATACCAAGAATGATTCCAAGAAAGGAACAAGAACTCCAAAGGACATGGTCAAGTACAAACTCATATCATATATTTGAACTCACCATGTTGAAGAGCTTTTCGAGATGAATGTGTAATGGAGTTTTGGTTCACCCAATTTGGAGTCAGGATGCAAAAGTTAAGCTTCCTGGAATATTGCACCACATGCCGGACACGTGAGGGGGAGGTTGGCCGAACCTAAACCACTTCAGCCGATCCTACACAAGGCCAAACGACATGACCCTTTGCCAAAAGTTTCTTTGGACAACATAGGACCCATGGGAAGATAGCATGAGTTTCTTTGGACAACATAGGACCCATGGGAAGATAGCATGACCCTTTGCCAAAAGTTTCTTTGGACAACCGACCCCGGCCTCTTAGACCACTCTGGCCCATCTTCGGTCTCATGCAAGGAACACACAAATTGTAGCAATCCAAACCAGAGGTCCGTATGAACTCTACTTGGATTTATGGATCCACCTACCCATGCAAAGAAGCACAAACTCACCTATCAATTGACATGGAGCAGACATCCTCAACGTCCACTTTACTAAGGTAGTGCATCAAAGGGCTGAGGAGACAGGAGATAGATTTGGTCGAACTCCAAGGTTCGGCCAACCCCATCCAACTGCGCCCCCTCCCCCCATGGACATCCCACTGTCATGCGTCATACAACTGACCTCAGGAGAAAATCCCCACCGTGAAGCAGTCAAGGCGGTGCATCAGACGAGTTTGGCCGACTTGGGCCCATTGCCAACTGTCATACCTGCCATGACTACAAGAAACCCCCTTGCCTCTCCTCCACTATAAATAGGTGCACTCGATGCAGTATTAACACACAAGAGAAGAGGGAAACAAAAAATGAAGCACTTCCACTATAATCTTAGAAAATTGGGAGAGAGGCGAGGTGAGAGTTTCTGGGAGGAGCCGGAGTGTCGGCCCTTTTTCCAATTTGTACCTTGGTGGATGCAAATCAGCTACGAGTAACATCTGGAGTCTTGTCTAGTAACTTTGATCTCCTCTATAGTTAATCAAGAACTTGCTTTTGTTCATGGGTTCCTCGTTCATACTTTGTAGAAATACTTTGCATGAATACTTTGTTCTTGGTGAATGGTGAACTAGTAACTACTAGTGTAGTCGTGGTGTCTAGACTAGAAGTTACCTCGGTTTGCATCCAGTTCAATGGATAGTTTGTGGTAACTGCAGATGGTGACAACCCTGTTCTATCAACATACACTCCACCATGTCAATTCTGGCCTGTCTCGGGTACCCAAAATGAACAATCGTGAGGAAGATCTGATCTGCTTGATCTATTAGAAGGACCAATACTATCTCTCAAGTACCCTCTCTACCCTTATGTTTTTCTATCTCATCTCTCTTCGTCGTCTCATCCACCATATATCTCCAGACGGATTAGTTTAGAATTAGTACACTTCACATTCCCCATGGAAATCGATACTTTGGAATACTCCCATGTGAAAGCTACACTAGTATCCGTACGCTTGTGGATTTATCGGTTAGGCTAAGGAGTACCATCAAAAAGTGCAATTCTTATCCATGGTGGACAACCCGACTATTTATCATCACCTTTCATGCACTAGTTGGGAAAAGATGTAGCAAGTTGATTGGGTGCGCCAAATTGGGCTGCCTTCTCGTCATTGATAAAAAGGATGCGGAAGCAGTGCCACTCCTCCTGAATCCACTTTCCTTCAAGGAGCACATAATCCTGCCCCGCTACCTCACATGGTGCCTTCGAGATCTTCTCTAAACATGTATCTTAAGCTTGACAACACCATATGGCCTAAAAACATTCCTGGTGTTATCCAACTAGCGACCTATAAGATCCCTCTTGGGGTACTGACCTCATGTGTTTGCATCTAGCACTTGGGAAGCCATTCCAACTAGAGCAACGTCTCTTCCGCAAAGTTATGGTCAACATCGTCCGAACACTAGAGATTCTTAGGGAAGCAAGCAGCCATGGACCCATCATTGGACAGGTTACAGAGGCATAGGATCCTGGAATGGCCTTCTCTTCCTTACTCAAAGGGGAAGAGCGACTATATTTTGTCTATCAGAGGAAGAGGCATCCTCCGTTGACTTGGGAGTAGGAAGGAGCAGAAGGCCACCATCACACGCCTGTGTCAATTACCCTGTATTCCTTTGATGGCAACATCTACTAGCTGATTCCGTGGGGAAAAGCTACTGACTTGCAAAATAAAATCATCATGTTCGGCATTGCCAAGTATCTTGCTTTGCCCAAGAGTAGACATGGTGGTCTGACCATCTCGAGAGAGAACATGGTACACTTCACAGAGGAAGACAAGCAGCAGTGGTCAGAAAAGTCTTACATGCCCTTTTTGTCAGACCGAAGTAGTACGTTGGATGGGGACAACGACGACGACGATGATGCTGCAATCAACATTCTGGAGCTAGCCGGGGACTGTAGTTGGGTGTCATCTCTAGGGAAATAGATCATGCCTAGCTATCTCGAGACTAGCTAAATTGTTAGTAGTAGTACATAGTTCTCAAATACTCTATGCTTCTTTGTTGTAACATATAAACTAATTAATATGGAAAGTTTATTTCTTCATGTTTTTGGAGTTGTTTATGTTCACTTTTACATAAATATTGCTCTTTTTGCGTATTATTTATCAAAACTATTTTGTGGTTGTTAATTAATCCTCCATCCAGAATACAATGTCAACCTTTTTGTTGAGGCCATAATACCAGGGCACCTGGCTACAAGAATCACCGACCACTGACTCCGGACAAGAGACTCTGAGAAAGACATGATGAACTATTCAAAGAGGGAAGCCTGAAGATAGGAGATAGAGTGCTGATAGGTTTAGGTTTGTTTTTTCTTATAAAGCAAGTTATCCCATACATAAATAGTGGGGGTCATATACGTAGAGGATATTACAATATCCCATACACTATATTGTACTATGTTCTCACCGAAATAATACAAGCAACAACTAGATGTAAGGTTTTTACTCTATCTATGAGGCCCAAACAAGTATAAAAATCCCTTGTCTCTTTTCTCCTACTATGGTTGTCCTTCGCAAGAAGCAGGGTGCTCTAGGAACCAAATATCTGCCAACCCAAAACACTGACATGTTCTATTGTGAATCTTATTGCCATTATCTCTAAATTGGGTCAAACTTAGAGTGGTTTGGCTTGTTTGAATGGAGGGCGTAGTACTTGTTGGTATTTCTTACAATCAAAGGTAGACCCGCAAGCAGAACGATACAAATGTAGAACTTCACCTAGGAATATTACAAGCTATCAAATTCATAGAGAACGTGAGTGTATGTATGTAATATGTTCATCCAAAGGACAAAAAGAATAAGGTAGGAAAGGGTAGAGAGGATTCCTATAGCCTTAGCTCTTGAGATAAGTTGAAGGACGGACTTTATTACCTTACATTGGGCATCAACTTACACCTAGTCTACTAGGTGACTCCGGCCTATAGCTCTATGACGTACCCAAATGTGGAGGATTAGGAAGGATTACCGCGTACCTCTAGAACTTGTGGAGCACACTGCAGGTAACATCCAACCTAGACAGCATGTCTATACTATTGATTACTACATTGATCTCATTCCAAATATTATATAAGACTAAGGCACTAAAATAAAGCAATGAACCCTAAGCAATGATGAATAGATCTCACTTACTAAGGAACAAAGAACTATAAGAACCACAAACACTTACTTAGATAAGAAGCATTCATTGAGGTACAAGCCTGGAGAAGATACCGACAAGTCCGGCAATTCCCAGCACTACCCCTCACTCTTTCCCTATTCTATGCACAAAAGAACAGTTCGCCTTTAGAGTGGAGCTCAATCACTAGTATTCTTGTGTGTATTGTAAGTGAGGACTCCTCCTTTTATAGGCTCCGAAGATTGGTAACTCACCATGACTCATGCTCAACCATCATTGGGGAGGCTTCAAGGAGTGCCACATGGAAGATGGGGGTCACAGGCTGCAGAGGTAGGTCGGTCGAGGGGGGAGGGGTTTTGGCTGACCCTCTAATCCACCAACTTGGCACGTGTTAGGCTCAGATATGTTCCTAAAGGTGGTGAGGATCTCCTTACGAAGGTTGGCCCCATGGTGTGCCCATTGGAATTCGACTGAACTTGGTTTTGGTCAACCCCTGGCCACCGCCTCTCAGTCATCCCCTTTGCTAGGTCACTGTCTTGTGAGCCCTCGTGTGGGTACATGGTGGGTTGACCCATTTTGAGTGTGTTTAGTTTGGTTAGTGGACCTCTTAGTCCTTGTGTATCCACCTAGCCTAACCTTGCCCTCTCGAATGCAACCAACCATGAATCGATGGCCAAGATCATCTCATTATATGCTTCTCTACATCATAGCAAAGTTGTGCTTTGGTCGGCCCCAGGGGAGGTCGGCTGAACTAGGTGATCGACCGACCAGGCCCTAGGACCAATCATCCCCCTTTTTCTGGTATTTTGCTCTTGCATACACATATACACCAAAACTTTTGAAAATGGTTAGAAGTAAGTTCTAACACTATGTTTGGTGTTCATTTTTTACATCTTTTATGCAAGAACTAATGATAAAATACTGTAGTTACGGACCATCAACATGCTCCCCATACTTAGCCTTAGATTGTCCTCAAGTAAAGCTTAAGGATTAAAGAAGAGAATATGAATCCCTTGATATGGTGCTAGCATATAAGTTATTCCACATCATGCTTGAATTTGTGAATTTGAGGTGTGTATCATATTGCCTTTGATGCTTGAGGAATGGAATGACTTTGATCAAGTAAACCCTAGTCTTAAATGACTTGGATTTTTTGAAAAGCTTTTAAAACATAGCTTTATTTAATAAGCTCCTCATCACTCAGCGTGTATGATTCATCACTAAGGCTTTACTTTGCCTACTTTCATCTGACTTCTAGTATGGCTTATGTGGAGCAGAGGGGAGGAATGAAGATTAGGAATATTTACATTTACATATGTTGCAGAGTCAAAAACTGGATCCAAGAAGAAAGCAATCCATACAATCTGGTCAAGATGTGCACATGTGTGAAAGATGGCTGGTATACGGATTTATTTTGATTCATATGATCTCTCTCCCTTTGAATTTATTTTAAGAACATGACTATAAATTTCTTTTGTATCATGCTCAAGAGTATCCTTTCTTTTTCTTTAGTAAGTAAACTCTCCTTTTGTTTCCTTCGCCTTCTCTTTTTTTAACAGACCATGTCTTTTTGCATGGACATCTTGGAGAGAATACCATAAAACACCTAGAGCATTGATCCTGAAGAAGTTTAGCATGAGTACAAGTTTATCCCGTCGAACGTGGAGGATATCTTGTTGCTAACTTCCAATGTAGAAGTGTAGCATGTGTATATAGAGTGTACGTGATCTTAATCGTGAACGCATGAAGAGCGTCTTACAAGGGTACAATAATCGAACAAAAACTCAATGAAATAGTAAATAGCATATGTAGTGGTTCTCAATTGTAAATAATATATTACTTTGGTAGGAATGTAACATCACTAAGGAGCTTGAAGGTTATTGTTTTCAAATTCTGGAAAGTAAAACATCCCAAGCATTTTATACTAAAAGAACAAGATTTCTCTCACCATTATTCTGTATCTCATTCATCAACCATTTAGATTAACATACTTGCTGAAGATATATGTTCACAAACATCAGGGGTATGAATTAGGAATAAAGGATATGCATGCTAAATTGCTAATCTAGGAAAAGCAAGTTTAGGAAAAGAACACCAAGGTTCATTTTAAATTTGAGTTTAAAACTAGGGATCATTTCAAAACAAAATTAATTAAACTCGTGAATAAGGGAGACGTGTGAGTAGAACGTGCATACCATTGTGCATTTGTGCTAGGTGAAATGGGAGTTGAGGAGCCTCAAGGGGAGTTTGCACGAACTCCTTGTTTGGATGACCCCCTCTATGCCTCAATCGCTCCAATTTTTCTCATGTCAACCCTTGTGAGGTTGTGTAGCGTGATGGTGGGTGACCTCGGCTATGTGCACATAACTAAGACTGAGAGGTCCGTCACACTTGTCTTGTGCTTGACTCCATTCACAGAATGTGGAAACAAACAAGAGTCTTACTGGTTTGGAGAACTAGGGAGCCTAAATTTTATTGAATTTCAAAATAGTGGTGCATTACATTATTGAATCGAAATGAAATAAAAGAATAAAACAACTAGATAACTTGGGAAAGCTCGTGGTCTAGGGCTCGAGGGCAGGCCTCACCAGCTTTTTGGGGATAGCATCGGTGAGAAGGGGGATAGCGGCGGTGGAGCGGGGGTGGCGGTGGTCGGGAGGAAGACAATGATGTGTGCAGCGCCGTGACCGTGAGGATTGAGGAAGAGAAAAATAAGAGATAAGGTTGCCGATCTGAGCTGTTGGATTTTGATCCAAGGGTCAGGAAATTTGGGCGTGAAGAGCCAAAACTGGCCGCTATGGGTTGGACTAGCAGGTGATTCCGATGGGCCCAGGCTGCACGTGTTATTGGGCCTATTTGTCATTTTAACCAAGGCAAAGATTCGAACAAGATGAATTTACTTTGGTTATTTAGAACTAGGAACAATAATTGGGACTGAAATCTTTGGTTTCCATATCAGTCATTTCAATTCGCTTTTTGATCATTGGTTCAATAGTCACAAGCAAAGTCAACCGTCCCTTCATGTAAATGGGAGATGCCCGTAGCTTAGGGCTGGACAAAATGCTCACAGCTCGTTAGCTCGCTCGGCTCGTGGCTAGCTCGGCTCGGCTCGACTAACTTTTGAAACGAGCCGAGCAGATTTTTTTGCTCGTTTACCATAATGAGCTGGCTCGAGCTGCTCGTGAGCAGCTCACGAGCCGAACGAGCCATCATAGATTGTAGTTGTTTCTATCATCTGCTGAGGGCCCAAACGTTAAGGCCCACAAACACAGCTAAGGGCCCTCGTAGGCCCAGCAACGTGAGGCCGTGACCTGCTGCAATAATCACCGCACGCAAGAGCAAGGCTCGTCGTCTCTCGCGAAGTCGTCGTTCCCCATCCAGGCCGCCGTCTCTGCTTGCCCACCGGCGACTGCTCGCCACCCGAAAATCTCCACCGCCCAACCTACCACGAAGTAACCACCGCTGCCGAGATCCACCACCACCGCCATGATACACACGCTGCATCTGCCGAGGTTCACCGCGTCGACTCGCAGATCCACCAGACCACCACACACGCGAGCAAAGCTCAGCGGCGCGGGAGGCGAAGCCTGGCGGCGCGACTTGCGAACCTGGCTGTACTTTCGGGCGAGGTGGAGCGGGAGCTGCCGACCTCGCCATGCTGCTGGATCTCCTCCCCTAGCAGAGCTCCACTCTGACACCCAAATCCACCACGCCGCCGACGAGATCCACGGTACCGCTAACTCAGCATGCGAGAGGGAAAGCTCAGTGCCGCTATGGCCTATGGCGGCATGCTGGAGGCGGAGCCATTGGTGCGACCGGTAGAGCCTGCCTGCACTCGAACGAGTTGAAGACGCCATGCTCGCGAGCTCAAACGAGCTGGCTCGAGCTTCTCACGAGCCGAGCCGAGCTGTGATTTTTGCTCGTTCCATTAACGAGCCGAGCCGAGCCAGCTCGTTATAAGCTGAAGCGAGCCGAGCCGAGCCGAGCCGAGTCGGCTCGATATCCACCCCTACCGTAGCTATTTGAGTCAATTACGCCTATGCTACCATTTTTTTTTTGAGTTTGAAAGATTTGCTAACCACATGTTCCAGGTGTTGGCGATCAAAATTGGCACAAGAACAACATGACAGGAAGAACCGGTGGAACCGGATTCCTAGACCGGTGGAACCGGTTTGGTTCACTGTTGCCCGTCTGGCAGGGCAAACCGGTGGAACCGGTTTGGGAACCGGTGGAACCGGTTTTCTCCGAGTCCTAGTAGGTTTGGACTCTTTTAGTAGATCCGAGTTGTATAGGACTTTCCTTGCGGGGTACGACCTCCCCACCCTATAAATATGAAGGGTCACGGCCGATTGAGTATCATCCAATCGATCAAAACATTTATTACCTTTACTTTTTTGTCATCTCCAAACCCTAGCTTTTCCAACCCTAATTCAGTTCGTTCTTCATCTCTACGGTGTTTGACGGCTCTCTGAGTGGCCTGCCGATCTCAGAGAAACCCTAGGCGCGCCTGCCCTGACGGGGTCCCTCCCGGGCCGGCGATCTTAGGTCTACGCAGCAGCTCCCGAAGAACCGGTTTCACTGGATCCCAAAACCGGTTTCACCGGTTTTGTCTAGGCCTGCTGCAGTTGCTCGATCCGTTGCGGATCCGCGCGTTCTAGCGCAAAATCGGTGTGTTGACCGTGAAAGGCGTCAACACATTTTTGGCGACTCCGCTGGGAAATTTGAAAATCTTGGTTTTAATAACCGATTTATCAAACCCTAGCCAGATGGGATCTATCTCAGATTTGGACAAGGATAACATCGTTGTTCCCTCCATGGAGGAGATCAGCGAGGAGGAACGCCTGAAGTTTGAAGCGGCCCAAGAATTCTTCAAGACTCAATTCTTGATGGGGCTCAAGAAGGATCGCCACGGCAAGGTGACAAGAACTCAAGAATTCATGATGCCGGCGTTCATGATGAAGGATCAGAAGGTGGAAGAAATCCCTCCGGTAACGATACACCCACCCGAAGCTTCTGTTCCTAAATCTAATGAAGAGCTTAGTGCTGCGTTTTCAAATACTAAAGAATTAGTATGCACCCTAGCAGATAGAATGGATAAAATTGATAGGTTGGTAGAATCTTCTATTTATGCACAAAATTTACCACCTACGCAACATGGGAATATGCATGTGAATATGTCGGCTACACCAGGAAAAACACTTGAAAACCCAATGTATGGTATGCCGCCTAATTTTTATCCAGGACAGGTACCGCCGCCAACACATGTTTCGCCAGCCTCGGCGAAACCGGTTTCACCGGTTCCAGAAACCGGTGGAACCGGTTCTGTTGCTCAGGCTACACAGCAGCTAGTTCCGCACGCTACACCTCCTATTTCGGTAGTCCCTAACCGAAATACAGAGGTGGTTAATGGGTCTGCTTATATTAAAACACGTGCTTATACATCACCCCCTATACCTAATCAAAACATTAATTCTAGCGGGATTCCTAATGATGTATATGACCAATATTTGCGGCAAAGTCCTACTAGCATGCCTCATGTTGCTCAAGTTCAAAATACAGCCACAGGGCAATCTAATCTAGCTCGTTCAAATTTATATGCTGAATTTTATAAGATGAAGACGAGTTAGCTAGTATGATGCAGGATAAGCTTGGCATTGATATGGGTAATTCTAGATTATATCAAAAACCATATTCTACTGATTTTGATGCTGTTCCTTATCCCAATAATTGGCGTGTTCCTGATTTTGTAAAGTTTAATGGTGATGATAATAAAACTACTTGGGAACACATTAGCCAGTATATTGCTCAACTAGGAGAAGCCAGTTCTAATGATGCTTTGAAAGTGCATTTGTTTTCATTATCTTTATCTGGAACTGCTTTTTCTTGGTTTTCTTCATTAACTCCTAGCTCAATTAATTCATGGAATCAATTAGAGCAAAAATTTCATGATCATTTTATAGTGGGAGTGTTCAGATGAAATTGACAGATTTGACATCGGTTAAGCAACAAAGAGATGAATCTGTTATAGATTATTTTAAACGATTCAAAGAAACTAGAAACCGGTGTTTTAATTTGTCACTTTCTGAAAGGGATCTTGCAGATGTTGCTTTTAATGGTTTAAGATCCATTATCACGGAAAAGATAGAGGGCTTTGAACATTTTTCGGTTAATCAAGTGCAAATAAGAGCTTTAGTTGCTGAAAACCGAATAAAAAATAGCAAAGATACATATAAGACTCATCGTTCTAATGTTCATGTTGTTACTTATGATTCTAGTAGTTCGGACGATGATGAAGATGTGTATGTTGCTGAACTTGTATGGCCTTCTAAGAATAAATCGTACACTTATCCATCTCTTAAGCCAATTCAAAAGAATCGAAAAGAAGAAGTGCGATTTACTTTTGATGTTTCCAAGTGTGATCGTATTTTTGATGAATTGTTAAAGAATGGAAACATTAAAATGTCTCATACTATTCCTCCACTTGAAGAACTCAAAAGGCGGGCATATTGCAAGTTGCATAATTCTTTCTCGCATGCTACTAATGATTGCAATGTTTTCCGTCGACAGGTGCAATCGGCCTTGAATGAAGGACGTTTGACACTACATGAGATGCAGGTGGATAAAGATCCTTTCCCTGTCAACACCCTTGAGATGCAACCTCCAAAATTTCTGATTCGGCCGCATCAAGTCGAATCAACTAAAGGAAAAAATATTGTTGTGGGTGATGAGAAGCCAAAACCTGAAAATCTGAAGGGAAAATCAATCATCAGGGAAGTGGTGTGTGAGAAGACCCCCAATGGCAGAGAGACTTTCAAAATTACTGCAAGAGTCGCGGATCTCGGGGGGCAAGGATCGTCAAAAGGACCATTTGAGCCTGTACAGGACAAACCGGTTCCACCGGTTCCTGAAACCGGTATAACCGGTTCTACTCAGGGGCGCCAGAAAATGTTGAAGCCTAAGCGTCCAGAGATTGGAACCTGGAAAGTCAATGTGGCCAAGGATCAGGGCAAAGTTGCAAAGCCAAAAGTGACCTATGACCAGTTGTTTTCCAAATATGCAAATCAAAGGCCAGTTGATGATGATTGGCCGGCAAAAAAGAGAAAGAGGTCACCCATGCGCCAAGAGAAGCCAATTTCGCCTCCAAAGGCGAATAACAGGTGGAAGGGTGACAATGCAGGTTTTTATCCCCAACAGAACCAATGTCAGAACATGTCATGGATGCCTCCGTACTACAATTATCAATATCCGGCATGGATCACAGTGGGATGAATATGCCTTATTACCCTGCGCGGTATCCTCCTTTTCATCCAGGATGGGGTAATAATAGAGTTCCAGCAAATGATAGGTTGGTAGATAACCGTTCGGCTCTTCGTCGATCAGGTTAGGATGTGCTACCTCAAACCGGTGGAACCGGTTCTGTAAACCGGTTAAACCAGTTTCCGCAGAAGAGACAGCCTTCTCCTCCTAAGCAAGTCTATCAGCCTAAAAAGATAGAGGAAGTTGTCCAGAATATGGAGGTCGACTAGGAGAGAACTACTGCTGCTGATATTATTCAGATTGGTGATTTCCAAGTAAACTTAAAGGAAGATGGCAAAATGCCTATGATAATTGGTGGTGAAGTCAAGTCATCAGTCCAGGAGAACATTGCTGCAGAGCCTGATGTGGGTAAGAAGGTTGAAATTGATAAAACTAAATACCTTATGCCTAGATGGTGTCCTCCAGGTTTGACACGCACACAAAAGAGGAAGTTACAGCGGCTTCGCTTTCAGGACCAGAAAGAGAAGGCATTGGAGAAGCAGAGGGAGGAGCACTTTAACAAGTACAGGTCTATGATTCCTCCGGGCAAGGGGTGGAAGAAGACCGAAGCTCCAGAGCAAAATCCGGTGGAACCGGATTCCAAACCGGTGGAACCGGTTCTACCCCCTTCGCCGTCCACTGCTGCGTCAGAACCGGTGGAACCGGTTCTGAAACCGGTGGAACTGGTTTCTGCTGATCCAGGTCCATCTCGAATTGCTTCTGAAATTTCTGTCACTCCTGTGTTTGATCAGAAGTTGTCATCGGATTCCCAGAATGTGGACGATGAACAGCTAGTTGATTATGGGTCGTCACCTGAACATATGAATGTTGATGCTAATGTGGTGCACCTATCTTCGGATTATTACATTATTCCGGAGGATGAGATCGCTCATTTAGACTTTGGTCCGAAAGAAGCTATATTTAAAAGGCCAAAGGATTCTGAAAATCACTTGAAGGCGTTGTATATGAAGGGGCATATCAATGGGAAGCCGATTTCAAGGATGCTTGTTGACACCGGGGCGATTGTCAATTTGATGCCTTATTCTGTGTTCAAGAATTGGTGGATTAGATGATGAGCTGATCAAGACCAACATGACTATCAGCGGTGTGGGAGGAGGCGAGCTTATGAGTGCTAAGGGCATTGCTTCTATGGAGCTCACCGTTGGGAGCAAGACGTTGGCTACCGCTTTCTTCGTTGCCGAGACCCAAGATAACTTCAATTTAATATTGGGTCGTGATTGGATTCATGCGAATAGATGTGTGCCTTCTAGTTTGCATCAGTTTCTTATTCAATGGGTAGACGAAGACATTGAGGTTGTGCATGGAGACACATCGACTTGTGTTGCAGTGGCTGATGGTTCTACCATGTCTATGCATGATCATGTTAAGTGCTTAACATGTTTAGATATTTCTGATTATGAGATGATCAGTTGCACTAGAGATGGCTTTGTGCCTGCTGTTCTAAAGCCGGTTGAATATCGGCTAAACCATTTGTTGTGAATCAATGAATAGTTCAGAATGGTTGCAGCAGAGACTTGAGCACTATCGGGCACAAAAGAACGATATGTGTGAAGCCATTGAAGATTTTGATGACATGAGTAAATTAGGACAAGGCTTTACGTCGGCTGATCCTTTAGAGGAGATTGATATTGGTGATGGCACTGTACCTAGGCCGACGTTTGTAAACAAAAATTTGAAAGCTGATTATAAAGCTGAATTAATCGAGCTGTTGAAAGAGTATGTTGATTGTTTTGCATGGAATTATCAAGAGATGCCTGGTTTAAGCCGCGAGTTAGTTGAACATCGGCTACCTATTAAGCCTGGTTTTAGACCTTTTAAACAAACTGCTAGGCGTTTCAATCCTAATATGTATGACCGAATTAAAGAAGAAATTAATCGGTTGTTGGATGCAAATTTTATTAGGCCTTGTCGTTATGCTGAATGGTTATCTAATATTGTGCCTGTTGAGAAAAAGGATTCTGGTAAGCTCAGAGTTTGCATTGATTTTAGAAATCTTAATAGAGCTACTCCTAAAGATGAATATCCTATGCCTATAGCCGACATGCTTATTAATGATGCTTCTGGACATAAAGTTATTAGTTTTCTTGATGGTAATGCTGGTTACAATCAAATATTCATGGCCAAAGAGGATGTTTCCAAAACGGCTTTTATATGTCCAAATATTCATGACCTTTGGTTTAAAAAATGCTGGTGCTACTTACCAAAGGGCGATGAATTTAATTTTTCATGACTTGCTTGGTTTAATCATAGAAGTTTATATCGATGATATTGTTGTTAAATCGGCTGGTTTAAATCCTCATTTAGCTGATTTAAGACTTGCTTTTGAAAGAATGCGTCGATATGGATTAAAGATAAACCCACTTAAATGTGCTTTTGGTGTGTCGGCTGGAAAGTTTTTAGGCTTTATTATTCATGAGAATGGCATAGAGATAGATTCTAAAAAGATTGATATTATTAAGAAGATTAAAGCTCCTACATGCAAGAAAGATTTGCAGAAATTCCTAGGCAAGGTGAATTACTTGAGAAGGTTTATTTGTAATTTGTCTGGGAAGGTCAATGCTTTTACTCCTATTCTTCGGTTGAAAGATGAAGCCGAATTTACTTGGGGGGCAAAACAGCAAGAAGCTTTTGAGAAGATCAAATATTACTTGTCTTCGCCGCCGGTCATGAAGGCTCCTAAGAGAGGAATTCTATTTAAATTATATGTGGCTGCTGAGATCAAGTAATTGGAGCTGTTTTGACTCAAGAAACCGAAAGGAAGGAACACATTATTACCTATGCAAGTCGTCGATTATTGGATGCCGAAACGAGGTATATATTTATTGAAAGGCTTTACTTATCTTTGTATTATGCTTGTACCAAGATGAGGCATTATTTGTTATCCAATACTTGCATAGTGGCTTGTCAAATCGATATTATTAAATACATGTTGCATAGACCAATTTTAAGTGGTAGAATTGGTAAATGGGCTTATGCTCTTATTGAATATGATTTGGCTTGTGAACCTTTAAAATCAATGAAAGGCCAAATTGTTGCTGATTTTATTGTTGAGCATAGCATTAATGATAATGATCTAGATATCGGTTATATTACTTTTACCCCATGGAAGTTGCATTTTGATGGATCGGTTTGTAAGAGTGGTTGCGGCGTTGGTATTGTTTTTATATCACCAAGTGGTGCTGAATTTGAAGCTCTTAACTGATTAGAAAATGATTGTACTAATAATCAAGCCGAATATGAAGCTTTATTATTCGGACTAGAGATTTTGCATGACATGGGGGTAAAACATGTTGAAGCATTTGGTGATTCTCTGCTGGTTGTACAGCAAGTTAATAAAGTATGCCAATGCTTTGATGGATTTCTAAATACATATCTTGATAAGTGCTTGGATATGATTGCTCAATTTGATGAATTCTTTATATATCGTGTTTCAAGAGATGAGAATCCAAGGGCGAATGCTCTGGCTCAGCAAGCGTCTGGCTATGATGTTCAAAAAAGAAATTTTTATGAAAGAAAGCCGACACTTTGCATAGCCGAGACATCTGCCTAGGAGGAACCGGTTCCACCGGATTCAGAAACCGGTTCCACCGGAAATTCCGGTAACACCGTTTCCAGAACCGGTGAAACCGGTTCATCCGCTGACAGCAGCGCTTCGGTCCATGAGCAATCAAAATTTAATAAGGACGAAGTTGCTGATTGGAGAATACCTATTATTGAGTATTTGCAGAATCCCAATCATAAAGTTGATAGAAAAGTCCGAAGGGCGTTTAAATTTACTTTTGTTGATGGTGAATTATATCGTCGGACAGCTGAAGATTTATTGTTGAAATGTTTGGATTCTGATCAAGCTAAGGTTGCAATGGGTGAAGTTCATGAAGAGATTTGTGGTACACATCAATTGGCTCCTAAGATGAGGTGGCTTTTGAGAAGAGCTTGTTTTTATTGGCCTAATATGATAGCTGATTGTTTTTGGTATTACAAAGGATGTGAAGAATGTCAAAGGTTTAGGAATATTCAGATGGTTCCAGCAGCTTTATTACATCCTATTATCAAACCTTGGCCTTTTCGAGGATGGGGATTGGACTTTGTTGGGCAGATTCATCCTCCTTCATCAAAGGGACATCGCTTCGTGTTAGTGGCTACTGATTATTTTACAAAGTGGACCGAAGCGGTACCTTTAAAGAATATGACACATCGGGAGGTAATTGAGTTTATTACTGAACATATTATACATAGATTTGGCATTCCACAAACTTTGACTACTGATCAAGGTACTTCATATATATCAAAAGAAGTTCGTGAGTTTGTTGATATGTATGGTATTAAATTGCTCAATTCATCTCCATACTATGCTCAGGCTAATGGTCAAGCCGAGTCTAGTAATAAGATCTTGATCAAGTTGATTAAAAAGAAAATAGAGGAGAATCCTATGAGGTGGCATGAGGTTTTATCTGAAGCTTTATGGGCTCATCGTATATCTAGACATGGTGCTACTAAGGTTACTCCTTTTGAACTTGTGTATGGTCAAGAAGCTCTTTTGGCTGTTGAAGTGACTTTGAATGCTTATCGGTTAGCTAAACAAAATGATCTTGATGCTGTTGATTATCATGATTTGATGATGGACAATATTGATGAAGTGATCGATAAGCGATTGAAGGCCTTGAAGGAAATTGAAAAAGATAAGATGCGGGTTGCTAAGGCCTACAACAAGAAGGTAAAACAAAAGTCTTTTCAGGTTGGTAATCTGGTTTGGAAGACAATTCTACCTATATGATCGAAGAGCAACAAGTTTGGTAAATGGTCTCCAAGTTGGGAAGGCCCGTACAAGGTGATTAGAGTGATCTTCGGTAATTCTTATATGGTGGAGACTTTGCAAGGTCAGCAGCTGCCAAGGGCACTTAATGGAAGGTACTTAAAGCGATATTATCCAAGTGTTTGGCAAGAAACTTGATTCAAGAAACTTAGAATAAAAAGGCCGATGGATTTTGTTATACATCGCCCTCAGGAGAGTTTTCTTGTGCTAAAGTGTTTTCTGGTACGCAAGCTTTACCAAAAAACAGGAGGGCATGTGTTGGCGATCAAAATTGGCACAAGAACAACATGACAGGAAGAACCGGTGGAACCGGATTCCTAGACCGGTGGAACCGGTTTGGTTCACTGTTGCCCGTCTGGCAGGGCAAACCGGTGGAACCGGTTTGGGAACCGGTGGAACCGGTTTTCTTCGAGTCCTAGTAGGTTTGGACTCTTTTAGTAGATCCGAGTTGTATAGGACTTTCCTTGCGGGGTACGACCTCCCCACCCTATAAATATGAAGGGTCACGACCGATTGAGTATCATCCAATCGATCAAAATATTTATTACCTTTACTTTTTTGTCATCTTCAAACCCTAGCTTTTCCAACCCTAATTCTGTTCGTTCTTCGTCTCTACAGCGTTTGACGGCTCTCTGAGTGGCCTGCCGATCTCAGAGAAACTCTAGGCGCGCCTGCCCTGACGGGGTCCTTCCCGAGCCGACGATCTTAGGTCTACGCAGCAGCTCCCGAAGAACCGGTTTCACCGGATCCCAAAACCGGTTGGGCCTGCTGCAGTTGCTCGATCCGTTGCGGATCCGCGCGTTCTAGCGCAAAATCAGTGTGTTGACTCTGAAAGGCGTCAACACCAGGTGGTGTTATGCCATTAAAAAAGTTTCTAATTCCATATCTGCCACTTCAAAAATTGCTCCCTCAATGCCACTGACTCAATTTTTTGTTGCCCCATTCTGTCAGCCGCATTAGCTCAACTTAGCGTTAATGATAGAATTTTTGTGCAAAAGGCCTGCCCTCTTAATGGTGGACACCAGCTGTAAGGCACCAAGCCTTCCTTCTCTCACCTCCCATTGAGCCGACGCGTGCCGCTCATGCCTGGGCCGATGCCCGTCACTCCATTCCCCTTCCCTTCTAACATCCACTCCTGGCCAACACATGGCGACCGTTCTCTCGAGTAGTTGCAGCTCTTTGGCAGCGCATGGTGGCTTCAGATAAGCTCCCCTCATCCTTTTTGTTCCAGTCTCCATGGTTATCCATATACCCCACAAACAAGCAAAGGCACCTCGCCATCGGCCGTGTACCTCGTTGTCCATGGATTTCGCACTCCTGTCCCTCCGCACTTCTCGTCCCTCCTGGCCAACGCTCCCAGCTAGCGGCCTGCCCGCTCCCCTATTGGCCATTGCTCCCATTCAAGCCGTTGCGATGAAGGATCGGCTGGGAATGGCGCTGATTGAGGCTGCACATCGTGCGGGGGCGGGCTCAATAAACAACGGCGCCGAGGGGTGTGCGTGGCCACAAGCGAGGATGGTCGGGTGTCGAGCCGTGCCGCCGTGCGTGAGATGACAGACATGGCGAGCATGAGTGCAAAGAGTGATGTAAGGGGAGGAGAAAGAGATGAAGATGGTAGGTGGCTCTCAATCTCCTATGTGTCAAGTCGCCTCATCCTATGTATATCGAAACAAAGGGTATAATAGACATTATGCCTCTCAGTCAGTAGACGTTTTACGTCTAATAAACTGAAGTGGCACATATGGCAACAAAAAGTTGAGTCAATATTGTGATGAGAGCAAGAAATTTTAGCTCAGTTTCGGCCGAGAAAAAAAAACTCGATTTACTTTCCTCCCCCCACTCAGAGCATCTCCAACAGATCGAAAATATAAATCCCCTTTCCCTATATTTCTGGTTAAAGGGGATTGAAATAAAAAAATTCATCTCCAACAAATTTCCTTTCTATTCCCTTTTCATTTTATTTTTTTCTCAATCTCCTTTATCGCTACTTCTCTCCTCTTTCTAAAGGGGATTTGCTCCTCTCCCCTTTTCTCTCCCCTTTCCTTCCTCTCCTCTCCAACCGCAGGATCTCTGGCCGTCCGATGTTCTTTTTTTTTTCCGAGAGGAGCAGCTGCAGCACCGGGCGTCGCCGGCTGGCCGCCGCCCCACCTCGGCCACGAGCCATTGGTTACCGTCGCCACCGGCCCTGGCACAGGTGCGGCTGGCCATCCCCGTCTCGGGTCCTGGTGCTCGCGGAAGCTCAGGCCGCGACGCTCAAGTACAGGACGGAGTTGGCTAGTGCTGGTCCTCGGCAGGGTGGAAGCTCGGCCGCACCGCTTGCCGGAGCGTGGCCCTGCTCGCATGCCGGCCATGCGTGTGCCGCGTCGCCGGGCCCTGCTCGCCCTCGCGTCGCCGCTCGAGATGCCTCAAGAACCATGCCGACATGCACTGGTGCCTCCCGTCTTCCTCCGCCGCCGACGACAGAGGCGTTGCGGTCACCTCGGCGGCGGTGGCGGCGTCACCGGCTGCGGCAGAGGCGAGGTACTCCACCATGGCATCGGTCACGTGCGCGGGGGCAGGGCCGCGGCCGTCCCACAGCCACATGCGCGCGACGGTGCGGCGCACCGCGGCGTCCACGGCGTTGGCGGCGGCTGCGCCGATGCCGAACACGAGCGCGGGGCTCAGGGAGATGATGTACTCGCATGGAGCCGCGGTGGCGTCCACCGTGGCCCCCGCAGTGAGGTTGTGCCCGGCCATCTTGACGGTGACACGCTGGACCTGCTTGCGTGGGAACGACGCGTCCGGGAAGAGCGCGCCACGCCGCGGCTGGCGTACTGGAGGATGTGCTCGGCGCGGCCGTTGGACACGAAGGAAGAAGAGGTCGAACCGGCGCCCGGCGACGCTTCCCTGGGGCACGGCGTTGACGATGTTGATGCCGTAGCCCTTGCTGGCCTCGTGCTGCGCGAACAGGGACGCGCACGTGACGGCGGTCACGGCCACGACACGGAAGACGATGCTCTGCGTGGAAGGGGAGGATGACGCCGCCGGAGGGTGCGAAACAGCGTCGACGGTGATGTTGTCGATGTCGACGGAGGACGAAGCCATTGACAGGTGGGGCCTACTCATCAGATTAGATGAAAGGGAAAATGGGAACGGGGATCTGCTGTAGCATTTGTTCCCGATAGCGTCACCGGCCCTAACCAATCTCCCCAGTCCCCACACCCCCGACAACGCCGCCGCCGCATTAGCACTACCAATCTCCCCACCCCAGACAACGCGGCCGCCGCAGCCCAGCACCCGAAAGGCAGAAACCCCTCCCCAAGAATCTCAAGGACCCCGTCCAGTCGCCGCCGGCTGCCTCGATGGGGTGCGGGGAGTCTAAGATCCATCAGGAAGAGGTGGTGTGCCGGTGCCGGGATCGGAAGAGGCTGATGGCCGACGCCGTAATTTCACGAAACGCTTTTGCCGCCGCCCACAACGGTTACACCTTCTTTCTCAAGCGCACCGGCGGCGCCCTTTCGGACTTCGCCCACGGCGAGGCGCCCGACTCTAGTCTGCTGGCCTTCCATACCCACCACGCTGTCGCCGCTGGTGTGGCGGCATCTGTCCCGGCGCCGCCTGGCCCCTCCACCGCCTACGTCATCAGCGGGTCCTCCCCGCAGTCACCGCCGCCATCCGCCCACTGCTCCCACCCCAGCCTCTCCTCCATCCCCAACATTCAGTCGGACTCGAGGGCCGCCACCAAGAATCGCTCTCCCGCTGATGCTGCTATCAGAGAGGAGGAAGACGATGAGCAAATCAGGAGCGACTATGACAACGACAACAGCAACGACCATGATCACCGTGAAATTGGCAATGCTAGTGTGGACGGCATGGTTCATGGGCATCCGTCGAAGCAGGTTGTGATGGATAGTGTGGGATCTTCGACAGTGACACTGCCTCTGCATTCAAGAACTCCCATGCCGCCACCCACCCTACAGCATCCCACTAATGAGACTTGGATGGAAAGGCGGGATAAGGAGCATGTTTCTGAGGTGAAGGGACCTGTGGCAAAACTCGTTGATAGTGAGCCAGCTGCCGCTGAGGAAAGGGTACCGCAAACGGCTGCAGATAAGGAGAAAGCAATTGAGGAGATGATGTCTAAGGCTAACCTACCGCCAGTTAAACCTATTGCTAGGAAGGACCCCAAGGCACCTGGCCCACCGCCCGCACAATGCCAGCATGCCTTATCGATGGATGCAGTTGAAACTCAGAAGGGGAAGATGATGGTGGCATCAGGAACTGCTAGCTTGCTACAGATTGTTTCTCTGCTTGATGATCACTTCCTCAGAGCTTCAGAGAGTGCGCGTGATGTGTCAAAAAAACTGGAGGCCAACCAAATGCATTATCACTCCAGCCATGCTGACAGCCGAGGCAAGTATTGCTTTGTGCTACTCAATTTGCTTCCTGATTTTTAGTTACGTGACTGCACACCTGTCAAATCAGAAGAAGAAAAAATATAGCGTGTTATACAAAAATATAGCGTGTTACTGTTAACTTATATTTCGATTGACTTAGGATATTTACTCTTGTGTAACAATGTGCTTTTAGAATCACAAAAGGTGGAGTTTAGAATTCTACTCTTCAGTTTAGAATGTCATGTTCATGTGATATCTTATAGCTTTGGAGGCACATTTGTTTTTGTTCCCTTATGTGATCCACTGGACATAACTAAATCCCTTTTTATTTTGTACCTTTAGCACCTTGAAACTTCTATCAGTCACAAATAAGTGATGTTTGGACATCAACAGTCTCCAAAACACAATGATGACTTAATTTAAAAAACACAATGTTGACTAATACATTTTGTTGTAAAGTATCTATAAAACATAGCAGAAGCATACTTTATGAAACTATATTCGAAACAAATCTAATAGTATCATTTTCAAATATTCAAACCCATGACATAAAAAGTAATTTGTATACAAAGTTTGAAATGATTGACTTAAGACAACTCTAAAACATATATAACTTATTTTGTTACTGGATGGAGCATGGGTTTATTTATCTTAATCTTAGAATACCTAGTTCTAGTGCAGCTTACTTTTATCTTTTAATCTTATTTGTCGTTTATGGCTTTATGCTAGCAGCTTACATTTATGAAGCTTTATTACATGACATGAATGCAAAATTGAGCTGAAGATCTTGTGCTGTAACCCGGTTGCTTGCTTGCTGTGCAACACTGGCATAAACTAGTGTAGAAGTTTACTGGCTGGAAGGTGTTATAGCCACCTCAGTGAACACATCAGTTTATCAGCAGTTGTCATATTCTTACACCTTGAAGTAATTAGTGAAAATTTCTGTCAGAAAGCTATGATGGTCATCAAGTCAATTTGAATCAATGCTTTGAAATTGTTTAGACACGTGTATTCATTTGAAGTGACAACACTAAGTTTGGGCCTAATATTTTGCTAGCATACCGTGCGTAGTTGCAGGAATATCCTCATGTTTCATTTCTGTTTGCTGCATTCCTTTATAGGTGTTTTTTATCATACAGGTATTGTATGGAAACTTTTTCGTTTTGACAAAGAAAATGCTTGTCCTGTTGAATGTGTTTGATCCAAGGTTCATGATTAGGTAATTGAGCAGCGTAATGAAGGCAGTGTAAGCAGAGGCTGGTTATTTTGCGAGTAATCATTAAGCAGCATAATGAAGGCACTATAAGCAGAGGCTGGTTATTTTGCTAGTAAAGTAGTCACTATATGTACTATTTACTTACTGCTGTACCCTGAGTGTTTTTTTTATTTCCTTTGTTTTGAACGCAATTTTTAATAACATATCAATAATGTTGGTCTCTTTGATTTCTGTATAAACCAACTACTTAAACCCACAGTAATTATGGTGATATTACAGAAAGCCCAGATATAGTGGTTAGTGGCACATAACATTTGATCTTTTGGCCTAAACATCAACTATAAGCACATTAGCATAATAAAACTCAAGAACTTTCTGCTGGTACAACACCCATTCCATCTCTGGCTGCTGCCAGCAACTTTGCTGGTCGGAAATGCGAAAGTTTGTTGATTATGTAACAAAATCATATCCGAAAACTTGTTGCTAAGATGCCATTTATTTATAAGATGCATTGCGGAAACGAAAAAAATTATATCTTGTACATACCAACTTTTTATACCATATTTTTTTAAAAAAACTGCGAGTGCTGCCATCAATCATCTCTACATCATTAAGAATCAACTATCCCAATCACAAGGGGACACCTTGAACAAGTCAGTATGCCATGTAAGTTATAAAGAAATGTCACATTAAGAAAATACATACATTTAATATCAGTATTTGCCATTTATTGTCCTCCAGTTTTGACTGAGCTTTAGTTTTCTGTTCCTTATTTTTCCATTTACTTCTTTCTAATGCATGTGCAGTGTCATGTTTCATAATGATTTCTTTTGATATTTTTAGGACGTATCGACCACTCTACAAAGATTATGCACATTATTACATGGAACCGCTCATTCAAGAACTTACCTGATCATGAGAATCTGAATGATAATTTTGAGATTGATGATAGATTTGAAACTATTGCTGCAATTCTAGATAGGATGCTTGCCTGGGAGAAAAAGCTGTATGACGAAGTGAAGGTAATAATATATTCAATTAATTTGTTCAACATTCGTTATTCTAGGGCTATTTCCTTTGAAATTGTTTCTCGCTCTCGCTTCTTTGTTTTGCATGTAAAAACAGTATGCTTGAGCAGTTCTATAATTGCAGATATGTTAATTTCACTCTCATTATCAAAAGGTCTGTCGTCAATGGTGATGCTATGAAACAGTTACTCACATCAATGAAAATCTCTACAGTTACAGCCCTACTGTTAGCCTATTCTTGAGCTTTGGGAGCGTAAACTAATTTTGCAGTAACAGACTTGTTTGCCGTTCATATTTAACTATTCAATGTTGACTAACATTGCACCACAGTATTTAGTTTTCCATAGAAAATGAGCTAATGTGTTGCAGGGTTGCTGACAATTATTGTTCAAATTGCAAGTACTTGAAATCCTATCATTAAAAAGGGTACATTCCGAGTGAGAAGTCATCCGGCAAGTTAAGCAAAGTGTACATCAAACTGCCTGATATAAAGTTTTGGCCTGTTGTTTAGTTTAGTATCTCCTAATATACAAACATGTACATGGCTCATTTTTTGTGCTTGTTAGTAACTTAGTATTGTTTCTCAGTTACTAACAACCTCTATTTTCTGGTGTACCATTTCTGCTTATATCAAATTAGGCCAGGGAGCTTATGAAAATCGATTTTCAAAAGAAGGTGGCTCTTTTGCAGAAGCAAAAGAATCGTGGTGTTAAACTTCAAACAGAAACTGCTGTTGACCACTTACACACAAGGTACATTGTAGATATGCAATCCATGGATTCAACGGTTTCAGAAATAAATCGGCTTCGGGATAGACAGCTATTCCCGAAGTTAGTGGACCTTATTGATGGGTGAGTATTCTTTTGCAAGGGATTCTCATATAAATTTAACAGTAGGGTACCTTGTGTACACTTCCATCAATTACAATGTGTTAGATGTGTATTTGTGCTATATGTGTGTGTGGGTCCAGGCCTTAGGGCTGGACGGTGGCTGGCCCTGGCTAAAGCCATTGCGCCGGCCCAGGATATGTTCCTAGGCGGCTACTGCCCTAGGCGCCACCTTGTTTAGGTTAGGCAGGTTATCCCTTGGATGGTATTGTTTTTATAAACCTCTCCAAGGGCTGCCTATATATGTGTACCTTTTGCCATTGGCCTAATCAATCTATTATTCACACAATTACAATCTCCTTAATGGTATCAAGAGTTCGGGTTCTACCCTAATTCTACTTCCGCATCTAGCGTGCTGCTCCTAGCGCCGCCACCATGACTGGCCCCTCCGCGGTCCTCCATGGCTCCGGCGCTCCTCAAGACCCCGACGCCCAGGCTGCTGCTGCAGACAAGCGCAAGCGCCTCAAAGGGCTCTCTCCAAAGGAGCGGGCTTGCCTGGCCAAGGAGGAACGCGACGCCGCCCTCGCCTGTGCCCTAACCGCCGAGAAAGAAGCTGCAACCGATGCCAAGGAGCGCGATGCTGCTGCTGATCGCGTTCGCGCTGCCCTAGCACGTGCAGCTGCTGCTCGCGCAGTTGCCTTCCCTGCCGATCCTCCTCTGGCGCATGAAGACGGCGATGTCTCCTCCAACGCCGTGGACAGGCCTCGGCATTCCTTCCACGACGCGCTGCTCCTGCATGAGGCTGCTGCTGTCCTCAATCTGCACGCGCGGGCCATTGACGTACAGAGTATCCGAAGCCTCGTCCTCGACATCAACTCCTGCAATTATTCTTGCTAATGCAAGCAATTTTCTCTCACCTCGGCAAGTACTCCCTCCAAGACCATGTCCTCTTCGATGATCCTACGCCCAACTCTCCTGATTGGTCTCGGATGGACTGCGTGGTGCGATCTTGGCTCTACGGCACCCTCTCTGGTGACCTTGTTGACATCGTCATGAGCCGTGGTGATGGCAATGCCACCGCTCACCCCGCCCGGCTTGCTATCGAGGCTCATGAACAAGGAGGCTCGCGCCCAGATCCTCGACGCCAAGTTCCGGACGTTCTTCCAAGGCGATCTCTCGATCACGGACTACTGCAAACGCTTCAAGCAGATGGCCGACGACCTCGGCGAGACTGTCACGGACCGTACTCTTGTTCTCAACGTCCTCTGTGGGTTGAATGAGAAGTATGTCTCCATCGGTCGTCATCTTCGGCGCGGACGTCCGTTCCCCTCCTTCCTGGAGGTCTGAGATGATCTTCTTCTTGAAGAACTCACTTTGGGGAATCAGTCCGCCACGCCCTCTACGGCTCTCCTTGCTCGCGCTACTGTTGATACTGTACCCGCCCCAGCCTCAACTCGCTCCTCTGCCCCACCTTCGGACTAGCCTAACACCAATTCTGGGTGGGGGGCGGGGGCGCAAAGGTGGCTCCAACGGTGGCTCCGGCGGTTTTGGCGGCAACAAGGGCGTCCGCGGCAAGCGTGGCTTAGGCGGTAAGGGGAACAGCAATAGCGGCGGCGGCCTGAACAACACCCGCACCCGTTCTGGTGCGCCGCTTGCCCCCAGCTAGGCCCGTCCTGGGGCGTGGCCCACGTTCTACAACCCTTGGACCGGCACCATCAACATGTGGCCTGGCCCTCGGCTCCCTGTCGCCCCTTCTCCACCGGCCGAACCTGCTGCATCGGCTACCCCTCACCAGCAGCAGGTCCTGATCGGCCATCAGTTCGCCCTCCAAGCGCAACAGCAGGCTCTTCAGGTGCAGCCGGCAGCCTACCTCGGTGCTCCACAGCAGCAGGCCTTGGTTCCTATGAGGTTTTAGAACCCCATGACCGGGCTTCCTCCGTCTTGGGATCAACAGCCCCTTGCCTCGATGTTCAGCACCATGTCCCTTCAGCAGCCACAGAATACCGATTGGTATTTTGACTCAGGTGCTGCCTCTTACATGACCTCATATTTTTCTACTATTTCACATGTTTCATCTATGCAATACCCTAATCCTTCATCAATTGTTGTCGGTGACGGATCCTTGCTTCCCGTCAGTGCTACTGGAGCTACACATCTTCCTGGCCCTTATTAATGTTCTTGTTTCACCAAGGCTTATTAACAGTCTTATATTTTGTACGTTAGTTCACATCTGATAATAATTGCTCTGTTGAATTTGACCCCGCTGGTTGTTCTGTGAAGGATCTGGCGTCTTGGAGGGTGATCGTCACGTGCGGCGCCATGCAGTAGGAATTCGATGCCTTGCTGGCCAATGACACGTGGGATCTTGTCCTACGCCCTCCCCAAGCTAATGTTGTTACTGGCAAGTGGGTTCAAGTGGGTTCTCAAGCAGAAGTTCAAGTTTGACGGTACTCTAGAGCGCTACAAGGCTTACTGGGTGTTACGCGGTTTCACACAGCGACCTGACATCGACTTTGATGAGACTTTTAGTCCAGTGGTGAAGTCGGCCACCGTTCGCACGGTTCTCTCTTTGGCGTTATCTCGCTAATGGCTTCTTCATCAATTGGATGTGAAGAATGCTTTTCTTCATGGCACCTTGTCTAAGATGGTGCATTGTGCTCAACCCACTGGTTTTGAGGATCCTGTTCATCCGAATTATGTTTGTCGGCTTAATCGCTCGCTTTATGGTCTCAAGCAGGCTCCTCGTGCTTGGTACAGTCTGAACGGATCAGACTGGTCCTCTAAGCATTGTCTCCAGATCCAGTGCAGAAGCGGAGTATCGTGTTGTTGCCAATGCGATGGCCGAGGTCTCTTGGTTGCACCAACTTCTGGTTGAGCTGCATGCTCCTCTGCACCGCACCGCCCTTGTGTATTGTGATAACGTCAGCATTGTCTACATGTCTTCCCACCCGGTCCAACATCAGCGCACCAAACATGTGGATATTGATCTTCATTTTGTCCGGGAGTGCGCTGCTACTAGTGATGTTCGCGTACTACATGTTCCAACCAGTTTTCAGTGTGCCGATATCTTCACCAAAGGATTGCCTTCTTCGGTTTGCACGGAGTTCAGGTCCAGTCTGAACGTCCAGGCTGCTGACGATCAGACTGTCGGAGGGGGGGGGGTATTAGATGTGTATTTTTGCTACAAGTGTGTGGCTCTAGGCCTTGGCCTGGCTAAGGCCATTGCGCCAGCCCGGTGGTTAGGTTAGATAGGTTATCCCTTGGATGTTATTGTTTCTATAAACCTCTCCAAGGGCTGCCTATATATGTGTACCTTTTGCCATTGGCTTAATCAATCTATTATTCACACAATTACAATCTCCTTCACAATGAATTCAGTAAATAATATAGACCAACTTGTTTGTCGGTTATCTTGTTTATTGTTCCTTCACATCAATGTGCCATCAACGCTGCTACCTAGTTCTTATATTAGCCTATTTTTTTTTCTCGAACACGCAGGAGAGCTGCGTATCAATATATTAAGAAGAAAAGAGGGTGTAGCACCCAGTACCAGTACACAGTTTTTTTATTTAAGGGAAAAAAACCAGGAAAACAACCCCTCCACGCAACCCCTATATTACCCTAATCTCTTCTATGACAACCCTTGACCAGGAGACCATCTAGGCTAAACCGTTGGGCTGCAGGGCGAGGAGATGGCCAATTCCTCGAGCCCCGGCAAGCTCCCACATATGCAGCTCATCTCTAATAGATGGCAGAAGCCCGTTTAGATTAGGCTGCACACCGTCAAACATACAGCGGTTTCTGTAATTCCAGAGAGACCAGGCCACCAAGATGACAATCGAGTTCTGGCCCTTACTTGCTTGACCATCCACCCTTCCGCTCACCTGATCCCACCATTCCTCAAAGGAGTGATCATCATGTTGCGGTGATATGGGCTGTTTATTCAATCTGTAATCAGCAGATTACTTACAACTAATTTCACCCTCTCCTTGAGAGGCTCTGAGAATTAGTGATAAATCTTCTGCTTGCCTTGCCCCTAGCCGCAAGCCAGGTTTTAAAGGCCTAAACTCCAACTAACTCCTCCTACTTCCTGGCCGGCTAATATAATCCGGCTAACCAATTTACAAAAACTTAACAAATATCTCTAAGCCCAAAACTAGCCACTAACAGAAGGTTTAGCTCTACGTGTGAACTTCTGTCCAAAGAAAGAGTGCACAACACTTCCGCCCCCCTTACAGAAAAGCTCGTCCTCGAGCTTGAAATCTGGATACACCTCCTTGAAGTCCTTCAGCTCCTCCCAAGTAGCAGTAGAGGAATCACGGCCCACCCATTGAACCAAGATGTCCCATGAGTCCTTTGTTGGCTTGGCCCGCAGCACCTTGGCAGGAACAGGCACAGCCCGACCATTGACAATTCACGGCAGCGGCGCAACCGTCGTTGGAGCAGCAGCACCCACAAACTTCTTGAGGAAGGCGACATGAAAGACATCATGGATGCGCGCCTTGGCAGGAAGACGAAGCCGATACGCGACGCACCCAACACGTTCTGTGACCAGGAACGGGCCAACATACCGTGGTGCAAGTTTGGCATTCACCCGATCTTTGACAGCCATGGCTGAGTGCTGATGAAGCCGTAGCCACGCTCATTCCCCCACCTTGAAAGTGCATTCATCTCGTTTTGGTGGATTAATGACAATCTAATTAAGGTGCTAACGAGTTTAACAAGTTTTATTTGAGTATGAGAGCAGATTATATTTGAAGGGAAATGAATATTGATGATTGGTGACTCCCCATTCTTAAAGTGGAAATATTGACGGCTTTCGAATTCAAGATGAAATTTTAACTTCATTGTATTTTTTATCTTGAGTTTAGGAATGCCGTACTATAAAGGGGATCCAAGTTTGATGTTTTGCACCCAGCTCAACCGGGTTTGTGCGTCCAGCACATTAACGGCTCTATTTTGGGGGAGGGGGAGGGGGGGAGTATATATACCCCTCCACCCCCTCTCACTCCCCTCTCTTGCCTCTCCCATATCACAACTGAACCAAGGCTTGTTCTTTCATCCTTTGCTTCTCTCCCTCCCCACTCTTGAGCTAATCTTGCAAGATTTGAGAGTTTTTGGTGAGAGGCTTGAGTGAGCTCCATTTCTAACTCTTGAGCTCCACTTCCATCTCTTGAGCTTTGGTGGCATCTTCAAGCATCGTCCTCGGATTTGTTACTCTTGGAGCTTGCTCTTAAACGGTATAGGCATCACCGTGGAGCATACAAACTTCGTGTGGTTGTGCCCCAGGCGTTTATATTGCCCATCCTTGTGGAGGATTTCATAGTAAGTCACTCAATCCTGCTTTGTGGTTCTTTGGGAGAGGGAAGGGTTAGTGGACAACCCGGCTCTTTGTGGGTACCCCAACGGAGACGTAAATTCCTTAGTGGGAGTGAACTTCGGGAGTAACTCTTGTGTCAACTTGTGTTCTTGTATTCTTCGTGTTAATACTTGTGTTTATAGTTGACTATTGTGTTCTTCACTCGATCTACTTGTTTAGAGCTATTGAGTGTAGGTGCCCCACGGATCTGCAAGTATACATCCTTCCAAAGCTGTGGTAACTTATAGATTCAAATTTCATTGGCTAGTTTTTGAATTTAATTCAAATCAAACTCTCTGACCCAGCTGAACCGGGTTCAGGCCGGTTGAGCTGGGTGGCACCTGGCAGAGCCGAGTTTGGCTGAGCCGGGTGAAGTACTTTAATCCGTTGCTTTAAGTTTGAATTTTCAGAAACGCCTATTCTCACCCCCCCCTCCCCCCTCTAGGCGACATCAAGAGCCTTTCACACCTCGAACTCCAACTCTCTGTGTGCCTTGTCGTAGGAGGCTTTCATGTAGTCCTGGGCCTGGAGCAGCCGCTCACGGATCTCAGCCAGGAACTCGTCGCGATGCACCAGCTGCTTGTCCAAAGCCACGACCCGCGCTGTGCCTGGCTAATAGGACATGAGAGTAGGCGGATCCCGGCCAAACACCACTCGAAACAGCGTTGTCTGCAGTGATGATTGAAAGGAGGTGTTGTAGCAGAATTCTGCCCAAGGCAGCCACCGAAGCCAGCTTCGTGGACGATCCCCGGCAAGACAACGCAGGTACACGCCCAGCACCCGGTTGGTCACCTCTGATTGGCCGTCGGTTTGTGGCCGGAATGCCGAGCTCAGACGCAGCGTGACCCCGGCCAGTGCGAAGAGTTCAGTCCAAAGGGTGCTGGTGAAAACCGGATCGCGGTCGCTGACGATGGAGCACGGCAGACCATGAAGTTTGACGATGTTGTCGAAGAACGCCTACGCCACGGTAATGGCGGTGTATGGGTGCCTTAGCGGGACGAAGTGCGCAATCTTGGAGAAGCGATCGACGACGGTGAGGACCACGAACCGGCCCCCCACCTTGGGAAAGCCTTCAACGAAGTCCATGGTGATGTCGCTCCAAACGGACGAAGGAACGTCCAGTGGCTGCAGCAGGCCGGCTGGATGCAGGTGTTCAGTTTTGTTGCGCTTGCAGACGATGCAGCCCTTGACGAACTCGCGCACCAGCTTGGAGGCGCGCGGGTTGTAGAACGACGCTCGCAGACGATGCAGCATCTTCTGCGCGCCCTCATGCCCGACACCATGGGCTGTGTCCAGCACCTGCGGCCACAAAGCAGAGGAGGTGGGGACGAAGATCGGCCGCGATGCATGACGAATCCGTCCGCCACGGACCATGCCACGCCTTCAGTGCCGGCTGCAATCTCCTCGCGCTTGGCCGTGACCTCTGGTAGTGAGTCCGCCTCCTGCCGGAAGGCATCGAAGAGCGTGAACTCCGGGCGGGAGATGGCATGGGTGCGAGCCTCGGCCTCGTGCTCGTCGCGACGGGAGAGTGTCTGCTGCTGCATTCTGCTTTCCAGGTATGTACTCCACCTGAAAACTATAGCCAAACAGTTTGCTCACCTATGTATGATGCGGGATTGTCGATAGGCGCTGATCGAGGGGTGTTTGAAGCTGCAATGGTCAGCGCGAATGATGAACTCCCGCGCCCAGAGATTGAAAGGACCTTGATGTCGACTAGAGGGGGGTGAATAGGCGAATCTGCAAATTACAAAAACTAATTCCAACTGTCAGCACCAAAACCGGTATTACCGGTTTCCCAAACCGGTAAAACCGGTTCCTGCACAGATTGCACTAACAAGTATATTTTCCCTCTACGAATTCTAGCACAAACCACAAATGGTGTGAAGCTTCCAGGGATGTTACCAAGTGTTCCAATGAAGCTCCTGCACACAGCTCAACACACCAAAGTAGATCGTAGCGGAAGCACAAGTAATATGCTAGAAATGACAAAATGAGGAAAGAGCTCAAACTAAGAGACAGAGATTTTTCTCCCGAAGTTCGGATTCACCGCTCGCACCAAGCAGCCACCAATGCACGGTGAATCCTACTCTCCGTTGAGGAAGCTTATATGACCACCCAAGGTCAAGCTATCTCCTCCTTCCACTAAGTGACCTCTTCCCTTGCGGAGGCGAGGTGAAACCTTCACAAATGATCCCGTGGCTCACCACACACTTCGGTAGCTCACCGGGCAACGCCTAGCCGTCTAGGAGGAAGAACCTCCAAGAGTAACAAATGCTTCAACAGCTGATCGACGAAACCACAAGTGCTCAAGGGATTGGATTGCTCTCCAATGCTCACATACAAGTCACTCTCTCCACCCAACTCAAGAATCTCACAAGGATTGCTCAAATCTCACAAAGAGAGGTTGGGGAGAGCTCTACTGGCTTCTAAGAGGTGTTAAAGTCGAGCTGAGCCAGCAGCTCCTTCAAGAGGAGCTCATGGGTATAAATACCCATCCCTCCGAAAACTAGCCGTTTTTCTGTCAGAGAAAACCGGTTCCACCGGTTGCGAAAACCGGTTTCACCGGATTTCAAACCAACTAGCCGTTAGACACTCAGGCCACATAAACCGGTTTAACCGGTTCCCAAAACCGGTTTCACCGGTTTTGCCAGGGAACCCACACTAAGTTAGAAACTCTCATGGTTAGACTCACATGGGTTCACTTGAGCACTTTTGGAGATTGTCATTCAACCAATGTTGCATCCCTCTTGATAGTACGGCATACCTATACTCAAGACATAAGATGAATCATAAATCAACCACTTGAGCTTGTATGTCAACAATCATGCCAATACTTGATCAATCACTTCTTTGAGGGCTTCTCAACATTGTATCTTCAACTGAGCATATCCACCTTGAGCTAGTGACTTAGGATTTTTCATAACTTATATTTGAATTCACTTTAATCCTTAGATCACTCTCTTTATCAATCATAACATATATATGCATTGCATTGCTTCTTTTGATGAGACTTGGATATGATACTTCGAACACACCCCGGACACTAGATACTTCACCTTAGCAATTTGCACCTTAGCTTGCTTAGTCCCTCGCTCTAGTCATCTCGATTTGTTTCTTCACCACTTACCCTTGCATCATCAAGTTAGCTTTGTTTTGCCATTGAATAAGTTCCATTTGAAAGATTCTTCAAATGCTTGTTCTTGATCAATAAAAAATATCCCATGAATTACAAGCTTCCAATTAAGACCAATATATAACATATATGCTCATGTCATTTTATCATACACACATGAAGCCTTGCAATATCCAATCTTATGTATTCTTCTTCTTTTCTTAGCTGATCCATAAATCTCTATCTTCATTATAGTGATAATGTCTCATGTCTTGTCCAAAGAGCAACCATGACATGAGACCAATAATGTTCCAAACAATCTTCATTTAAATTAACATCCCAATATTTAATGACAATCCTCCTTGAGCAATTAGAGACCATATATCATGCATAGACCCATGTCTCCATCACAAACATCAAAGACTTGCCACTAATCAATCTAGAAATCATGGGATCATACTTGCTTGCTTTGATTAACCACAAATATATCATGAGCATATTGTTTGTAAATGAATTATAAGAATAGATCTCTGCTCATGCACTTAAACAAACAAGTTAGTCCTTTAATCGCTTTGTCACTCAATTCACCAAAATCCACTTGAGGGCCTAGATGCACTTTCAATCTCCCCCTTTTTGGTGATTGATGACAACCCGATTAAAGCTTACAAATAAAATGAATAAACATTAATGAATTCTCAGATCAGATATGAGCTCCCCCTTTAATATGTGCTTTGAATGAAATTTCAAAAATTCGGCCTCAAATGCCAAATGCACATATAAGAGAAAAAAACATGGGAGCTTCCCCTAAATCTAAGCTTGCATGGATCCAACAATATAATAAGATGAATAATAACAACATATAGGAATAAAAATGACATGCATATCACAAAACTCAAAAAAGATCATGTGTGCTGTCCAGACCAAAACCGGTTTCACCGGTTTCCTGAGCCGGTGGAACCGGTTCTACCCAGTCAGTACACAAACAAAGCCAATCACCACTCAAACATGCATATCACACTAGCAAAGGATAACTTATTTGAAATACAGGTTCATTACACACAGTAGCACTCAATCAAGTTCCTCAAGTCCACAAAGGATAAAGATTTTCGATAGATTTGAATTATTACATCAAAATTTCTGCAACACATGCAGAAACCGGTTTCACCGGTTTCCCAAACCGATAAAACCGGATCTCCCAGAGACAGCACACTAAACTCAAAAGCTAAACTTTAATCCCTTGCTCTTCTCCCCCTTTGTCATCCCAAACCGATAAAACCGGATCTCCCAGAGACAGCACACTAAACTCAAAAGCTAAACTTTAATCCCTTGCTCTTCTCCCCCTTTGTCATCAAGCATCCAATAAGGGCCTGAAGAAGAGTAGTGCTGCTCACACCTGTCAATCCATCACTGTCCATCACCATTGTGGCTTGGAGAGTCTTCTTGCCAAAACGGAGTTCCAGAAGAAGGACCAGCAGGAGGACCAAAGAGAGCTGCTGCTGCCCTAGAAGCAAGATCTTCACCATGTGTAGGAGGAGGAGGAGGTGGTGCTGCAGACGATGAGGCTCCAGGGAAGTTCATACCAGTCATGCCAGGTGGAGGTGGCTGATATGCACCATATCCAAAATGGTGCTGGAGTGGCTGAAAATAACCACTCGACTGATAGGTGGCCACCATGTCATCAAGAGAAGGCATCTCAAGCTCCTCACGCTCTGGAGAGATAGGTGATCTTGGAGGCGAAATATTTTGTGCATTATACAACCTCTTCATCATGTCCCTATCCTTCTTGGTCTCTCTTCTCACCCTCTGCTGCTCAACCAAGATATCTCTTTGATTCTTGCAAATTCCAGTGAAGAAGCTCAAGATGCGTCGAATTGGGGATGAAGGCTTCTCACTAGAGCGGGATGAAGATGACTGCCGCTGGTCAGACTCAAACCGGTTTAACCGGTTTCCAGAACCGGTAAAACCGGTTTCTGGCTGACCAGCAGGCTCCTCCTGCTGCTGCTGCTGATCTGCTCCTCCTTCCCCATATCTATTTGAAGATGGGACCCTGATCTTGTTGAGTGGCTTTAGCCTCAGTACTTCATGTTTTGTGTCCTTCATAAATTGACTTTTGGTGGTTTTCTCAATCAAGTACATCACATATGGTGCAAAACCACAAAGCTTTTGGGGACTCTCTGAAATATTTCAGATTTTCTCCCACAAATACTCCCCAATGCTGAAGTTAACCCCATGAGGTCTCATGTTAGCAAGCAAATCACGAGCATAATTTGACACGTCTGTTTGATTTCCTCCTCTAGGTGTAAGGGTCAATCTAAACAAGTTGTTCAAGACATGATAATAGGTGTAGAGACCCTTTACCTTCCCAAAGTTACCTTGCTCGGTCCTTGGATACATAAACTTCATGTCCTTAGGGGGCATTGGACCATCGGCTCTATGTAACATGGGAAAGGATGCATCTTCTTCTCTAAGTCCAAATATTCTGGAAAAGGCAGCAAAAGATATACTATATGATTTCCCTTCTGTCATCCAATGCATCCTCCTCACACTAACTCCCTCATCAACATATAGTGTGGCATAGAACTGAGCAATGATTTCTTTATTCCAAGAACACTTGAAGTTCATGATCCGTTTGATTCTAGTGTTGCCAACCACCTCAATGATCTCATTGAAAATAGGATCATCAAATCTCGCCATGTAGTCCCAGTCAATCCACTTTGACTCGGCCTCTATGTGACCCTTTTTCCCAATGATAGCACTAGAATAGTAATCCTGGTGGAATATAGTGTGAAACCTGTAGTCCGTGGCTGTCTTAGGTGTGCCAATGTAATTTTCTCTCCTCTTTTGCCTAGCCACATCAGTCATTCCACCTAGAAGGTAATTTTCTCCTCTTCTTCGAGCAACAGGTTTTCTGATTTCAGGCATAGCCATCTCATCATCTTCCTCCTCTTCTTCCTCTTCCTCACCAGCACCTCTTTCTTCCTCATCACTGCCATTTGCACCTTCCTCATCTTCTTCGCTGCTCTCAACAGCTACCTCTTTGCCATGACGATGCTCAACTCGATAGTTCTCATCACTACACTCGTCAATATCACTAGATGTGTTAATAGCATCCTCATGAACATCTTCTATATCTCTGGAAGCAGCTCTCTTCTTTCTAGGCCTCAGATTACGCCTAGGAGGATCATCATCAATATGCATGCCTGTCGATCTAGAGCCACCTTGATCATCAGCCATTTCTTTCTTTCTCCTCTCGTAAGTGTGAATCTCCTGGTCA
>CM014274.1:59030046-59065533 GCA_004135705.1 Alloteropsis semialata
GCACATCCTATATATTGATAATATTTTGGAGTTTACACCATCAGAACTTATAATTCGTCATCTAGTACGAATCTTAAACATATTACGAATTCATTTTACCATATTCTCCTTAATTTGCCTATGTTCCATTCTCTCATATAAGACCTGCGGCAGCTTTTCCCTTACATCTCCTTGTCCTTGGTTTATCGTATTGAGACAACAGAACATCTGGAAAAAGGTTTAGATAATTCACATTTCTTTTGAAAAGAACAAATAAAGTTGAGAGGACTTGGTTTTAAGTTTAAACATTTGTGTTTAGAATTTTCTGAAAAAAGGAATAAAAGTTTTGTGAAGAAAAGGTCGCTTATGGTTGGCAATGAGAGACAGATGGGATGATACAGCATCATAACTGCAGTATTGAGATGTCAGAAAGTGGCTGAAAATCCATGTACCAAAGTTCTTTTTGATTTGCCAACAAAACCTTACGAGAAACTGAGACCCTGCTAAATTTGAGATTTACTCCTTTTCAATCGATAGAGTCTTGCTTATCTATCAATCACCCAAAATTGAATTTTTAGCAGATGTGGTACCTTCAAATAACAATTGTAAAAGGTATACATTGGAGATCGTGTAATGTCTAAAGCGAAAGAATTTTTATCCGATGTATACCCCGTTTCATCCGCAGAGTAGATAATTAAGTTTAAGAAACACGCTACTTGAATATGTAGTACCCATAGGCTTGCTCTAGGACTGAAGGGCTAATTTGACATGAGCATTCATGGGCTCACACGGTGCTGAAGCATCTTCCTCTCAAGAGTTATACCCTTTCTCGAAAAGAATGGACACGTACCACATCAACACCACATTTCACTATCAAACATCTATGGATGGATACTTAGGAGAGCCAATTCAAGGGGCTCATAGGTAACTACCACAAGCTGGTTAAGCTATATAGATTAGCTCATTCCGCCCAATTAAAGCTCCTCTCCATCTTCTTCTCCGACCATTCACCACCCCCAGATTTTTTTTACATTTTAACCCTTTTAAAACTGAAATTTTAATAATAACCCCCGTCCAACTAAATTTTCAAGAACTAACCCTTTTGTCACGCCAAGCCCCGTGACGCGGCTCATTACTGAGTCGCGCCACATGCAATGGCGTGACCAAAATGACATGGTGACGCGACCCAAAATCGATCTCCACATGGCGAGGACGTGGCAGGGCTTGCCGAGGCAGCCACGCCAAGCCATTTGGCGTGACTGAGAGCTGAGTCACGCCACCGCGCGTGGCGTGACTCGTTCAAAAACTGCGACATCATCCCTACTTTGACCGCGTATAACTCCAAATACGAGCATAATTTGGGTGAGCTCCAATTGACAAATTTGTAGAGCAAGTAATCGGCTACAACTTCCATTATATGCACATCTTCAAATTCTCAACAATTTGAGAGATCAAGGTCTATAAAGTTTGGAAAAAACCACAATTTTTTGAATTTCCTTCAAAACTGCAGTTTTAACGGATTTCGATCGCGATTTTCAACGAGCTAAACTCATTTACACCAAGCATACCGCTGAAAAGTAGAGGGAATGTAGTTTCTATTTTGATACTTTTAAACTATATGTATTTGGTCAAAAATAATTTTAAACTTCGGTCAAAGACAACAACTCTAATAGTTTTCAGCTTTGAACACTTAGGAAAATTTTGGTCCTTCAATCCTTCAAACTTTGTTTGATGGATATCACTATTACAAAAATGTTCAAACTTCATATTTGAGATGTTTGGCAACATTTTCATGTTTTTGCACTAATTAACCTAATTGATTATTTTATTATATTTATTTGCTTTTAATTGGAAAATTAGCATTAAATCACTAAAAAATTGCACACAAATAAACAAATTGTTATCAAATGTGCGCAATTGCATTTGAACATTTACAATCTAAGCATGTGATGCATTCATCTTGGTCAGGTGGACTTTTGGATGCAATTACACAAAAATTAATGACACTTTGTTTATTTGTGTGCAAGGTTTTAATTAAAGACACTTTAATACTAATTTTTTAATTAAATGCAAACAAAAATAATAAAGTAATCAATTAGGTTAATTTGTGCAAAAACATGAAAATATTGCCAAACATCTCAAATATGAAGTTTGGACACTTTGGTTATAGTGATATCCATCAAACAAAGTTTGAAGGATTAAAGAACCAAAATTTTCCTAAGTGTTCAAGGCTGAAAACTATTATAAGTTGCTGTCTTTGACCGAAGTTTAAAATTATTTTTGACTAAATACATATAGTTTCAAAGTAGCAAAATAGAAACTAAATTTCCTCTACTTTTCAACGGTATGCTATATGCTTGGTGTAAATGAGTTTAGCTTGTTGAATATCACGATCTAAATCCGTTAAAACTGCAGTTTTGAATAAAATTCAAAATATTGTGGTTTTTTCCAAACTTTACAGACCTTGATTTCTCAAACTGTTGAGAATTTGAAGATGTGTATATAATGAAAGTTGTAGCCAGTTACTTGCTCTAGCCGAGCCAACTAGGATTCGCCTAGGTAGTTGGAACGTAGGGTCCCTAACGGGTAAGTTACGAGAGCTAGTCGATGTAGCAATTAGGAGGCGTGTAAATATTCTATGCGTTCAAGAGACTAAATGGAAGGGTCAAAAGGCGAAGGAGGTGGAAGGTACTGGCTTCAAGCTTTGGTACACGGGGACAACATCGGGTACGAATGGTGTAGGCATCTTGATCGATAGAAGCCTTAAGGATGGAGTTGTAGAGGTTAGGAGGCAAGGCGACCGGATTATTCTAGTCCGGCTGGTAGTTGGAGATTCTACTCTAAATGTGATCAGTGCCTATGCCCCTCAGGTAGGTCTTAGTGAGAGCACCAAGAGGCAGTTCTGGGAAGATCTGGATAGCATGGTTAGTACCGTGCCTATCAGTGAGAAACTCTTCATAGGAGGAGACCTCAACGGCCATGTGGGTGCGACTAATGTAGGTGTCGGGCGAGTGCACGGGGGGTTCGGGTATGGTAGTAGGAATCAAGAAGGGGAGGATGTTTTGAACTTCGCGTTGGCCTATGACTTGATGATAGTGAATACCCTCTTTAGAAAGAGGGAATCCCATCTAGTGACCTTTCGTAGCGGACAACACTCGAGCCAGATCGACTTTATCCTTGCAAGGAGGGAGGATAGACGGGATTGCTTAGATTGTAAGGTGATACCCAGGGAGTGCGTTGTCCCTCAACACAAGCTTGTGGTGGCGGACTTTCGATTTCGGGTACGTGTCCACCGGGACAAACGTGCCAAGACTGCAAGAACGAAGTGGTGGAAGCTTAGAGGGGAAGGGGCGCAAGTGTTTAAGGAGAGGATGCTAGGCGAGGGGCCTTGGGAAGAAGGAGAAGATGCAGACGACATGTGGCTAAAAATGGCAACATGTATTCGGAAGGTGGCTTCAGAAGTGTTTGGCGTGAGTAGGGGAGGCAAACAGGAGGCGAAAGACACCTGGTGGTGGAATGAGGAGGTGCAAGTGGCTATTAAGGAGAAGAAGGAGTGTTTCAAGCGCCTACACCTGGACAAGAGTGTAGCCAACATCGAGGGCTATAAAATAGCGAAGAAGGCTGCAAAGAGAGCTGTGAGTATAGCAAAGGGCCAGGCGTATGACAACCTTTATCAGAGGCTAGGCACGAAGGAAGGGGAGAAGGACATCTATAGGATGGCTAGGATACGTGAGAGGAAGACAAGGGACATCAACCAAATCAAATGCATCAAGGATGGGACAGATCGACTTTTGGTGAAGGACGAGGAGATCAAGGAAAGATGGCGGGAGTACTTCGATAAGTTGTTTAATGGGGAGAATGAGGGTCCTACCCTTGAGTTGGATGACTCATTTGATGATACCAGCAGACGCTTTGTGAGGAGAATTCAGGAGGCGGAGATTGAGGAGGCTCTGAAGAGGATGAAGGGAGGTAAAGCGATGGGCCCTGATGGTATCCCATTGAGGCGTGGAGATGCCTAGGTGTTAGAGCGATAGTATGGCTAACAAAGCTTTTCAACCTCATTTTTCGGGCAAACAAGATGCCTGAAGAATGGAGAAGGAGTATATTAGTACCGATCTTCAAGAACAAGGGAGATATTCAAAGTTGTACTAACTACCGTGGGATTAAGCTGATGAGTCATACAATGAAGCTCTGGGAGAGGGTTATCGAGCATCGCCTAAGAAGAGTGACGAGGGTGACCCAAAACCAGTTTGGGTTCATGCCTGGAAGGTCGACCATGAAAGCGATTTTCCTAATACGACAGTTGATGGAGAGATATAGGGAGCAGAAGAAGGACTTGCACATGGTTTTCATTGACCTCGAGAAGGCGTATGACAAAGTACCAAGAAATGTCATGTGGTGGGCTTTGGAAAAGCACAAAGTCCCAACTAAGTACATTACCCTCATCAAGGATATGTACAAGGATGCGACAACTTTTGTCCGGACATGTGATGGCGACACCAGTGACTTTCCAATTAAAATAGGACTACATCAGGGGTCAGCGTTGAGCCCTTATTTATTTGCTTTGGTGATGGATGAGGTCACAAGGGACATTCAAGGTGATATCTCTTGGTGTATGCTCTTTGCTGATGATGTGGTGCTAGTTGATGAGAGTAAGGCAGGGGTCAGTAGGAAGTTAGAGCTATGGAGGCACACATTAGAGTCGAAAGGTTTTAGACTTAGTAGGACCAAGACCGAGTACATGATGTGCGATTTCAGCGCGAGTAGGCATGAGGATGGAGACGTTAGCCTCGATGGGCAAGTGGTGGCCAAGAAGGATACTTTTCGGTATTTAGGATCGATACTACAAAAGGATGGAGACATTGATGAAGATGTTAGGCATAGAATTTCAGCTGGCTGGCTGAAATGGCGTCAGGCTTATGGCATCCTCTGTGACAAGAGGGTGCCACAAAAGCTAAAAGGTAAGTTCTATAGGACGGCGATTCGCCCGGCGATGTTATATGGTGCCGAATGTTGGCCTACAAAAAGGCGACATGTCCAACAACTGAGTGTAGCAGAGATGCGTATGTTACGTTGGTTTTGCGGGCACACTAGAAGGGATAGAGTCCAGAATGAAGATATTCGGGATAGGGTTGGGGTGGCACCAATCGAGGAGAAACTGGTGCAACATCGGCTGAGATGGTTTGGACATGTCCAACGGAGGCCTCCTGAGGCGCCAGTGCGTAGTGGGGTTTTAAAGCGGATAGATAATGTAAAGAGAGGTAGAGGACGTCCTAAATTGACTTGGGACGAGTCGGTTAAGAGAGATCTTAAGGAGTGGAATATCTCCAGGGATTTAGCTATAGATAGGAGCGCTTGGAGATTAGCAATCAACGTGCCTGAGCCGTGATCTTTTTCTTTTTCCCTAACTCTACCTTTTGTCTTTTTTTTGCCTTTTTATGTCTCTCTTATCCTTGTTTCTTTTGGGTTTTATCTCTAGCCTACCCCAACTTGCTTGGGACAAAAGGTTATATTGTTGTTGTTGTTGTTGTTGTTTGGACCTCGCCCAAATTATGCTCGTATTTGAAGTTATACGCGGTCAAATTAGGGATGATGTCGCAATTTTTGAACGAGCCAGTCACATCAAACGGCTTAGCATGACTGCCTCGACAAGCCCCGCCACGTCCTCGCCACGTGGAGATCGATTTTGAGTCACACCACTGTGTCATTTTGGTCATGCCATTGCATGTGGCGCGACTCAGTAATGAGTCGCGCCACGGGGCATGACGCAACCAAAAGAGTTAGTTCTTGAAAATTTTGTTGGACAGGGGTTATTATTAAAATTTTAGTTTGAAAAGGGTTAAAATATAAAAAAATTCCCACCCCCACCCCTCCCCCTTGGTTGGCAGCTAGCTCGCCAGTCGCCACCATGGCTTTGACCACGCCCCTCCGATCCACGCTACATCTCGCACCCACCACCCATCGCCTGCCCACCAGCTGTCCAACCCTGCCAGGGCATTGGCGCTCCTGTGCCGCCTCGCCTTCACCGTCGGCCGAACCGCTACCACCATCAGGCCGAACCGCTACCACCATCGGGCCTCCATACCGGCTCCGATCTTCTCTTCTATGGCTGTCGGCCACTAGAGGCCGCACCACCGGACAACCCAAACCAAAACCGTTGTCCTAGCCGCCCTACAGGCCTTGACTGCCACTAGCGGTCATTAGCGACTTTACCGCTAAACCGCTCCCACCCCGCCGCCCGGCTGCCGCTCCTCCGCTGGGCTTCCACGGCTGCGACACAGAGTGTGCGAGCAAAAAGGAGACGAGGAAGACGAAGGGGATCCAACAACGACCACGAAGTGCAGGAATTTTAGGCAACCAGAAACCAAGAAACCAAGTAACATCGTGGCTTCCGAAAGCAGATAGGTTTACGACAATTCAAGCACGAAAGCCCACACGGCCTTCCCCACATGCGTCATCCTTCTAAAAACAGGCCCCATACCAAATGGCAGGCTCCCTTATTCTCTTTTATTTTTCTATCTACATGAATTGGGCCATATATATGAAATATGATGCAACCTTCAATTATTCTTTTCTCTCATGATTTTAATGGTCATCGTTATTCTTAAGCCGCATCGATATCTCGTCGAGACTGAAAAGCAGGTACCACACAGACCATCTCTCGCATTAATTTACTCGTCTCCATGATGCACTACGGGGAGCGGCTCCGATGTACCTCCGCTTCGTCGTGCAGTTTGAGGTGCAGCGGTGCCGCCCTGCTCGTCGATCTCATGCGCGGGCGGCGGATTCGTCGGCCGCAGGGGGTGGCGAGGCGGCGCCCGGGGCGGTGGCGGCATCGGATCCGTCGGAATAATGGGAGGAAAGAAGCGCGCCTGCCCGCCGTTGCTGATCCTCTGAACAGGCGTGGCTTCTGTGCCCCCGCTGATCGTCACGACGAGCAGCAGCACCATGGCCGCCGCCGCTGCTGCGACGGCAAGCGGGGGCCGGCGGCCGAATCGCATCTGGGACATCGTCGAAATCATATGTATTGTTTGTAAATGTGTTGGTGCTACTGCTGTATATAAATGCCGGAGAGCGCAGTATTAAACATTTGCTGGATTGTTTTCTTTTTCATTCATTTTTTAGGAGTAATTAATATCTCCGGTTGAAACGATGGACGATGATGGGTCTCATGGAAAAACAAGCAATAATTAATTCTAGCACTGGGCGGTGTGTGGCAGATAAATGGATAAGCTTAAATGCATGCTAATTAGTGCTTTATTTTGCTAGAGATTTAGCCACCAATACAAATTTATCCTAATTTGTAGCTTTCGAACCAGCTAGATTTAATTACAGGCACATTTAGTTGCCTAATTTTTCCTTTACTTAGGTCTGTGCAGATTTAACTGATATTTTTTTTCTAGGATGCATTTTCCATTTATCTGGATTTTTTCTCTTTCCAAAGTTTAGTTCATCAAGATTTGAATGTTTGCTAGCTTCATGAACATGTGTTACTGGAGAAATACAAATCATAGATAAATGACATCCTAATTTTATTGTTAAATAATTAGTATACAAATCATATATAGATAAAATCATAATCTTGCTGGCAAACAATCAGTTCAATAAACAATATTTTGTTTCAAATAGCTTTTCAAACACTTTTTGTTTAAAAATTACAATAGCCATAATGTCATATCAAAGGAAAATAGACCGCTACTGATTTATCGCATCTATTTACAAAGTTATAAAATTTTTGAAAACCATCACTAGTATAAACAACTCATGTAACAATTTAAACATAGATCTTTATAAAGTCTAAAATTACTATAATGCCCCAACAAAGCGAAATGCGTCGCTTTTGATTTATAGCATCTATTTACAAAAAAAAGATTTTTAAATACTATAATGCCCCAACAAAGCGAAATGTGTCGCTTTTGATTTATAGCATCTATTTACAAAAAAAAGATTTTTAAAAACCATCGTGACACTTGACGTGACAATTCAAGCATAATCTTTTATTAAAATTTTTATTTAAAATCTACAAAGTTTCAAGATTTTTTGAAAACTATTGTTAGTGTTTAGCAACTCACTTTACAATTCAGATATAGCTTTTCAGGAATTAATTTTATTTAAAATCTACAATAGCTATGATGCTAGATCAAAGTAAAATGGATTGGTATTTCGTACTGATTTATAACGTCTATTTACAAACTTTAAGATTTTTCAAAACTTGAGTGTAAACAACTGATATGATAATTTCAATATAGTTTTTAGAATTACTTTTCTTTAAAATCTAAATTTAATATCATGCCAGATCAAAACAAAATATGTCACTTTTGATTTATTATATTTGTTTATAAAGATACATTTTTTAAAAGTGTATACATTTGACGTGACAATTTAAATATAGTTTTTTTTGTAAAAATTATATTTAAAATCTAAAATAGTAAAAAACTAAATCAAAACAAAATGGGAGCATCTACTAAAAATATTTTGAGACTTTTAGAATTTCCTATGTATTTTATTTTATCTATACTTGCTCCTTGGAAAACAGGGCACACATTGTCAGGGTGAAAGCTCGTCAATCTTTGCTGTTTGTAAGCTTGCATGCATTCTTTTATTATTCTTCAGTAAGTGTTTCTAAAGAAAATATTATATTCGTAAGAAAAAGCTAAAGATCCAAAAAAAGCATTTCATGATAATAGAGTTACACATTATGTAAATTGACAACGCATATATTGCAGTCACCGCATATTGACGTTTGAATTTGCAGTCTCTCACTCTCTCTCCACAGTTCAGCTAGACAGCTACAATGTCCCCCCATGTTTTTGTTTAGCTTTTCTTTGTTTTTTTTACTAAAAAGTAAATTACGAAATCACCTGTCAGTCTCTTACCAACTTCTCTGACCAGTCAATCACGGTCAATGGCGACCAGAATCCACACCCGAGCCATCTCTCTTTCACCTGCAGAGACACTGACGCAAGCAATGACGACGACGCAGATGACACCTCCACCTGGGTGGGTGCCACCATCATCAGGAGTAACCGAATACTAACCAGCTACATGCACCGCACAGGATCGAAAGCCGCCGTCTTTGTCCTCTCCTGATTAACAAACTCGCCCGAGAAAGCCGCCACGCAGTAATTTACAGCACCGGAGAAAAGCACCACGGATGAAGCAGCTGTATAAATCCACACTCGACGGCTAAGGACGCGCATAGCACACACAGGGACCATTACAGAAGTTAAGAAAGAACCAGCAGCAGCAATGGCGCCGATGAAGGTGTACGGATGGGCCGTGTCCCCATGGATGGCGCGCGCTCTGGTCTGCCTGGAGGAGGCCGGCGCGGACTACGAGATCGTCCCCATGAGCCGGTGCGGCGGTGACCACCGCCGCCCCGAGCACCTCGCCAGAAACGTACCTACCCTCCCTCCGCCATCGACCACCGATCTTCCATGATATGCTCTGCCGCTTGGTTATCTTGTACAGTAACTATTTTGCCGGCCGTTCTGCAGCCGTTCGGTGAAATCCCAGTTCTGGAAGACGGTAATCTGACGCTCTACCGTAAGCCGGCTTGACCCATTGTTTTCCACTTTTTTTATTTTCTCTATAATTAATTTCTCACCTTTTAATCGGAGATATTATCTTCTCGTATAATTCAAGAGTCACGCGCCATCGCGAGGCACGTTCTGCGCAAGTACAGGCCGGAGCTTCTCAAGGAAGGGGACCTGGAGGGGTCGGCAATGGTGGACGTGTGGATGGAAGTGGAGGCCCACCACGTCGAGCCGACCCTGTGGCCCATCATCCGCAACTGCATCACCGGCCCCTACGTCGGCCGCAAGCGCGACCAGGCCGTCGTCGACGAGAGCCTCGGCAAGCTGCGGGCGCTGCTCCCGGTGTACGAGGCGCGGCTGTCGGCCTGCAAGTACCTCGCCGGGGACGCCGTCACCGCCGCGGACCTCTGCCACTTCGGCTTCATGCGCTACTTCATGGCCACCGAGTACGCCGGCGTCGTCGACGAGTACCCGCACGTCAGGGCCTGGTGGGACGCGCTGCTGGCCAGGCCGTCGGTGCAGAAGGTCATGGCCGGCATGCCGCCGGACTTCGGCTACGCCAGCGGGAACATCCCGTAGTGGCGGCTCTGGCCGTGTCTCTGGCTCTCTGCCTCTCTACAGCTCTTGTTGCTCAACTATGTTCCCATTTCCAATAAAACTTGCATGTTTTGATTTTGAGAAATAAATCGGCCACTGTTGGTGAATTTGAAGTCCGCTCACATTGCAAAGAACAGCAGCAAAACTTGCAAACTCTATTGCATTTTCGAGGTACGAATTGGAAATTTACAAGGACAATCTCCACGGCAAGATCTAAAATTCCAACGCGTCGTTGAACCCGGCGTCGTAGGCGGCGTCACCAACCATCTCCCCGAGCATCATTCCACCGACCGCGCCCCCAAGGAGGCCGAGGCCGAGACCCATCCCCATGCCCCCACCCTGCCTCGCCGGTGCAGCCGCCACCGGCGGCGCTGCGTAGCCGTACCCGTACATCGCCGGTGGTTGTGACGGAGCAGCATTGTACCCGTACGGTGCCGGAGCGGCGTACCCGTAAGGCTGCTGCGGCGGCGGGTACGCCCCGTACGGCGAGCCGTACTGCGCCGCCGCCGGGTACCCGGACATGGCCTGCGGCGGTGGGTACGCGGTGGGCGGCGACATCGTCCTGTCCGTAGCCCTGTCGGAGTCCTGCACGTACTTGGCGTACTGGCCTTGTTTGTTGGCTGCTTCCGGGACGCCGGCGGCTGGCACGTCGGTGAACTTGTAGCAGAAGTAGAGCACGCCGTGGGCGCGGCCGGAGTGCGGCCTGCGCACCTGGTAGCTCACGGGCCTCGGATCCCCGCCCTTGTCGGCGCTGGCCAGGAGGTCGTCGATGGGGACGAACACCTCGCCGATGTCGCGGTCGCCCATGTACACACGCTCGGCGCGGAGCCTGACGTGGAGCCCGAGGCACCGGGTGTCCGTGGCCTCCGGGATGGGGAAGTGGAACGTTGCGTTCCAGGCGGGGTTGCGGCCGTTCACGTTGTCGGTGAGGGTACTGTGGGTGGGTATGCGGGGATCGCCGCCGGCGACGGAGGCGACGGCGTAGACGCGCAACCGGGAGAATAGCGTCACCTTCTTGAGGTCGTTGGCCGAGACCAGGGTGACCTCCAGTACCCGGTACGCCATTGCCGAACTAGCGCCGGTGAGATGTTTGCCGTGGGGAAGAAAAGGTTGCTGGTGGTGGAGGGAGAAAGGCTGTGCAGGACGTGCGAATCCCTCGACAATGGAAGGAGCCACAACGCGCAAGATAAAGAGGCTTGTAGGCAACGGTTGATTGGCGTTGTAGTTTTGCTTGCGCTAAAAATAGCTTCTGTGTTTTTTCTTGGATTTTGCATAACTATTTTTGTGTGGTCCGCATTTTCTTTCGGAGTCATTTCCTAGCCTAGAAGACTATGTGAGAGTAAGACTTGGCTTTTGTAGTGTAGCCTTGTCCATGATTTATAATTTTCAAATCCAACTTTGATATATACTATTAAAATTTAATTTGCAATTTGTACAGGTGTACAAAAAACACAGAGCAAGTTGTGGTAGCTTCCATCATGCTTCACAATAGACAGTTGAAGATGAAAAAGAAGAGAATCTTGATTTGAACGAGGATCCAAGTACAACTATTGTTGAACCACCAGAATTTCCCCCTTGAGATTACATCGCATTAGATAGAGTACTAGAAAAGGATGCTGATATTTTTGATCAATCGGCTCATCAATAGCTTAAGAAGGATTTGTTAGAACATATATGTCAAAAGCTTAGGTCCCAAGAAACGTATCTTGAGTTCCAGAAACTACATATGTAATATATTTTATATATGTGAGCCTCATTATTATAACATATAATTTTGTTTCTTTTTGTTTGGAATTTTTATCGTGACATATTGTACATCATTCATGCATCTCAAACTTCTAGGACTCTTGTGCTTGACAAATACCAGTGTCTACATAATCATATGGAATATTTGATCATACCACCATGCAAACACTAAATGTGAATAGTCTATGAAACTGTGCAATGAGAGTCCCTGGTTTATTTATCTAAATACACATTCGGGAAACCCTTAGAAACTGCAGAACAAAACTCTCCAAAAATGAGCTTATTGATACGCATCCCTAGTCCCCGTGCAACCGTGTCCGTTATGCACTTCAAAGCCAGCATAGATACTACACCGTTCTGGTCCGATCGGATGGATGAGACAACAAAGACGCCTCACGCCTGTGTAGTAGTGGTGTTGGTTTAGTTGAGCTTCGTCTGATTTTGATTTTGTTTTGATTCGAAAACTGATTCTCTGAGAAGTGATTTTCTTTGATTTTCTGGCACAAACTCTCAAAATCAGGATGGAGAATCGCTGCACAATGAGAAGAAGCTACATTTTCAACTCCCAACCTCTTAGCTCATTTCAGAGAATCACTTCATAAAATTAGCGGAGAACCACTTCTATCTGAAAAACTATTTGGCAGAACTCCTGCTGGATTAAGCAAAGAATCAGCTTTGTCAGTTCTCCGAAACGTGTCCGTCATCACACAACGTCTACGATATACCCTTTTGATTTAACTAATTTGAAATTATCTGCCTTACATATTTTTGCAATTATTTTCCTCCTTAATCCTTAGCGTCCATTGATATCTCCTTTAACTATCATCACTTCCGGAATCGCCCTCAAAGGCAATATGACCCACGGCAAAGGCTTTGCCGTGGGTCACACGGCAAAGCTCGGCCGGCAAAGAGGCCTTTGCCGTGGGCTTTTTCTCGGACACTCCGCAAAGTTTTGCCGAGTGCTAAAATACACTCGGCAAAGGCCCTTTTTCTGCGCACCAAAAAATCTGAAAATAATAGCAAAAAAAATTTATTTCAATGTGGCAAGGCGCGCCATTTTTCGCGGAAAATTCGCGCGCTACGCGGTCGGCGGGATTCGAACCCACGACCTCTCTCTCGCGCGTGACCTCCTCTACCACTGCACCACACTCTCACCTGTGACAGATACCGTTCTGATTCCTACCATATTATACTAAACCGAGTGTAAATTGCTTGTTTGAGGCCCTAAACGATTTTAAATAAAAAATTTGTCAACTACAAAGTTTTATAACTTTTTGAAATCTACAAGTCTTATTTTGGTAGTTTCTCCATCCGAGGTCGTTTATAAAATTTGAATTTCAAATTTGAGAACATTCAAACTTAGTTTTTGTTGACTAGATGATTTCAAATGAAAAAGTTGTCAACTACAAAGTTTCATAACTTATTATGATCTACAACTCTTATTTTGACTGTTTTTTCATCCGAGGTTGTTTGAAAAAACTCAAATTTCAAATTTTGAGAACTACAAACGTACTTTTCATTAGCAAAACAAATTTAAATTAAAAAGTTTTAAACTACAAAGTTGTATAACTTCTGAAGATCTACAACTTTGATATATGTCATTTCTTCATCCGATGTAGTGAGAGTAACATTGTACACAAATCTTATAGATCTCTCTTATAGTTTCAGGAAACTCTACGAGAGATATAAATTTTGTGAACAATATTAATATGAATTTGTCGAATGAAGAAATGACCAAACTAAAAGTTCTATATCTTGAGAAGTTATACAACTTTGTATTTCAAAACTTTTTGATTTGAATTGATTTACTACTTCAAGATTTCTTTGCCGAGTGTATTTTTTTGACACTCGGCAAAGATTTTCTTTGCCGAGTGTATTTTTTTGACACTCGGCAAAGATTTTCTTTGCCGAGTGTTTTATCTTTGCCGAGTATTTTTTGAAATGCACTCGGCAAATAAATCTTTGCCGAGTGTCCGAAAAATTGCACTCGGCAAAGAGCTTGACATTCGGCAAAGGCCGGATTTCCCGTAGTGCATGTCAATGCTCCATTGCTACCTGGTCACCAAGGACAGAATAGACGGCATGGTATAGATTCAGACACTCACATACACACATTACTGGAGAAAAAGGCTTTGATTTAGGGTCCAATTTGATATTAGTACTGGATATTTTTTAGGCTGGTACCAACGCCTAGTATTAATATCGGCCCCAACAGTTAGGGCCTGGGAGGAGCCTTTGCGGTGGCTCGGGCCGGTACTAACGCACCCCCTTCAGCAAAAGGCCTTGCCACCGCCCGGTACTTAAGAGGGGGGGGGGGTGCAATAGTACCGGGCTAGCCACCGCCCAATACTAAAGTAAAGAAAAATATCTTCGCTCTTCTCTTTGTCTCTTCTTGTTTTATTTACTGGTGGCCAGCCGTTTACATCTAAGTCTTATCTTCTTCCTCTATCTCTATACTCCTTCTCTCCCTCCTCTCTGTCTTTCTCCCTCCTCGCTCTCTCCGGGCAGCTTAAGGGCCAGCGCATGGGCCATTGCGGCCAGCGGGCGCGTGCGGGAACCGCGGACAGGGCCATGCAAGCTCTGTGGTCGGCCAGGGTCTCGATGCCGGGCATGTGGAGGCGCCGCCGCCAGGCAATGTGTAAGCTTTGTGGCCGGGCATGGGATGCGCTACCGAGATGTTTGTGAGCTCGATTTAACGTATGTTTTGCTCAATTCGATGTATGTGTTGGTTGATTCGAGATTTTTGAGATCGATTTGATGAATTGTGAACTCAATTTGATGATGAATTTATGAGCTCAATTTGATGATGAATTTGTGAGCTCAATTTGAAGATTTGTTGTGGAGCTCGATTGTTGTGGCTGTGCTCGTGGGATGATGCATGGGCGAGCAGGCCGCTGGCCATGGTCGGGTGGCGCCATTGGGTGCTGTGCCGCCGGCCGTGGGCGGGCGCACGGGGTCTGGCTGCCTCCAGATTTTATTTTTTTTAATGAAAATCCTAGTTTTTGTACCAGGGTGTTTTAGCCGGTACTAAAGGGGCAGTTCTTTAGTATCGGAACCTTAGTATCGAGCGCCCCAGCCAGTACTTAGTATCGAGCGCCCCAGCCAGTACTGAAGGGGGGTTGCAGCCCTGTATTAAAGGTCCATTCTCCAGTAACCTATCCTTTTAAGCTGCTTGAAGAGATTGGCTTGCATATATTTGAGTTTAGTGAGGTCACCGTATGCGACTTATTATCCAGGTGCATGTCGCTTACCATCAAATAAATAACGGTGTTAATTCTTGAAATAAATTTTAAAAATACGAGCACATCTTTGAGATTGGTGAAGTTATCGTAGGCTACTCGTTGTTGGTGGGCACATCGCATTCCACCGAATGAATAGCAGCATTACTTCCTCGAGTAAATCTTTAAAAAATACAATCACTTATGCTAATAACACGTTTCACCATAAGCAATCTAACCAACTAAGCCTATTTTATTTGGATTTTTTTTCTATAAACACGTAATTTCAGGCCATCTCTAAGGGCCATGTCCCATTCTGTTCTAGAAAATTTATTTATAATTAAACACATGATTTCAGCACTTTCCCAAAATAACAGAAGCACACTAAACTTCCCTTTTTCTTCAAGCGATGTCGCTGCCGCAGCATTCACGTCAAGCGCCTTACTATGTGCCAAGGGCCCGAGCCACCCACGCCAGTCTCTGGATACACAACACAACAATGTTCTCCAGTTTTTTTTTACAAGACGCGGACCGTTCCAGAGTTGCTTTTGCGCACATCTGCACGTCACCAGCGCACAAACTGTCAACGACCTCCTGAGAAACCGTCTGGGTCTCTCCCTCCCCCACTCTCTTGTCTCTCGCCCACGATCGCCACATTTCTCTCCAAGAACACAAACTCTCATCGGCAGAGCTCCGATCCAGAAACGCCGGTCGCTCATCCACACCAAATAAAATGCCGTCGTAATCAGTTTTCGACCATCGCCGCCGGTACCCCCATAATCTTTCCAATAAAATGACGACGGACCCCGAGAATGGCCTCTCGCCCACAAACACATTCGGCATCGACGACATCTACAGCCCTCCACCGGTGAGTCGCCTCCTCCCCTCTCCACCAGATTGCGCAATGATTTAATTCTTCAAACTCCTTGGCTTAATTAACATTGTCGATGAGTAATAAGCTTTCATTGATGTGTATCCTGAACAGATCTACATGAAATTTCATGCCCGTTTCTGTGTTGACGACCATAGCGCTAGATAGCAGATTTTTCCTGCGTGCATATAATTGATCATTTGAGCAAATATGCACTGCACAGGGAATGAGCTGTGCGTGCAGTTGATCATTGGAATATTTGTAATTGATGCTCACATATATATACGTCCATATATATTAGCATCGGTGTTTTTTCTTCGTCGAATCCGGCGACATGGGAAATGGATGGAGATGCCTGAGAGATAGCTTGAAGGAGAACATTAACATGCATGAAGTTTTTCTGAAGTATTTTCCACCAACGATTCCTAACAGCCACACTAAAGATAGCTGGTGACAGAGTCAGGCAGTACCGAGTCCTACTATACCGACTCAATGCAAAACACAGGATCGTCGTCTGCACTGTTCACTGATCATGAACTAGCTATATATAGTTCCCGGTCGTCGATCTTAATTAGTACAAATTAAGTTGGATGTGTGACGCATTATTATTGTGCATAATATTGATGAACAACAATAATGCATGCAGCTGCACTGGACGAGCCTGCTGGTGCTGGCGTACCAGAGCTGCGGCGTGGTGTACGGCGACCTGAGCACGTCGCCGCTGTACGTGTACAAGGGCACCTTCTCCGGCTCTCTGCACCGGTTCCTGGACGAGGAGGCCGTGGTGTTCGGCGTCTTCTCCGTGGTGTTCTGGACCGTCACGCTCATCCCGCTGCTCAAGTACGTGTTCATCGTGCTCAGCGCCGACGACAACGGCGAGGGCGGCACGTTCGCGCTCTACTCGCTGCTGGTGCGCCACGCCAAGTTCAGCCTCATGCCCAACCAGCAGGCCGCCGACGAGGAGCTGTCGTCCTACTACCGCCCCGGCTACTCCACGGAGGACACGCCCATCCTCAAGGCGCTCCGGAGGTTCCTCGAGAAGCACCGCAAGTCGCGCACCTGCCTGCTCATCATGGTCCTCTTCGGCGCCTCCCTCGTCATCGGCGACGGCGTCCTCACGCCGGCCATGTCCGGTGCGCGCGCCACGCCTCTACTGTTTCTCTCATCATCTTCTTCGATTGTTGGTGTCTTCTCATGTGGTTGGCTGCGTTCTGATTTGTTTTCCCAGTGCTCTCATCTTTCTCCGGCCTCCAGGTGCACTCGACTGCGTTGACACACGGTACGGGACACATGCATATTTGTTCCTGTGAATCTGTGATCGATCGACAGAGTAGCTCACTCACGAGTCATGAGTCATGACTCACCACAACATGTACTCCATCTCCTACTGATATATACATCATTTGCATCGATGCAGGTGAGGTGGTGGTGCTGTCGTGCATCGTGCTGGTGTGCCTCTTCACCCTGCAGCACTGGGGGACGCGGCGCGTGGCGTTCCTGTTCGCGCCCGTCGTCGTGCTCTGGCTGCTCCTGCTGGCGGCGCTGGGCATCTACAACATCGTGGTGTGGAACCCCAGGATCCTGCGCGCGCTCTCCCCCTTCTACGTCGTCAGCTTCTTCCAGCGCACCGGCAAGGACGGATGGATCTCGCTCGGAGGAGTCCTCCTCTCCATGACAGGTAACACTGCTCACTGTACCTGTTGTTTGCACTTTGCACTGCTTGCTCTCGAACTCAATTCTCGATCAAAAAGGTTACATGTTTGTGCTTCTTATACACTACATATGCAGGGACAGAAGCTATGTATGCAGATCTTGGGCACTTCACAGCTGCATCGATAAGGGTTGCGTTCGTGGGACTGATCTACCCGTGCCTGGTGCTGCAGTACATGGGGCAGGCGGCCTTCCTGTCCAAGTCCCCCAACTGCAATATCCACTTCATCTTCTTCGAGTCCATTCCACGTACGACCTTCAATTCATTCTCAACATTTAGCACATATATACATCTTCTGGCCGGTGCTGGTGATATCTTTGAGCATATATGCAGGCCCCATCTTCTGGCCGGTGCTGGTGATCGCGACGCTGGCGGCGATCGTGGGCAGCCAGGCGGTGATCTCGGCGACCTTCTCCATCGTGCGGCAGTGCACCGCGCTGGGCTGCTTCCCGCGGGTCAAGATCGTGCACACCTCCAACCGCATCCACGGCCAGATCTACAGCCCCGAGATCAACTGGATCCTCATGCTCGTCTGCCTCGGCGTCACCGTCGGCTTCCGCGACACCGACCTCATCGGCAACGCCTACGGGATGGCCTGCGCGGGGGTCATGGTCGTCACCACGCTCCTCATGGCGCTCGTCATGGTCTTCGTCTGGCAGCAGGGCTTCCTCCTGGCCGCCATGTTCCTGCTCGCCTTCGGCTCCGTCGAGTCCGTCTACCTCTCCGCCGCCATCATGAAGGTGCCGCAGGGCGGCTGGCTGCCGCTCGTGCTCTCGCTCGTCATCGTCGCCGTCATGTACATCTGGCACTACGGCACCCGCCGCCGCCACATGTTCGACGTCCAGAACAAGGTGTCGCTCAAGTGGCTGCACGCGCTGGGCCCCAGCTTGGGCATCGTGCGCGTCCCGGGCATCGGCCTCATCTACTCCGAGCTCGCCACCGGCGTCCCCGCCATCTTCTCGCACTTCGTCACCAACCTGCCGGCGTTCCACCAGGTGCTCGTCTTCGTCTGCGTCAAGGCCGTGCCCATCCCGCACGTCAGCTGCTACGAGCGCCACCTCATCGGCCGCATCGGCCCGCGCGAGTTCCGCATGTACCGCTGCGTCGTCCGCCACGGCTACAAGGACGTGCCCGGCGACGACAACGACTTCGAGAACGACCTCGTTGTCCGCATCGCCGAGTTCGTGCACATGGAGGCCGCCGAGGCCGCCGCGGGCGGCGCCGCCGACGCCCCGCGCAGCAGCGATGTCTCGGTCGAGGGGCGCATGGCCGTCGTCAGCCGCCCCTTCGACCTGTCCCGCACGGGCCTGCTCATGAGGGCGCCGCTGCCCAATCCGGAGGACAGCGCCGTCGTGCGCGCGGCGGCCACGGCCGCCGCCGCCGCCGCCACCGCCGACAGCAACAAGACGGAGACGATCCAGTCGCTGCAGACCATGTACGAGGCCGAGTCGCCGGGGTTCGCCGTGCGGCGGCGCATCCGCTTCGAGATCGACGACTCCACAAGCGAGAGCCTGGACCCGGCGGTGAAGGAAGAGCTGAGCGCGCTCGTGGAGGCCAAGCACGCCGGCGTGGCCTACATCATGGGGCACTCGTACATCAAGGCGAGGAAAAGCTCGTCGCTCATCAAGAAGCTGGCCATCGACGTCGCTTACACCTTCCTCCGCAAGAACTGCAGGGGGCCCGCCGTGGCGCTCAACATTCCGCACATCAGCCTCATCGAAGTTGGCATGATCTACTACGTCTAGCGTTAATATTTGGGTTGGTTTCTTCCTCGACTGTTCAAGTGTTTGAACTGAGACCAATTTAATTAGTTTTGGTAATTAGTGCTCGATCAACTCTGCACAACCTGTTGGTGTATGATGTAATTATAAAGGTCTCTAGGGACCGGACTGTTAAGTGTATAGAAATAAAAGAAAGAACAGAGAAGGGGATCGGAAGAAGGCTCTAGAAATTCCCCATCTCTATGGCTTCCTCTGAGAACCCTAAACCAAATCCCACAGGCTAATCTTCAAGATGGTATCAGGGCAGGTTAATCTGGACTGATCTCAACTTGTTTTATTGATCTTGTGGTTACTGCGGTGCTGTATTGCCGAAGATTCTTGGGGCTCGTCGTGTTCCGGCCGGCAGATCGAGAAGTGTTGTCGGTGGTGATTCTGAGACTACCTGTTGATGCTTAATAGTTTGCATCAAGGTCAGTAATTTATTCTCCTTGGATTTCATTGTGGTGTGCTGAGCTGGGAGTTGCTGCATTGAAAGATACTTCTGTCAAGTGGTGCTGTGTCACCTGCATTTGACCATTCGAAATAAAAGGGGTGCAATCTGTATTAGCATCTTGGTTGCTTGGAAGCTTGCAAGTTCGTGGTCTCTGTTGTGTTGCAAGGCTGGCCATATTAAATAGATCTTTTGCTAGTGTTGCAATCTGAAACCTGTAGCCCTATTCCTTTGTGTATTGTTCTGGTGCTTTTGTGCAGTACAAAATCATGTCAGAATCCGGTGGAGACAAGGCAGGGAATTCTAGTATTGATAAAATGTGTGAAATTTTTAGCAAGCTACTTGAGCAACAGCAGCAACCAAGGCCAGTTCTAGAGACAACCAAGCATGCACTGGAGCCTAATCCGGTTAGATTATCAGGACCGGGTGATTACATTAGCACGTCATGCCAAATTGATTCTGAGTGCCAATGAATATGATTACTTACTTGTTGCCGGTGAAAATAGCTTGGAGAAAAACAGCTCTGGGAAGAATCAAATCAATGACAAAGTTCTTGTCTGGTTGTTGGGAAGTATGGAACCACCAATCAGAGAACAAGTGGAAAATTTGGACACTGTATATGAGGTCTGGATATCTTTGCAGAAACAGTTTGCAGGGAAAACAAACAAGATGCAGGCCACGCGTATCATGCATGAGTTGACAAATCTGAAGCAAGGCTCAAGATCTGTGACTGAGTATGCAGGTGAAGTAAAGAAGCTATATAGAGATTTACATTACTATCACCCATTTGAACCTATTGACAAGAAGGACTTGGAAATTCATCATGTATGGTTTGAGTCATTTGTGAGCAAGCTCTTTCTTGATGGTCTTAACCATGAATTAAATCTCCGTCGTCAGCTGATATTTTCCAAGCCAGAGTGGCCGAGCCTTGATGATATCATTTCTAGTGTGATTGAGGAGGAAACTCGTCTAGCTCAGCCTAAGGAGGATGGTCAGAAGTGTGTAGATGCACGTGCAGCATTGTCCATGCAATCTCGTCGAGTTCCAAACTCCTTTGTAAAGGAGGATAAAAATAAATTGTTTTGTAACCACTGCAAGAAGAAAAGGCACACAGAGGACATGTGTTTTTAGCTGATTGGCTACCCACCTTGGTGGGAGAAAGGGCGATCTCAGCTAGGGGGAGCACGAGGTTCAAATAAAAGACAAGCTAATCACACAACATCTATAGGGGAGCTGCCAGTGGTAGATATGCAAGCCCTTGAGGAGTTTAAATCCAAGCTCAAACTCTCTGAAGGCTCGTCTTCCTCCTATAGTTCCTCTAAAACTGATTCTGGTTATAATACCACCTCTCAAGGTAGGAAATCTTGTCAATCGCAACCTATTAAATCATGGATAATTGATACTGGAGCCACAAACCATATGACAGGAGCCTCAAACTTATTTACTTCCTACACACCTACGTCAGGTAAGGACAAAGTTCGTGTTGCTGATGGTTCCATGGCACCTATTGCAGGACGTGGAACTGTCCAGTGTACAAAGACATTGTCCTTATCTCCTGTTCTACATGTCCCTAAATTTCCTGTCAATCTTTTATCGGTTAGCTCCATCACCAAAAGCCTAAATTGTAGAGGTTGGTTTGATCCTACTTGTTGTGCTTTTCAGGAGCTTGGAACAGGGAGACTCCTCGGGACTGGGACCATGCATGATGGACTCTACTACCTTGATGAAGGGAGTGATGAAATTGCTCTTGCAACCTGCATGACTCCTAGTCAAGAATTGTTACTCCATCACCGAAGGCTGGGTCATCTCTCCTTTTCTTCAATGTCTCATATTTATCCCTCTCTTTTTAAATTATGTCCTAAGGAATCCCTTGTATGTGATGCATGTGAGTTAGCTAAACATACAAGGGGAACCTATCCTAGTAAGGGTTTGCGAAGTCATAAACCTTTTGAAGTGGTACATTCTGATGTTTGGGGACCCTGTGAGGTTTATTCTGTTTCTGGACATAGGTGGTTTGTGACTTTTATTGATGATTTTAGTCGTTACACTTGGCTCTATCTATTAAAGCGTAAAAGTGATGTGCTCCTTGTTTTCAAAGATTTATGTGCTCTCATTGAAAACCAGTTTGGAACAACTATCAAAACTTTACGTTCTGACAATGGCACTGAATATATTAACATGGAGTTTGGACAGTTCCTTGCCTCTCGTGGCATTGAACATCAAACCACATGTGTTAATACACCAGAACAAAATGGTGTGGCAGAACGTAAGAATAGACATTTACTTGAAGTTGCTCGTTCCCTCATGTTTACCATGAATGTCCCGAAGTTTCTTTGGGGGGAGGCAATAAAAACAGCAATATATTTGATAAATCGTATGCCTCTTCGTGCACTTGATTTTAAGACTCCTGCTGAGTGTCTTTTAAAGTCAAATGATTTTGTGGTTCCTCCAAAGGTTTTTGGTTGTGTCTGCTTTGTGCATGACTATCGAAATTCTGTTGGAAAGCTAGACCCTCGTGCCATTAAATGTGTTTTTATGGGATACTCTCCTTCTCAGAAAGGGTATCGGTGTTGGTGTCCCTCCGAACGTCGTTTTTTTGTTAGTATGGATGTGACATTTCGTGAGTATGAACCTTATTATTTTGGATCCACCAATGACACAAGGATTGCCCTCTCTCCACCTGTCGTAGGACAAGAGGGGGAGAATATTACTGGAGGTATTCCTATTGGCTCAATTCTTGTGCCTACTCCAGGTGTTTCTTCTTTTGATAACAGTATTTCTAGGGAGGGGGAGGAAAGAAATCATGATAATAGTAACAATTCTAGTCATGGAGACATGCAAGCTGCAACAGGAAATTCACCATCATCTTCCCAGGATGTGGAGCTCCATATGCATGTGGACTCAGGTACCGATGATCACCCTCCTAGTTCTACTGCTCCTACTAGCACCATAAGTGAGAGTGAGAACCAATTGTCTACATCTGTTCCTCAAGATGAATTACCCATTGCTCTTAGAAAGCCAACCAGAACTTTAAATGCTCCTTCACATCTAAAAGACTATATCAGTTACAAAAATAGCATAGCCAACTTTATCACCTACAAATATTGTAACCCATCCTTTCAGAGCTTTATTGCCTCTCTAGATTCCACATCCATACCCAACAACTGGATGATAGCTAAGGAGGATCCGAAGTGGAGGGAAGCGATGCTTGAAGAGATGAGAGCCTTGGAGAAGAATAAAACTTGGGAGCTTGTGGATCTACCACCAGGTAAGCAACCTGTGGGATGTAAGTGGGTCTTTACGATTAAGCATAACCCCGAGGGTAAGGTGGTTAGATATAAAGCACGCCTTGTGGCAAAGGGGTATACCCAAACATATGGAATTGATTATGAGGAGACATTTGCACCAGTAGCAAAAATGAACTCAGTTAGAACACTCATATCATGTGCAGCAAACTTGAACTGGGATATTTATCAGTTGGATGTGAAAAATGCATTTCTTCATGGCGATCTTCATGAAGAAGTCTACATGCAAATTCCACCTAGCTTTGAGTCAAGTCACACTACTGAGAAGGTACTTCGCTTGCGTCGTTCCTTGTATGGGCTGAAGCAATCACCTAGGGCTTGGTTTGATAGGTTTCGACAAGCTATGATGAAAATTGGCTATAACCAAAGCAATGCAGATCACACTATGTTCTACAAAAGAAATTTAAATAAGGTTGTTGTTCTGATTGTTTATGTGGATGACATTGTGATCACTGGTGATGATGTCGAGGAAATTAGGCACCTAAAATGTCACCTTGCACAAGAATTTGAAGTTAAAGATCTAGGACATTTGAGATATTTTCTTGGGATCGAAGTATCCATGGGAACCAAAGGCATTTTCCTTTCTCAAAGAAAATATGTTCTGGATCTTTTACGAGAGGCAGGTATGATTGGATGTCGTCCAGCCATGACTCCAATTGAGCAGAACCATCGTCTCATTAGTGATTCAGGGAAACCTGTGGACCGTGAATGCTATCAAAGATTGGTTGGTAAGCTTATTTATTTATCACATACTCGACCAGATATTGCATTTGCTGTAAGTGTAGTGAGTCAATTCATGCATGATCCAAGATCAGCTCATATGGATGCTGTGACTCGAATACTTCGTTACTTAAAGGGATGTCCTGGAAAGGGATTATTATACAGCTGTCAAGGAAGCACTCAGGTTGAGTGCTACACTGATGCTGATTGGGCAGGCTCACTAGATGATCGGCGTTCAACATCTGGGTATTGCACATTTGTTGGTGGAAATTTAGTCTCATGGCGCAGCAAAAAACAAAATGTTGTGGCTAGATCTACGGCAGAAGCTGAGTTTCGTTCTATGGCACACGGTGTATGTGAGGTGTTGTGGTTGCGAATTATTCTAACAGAATTGGGACTCTTCAAGAACTCACCATTGATGTTGTATTGTGATAATAAGGCTGCCATAGATATTGCAAACAACCCAGTCCAACATGATAGAACCAAACATATAGAGATTGATCGTCATTTTATCAAAGAGAAGTTGGACAGAGGGATAATATGTATACCTTATATAAGTTCAGCTAATCAAGTAGCTGATGTGCTTACAAAAGGTCTGCCCGAAAAAACCTTTTCAGTATTTTGTAGCAAGATGGGACTCTATGATGTATTTGCCCCATCTTGAGGGGGAGTGTTGGTGTATGATGTAATTATAAAGGTCTCTAGGGACCGGACTGTTAAGTGTATAGAAATAAAAGAAAGAACAGAGAAGGGGATCGGAAGAAGGCCCCAGAAATTCCCCATCTCTATGGCTTCCTCTGAGAACCCTAGACCAAATCCCACAGGCTAATCTTCAAGACAACCTAAATAGGACTTAGCATGATGGTCCATTCCTAGTAGGGGTGTTTGATCAATCAGTTGTACTTGATCAGTACAAGGATGGATTCTTCAGTGTGAATAAAAAGAACATTTTTCATCCTGGCCATTGACACTGATGATCCAGTTCATTATTTGCCTCGCGTCCTTTATTTTCTTATTATGGAATATAAGAAGAATTCTTCTATTCTAAGGAGAAGGTCAAACAAGAGATTATTACCCAAAAGGCATGCAAATTGTTGTGTCACCACAAGATTATTACCCAAGATTGATTATTACCCTTGCAGCCAGTTCTGGCTCCGCCCCTGCATGCGACGGATTGCGGGGATTGAGCCTGAACCCACATCACCCAGTTTGTAAATTGTTTGCTCGATGATATTGAGTGTTTTGCAGTGCTCAGGTGATGGTCTGTCTGTCTTGTTGAAGACTTTGCAGTGGACCCTTGTCGCCTGTGGGATGCAACCTGCGACTTTGCAGGCTAGGACTGACCGTGTGACATGTGGCTCCTGCGACTTCCTGCATCTAGCTTGACGCAGACCTATTGCTAGTCTTTTCTTAGAGCATCTTCAACCGTGCCTAAAGAACCTGTGCAATAATAAGTTTTGGGAATACAAATAAAAAACAACTCTCCAACAGAGGTCAAACCGGTGGCCAATTTATCTGTATGTCCAGCTCTATTTCAGCCTAGATATAAGCCGTGGCTCCGCACTCCCAATCATCCAAACGACGCCAATTTCCATCCGTGCGCTGTTTCTTTGTTAAGGGCACGGCCTGGCACGACGGTGCGGAATTCCTTCCGTCGATGGCTCTATTTTGGCCCAATATAAATAGTGGCTCCGCACTCCAGAGTGCTCTCTCAGGAGCGGCGTCACCTAAGTCCGCGACTGATCCTCGTCCATGTGCAGGTTGCCGTGGCCGCAAGCTGCCGCAGCCCGCAGGGCCACATGTGATTTTTCTATGAGCTTTGGTAAAGCTCTAGATGCATGCAATGAGAGGAAAAAAATATCGCGAGCTTTGAAAGGGTCGGAAGAGATGCAACGAGGAAGAAAAATCTGATCCTTTAATCTGGTCATCGCTAGCTGCAACAATAAATAAAAGACAATATTCGATCAATTAAAGTTGGGGAGTGGCGAGGGCTGACATGGCAAAATTTTAACTTTTTGGGAACAAAAAGTAGGACTACGGTAGGCAGGGGTGTTTCGTGTGCCCAATTTTTATTGGCAAGCTCCCAATCCTTGAGTTATTGGAAGTGAAAGTATTGGATACTCTTAGACTATAAAAAACTAACTACTAATGGGCTTAGCTGTCTATTTTGTACCTTGGTGGAATTGTAGGAGACATATCAGATTCAGGGGCTTGCAAGACCTGAGATTCACCGAGCTTATCAACATACCTCATGCCAGCCTAGTCAAACTTAGGGTGCATTTGGTTGGGCTTTTAGCTGTGGCTTTTGCTTCCAAAAGCCAAAAGCTGAACCAAAGGGGCCAAAAGCCCATAGATGCTTTTGCCAAAGCTAACTTTTGTCTAGTATAGATCCAAAAGCACCTCACCCCCTTGCTTTTGCTGGCTTTTAGGTCCAGAAATTACCCATCTGCCACTCATAAGTTACGTCTCTTTTCGTAGTCCCAAAAGCCACAGCTGTTCCACCAAACGGCTTTTGGACAGCCCACAGCTACTTTTTCAAAAGCTACAGCTCAACTAAACACACCCTTAATGTGATCATCAGTAGTTCTTGTACCTTAGGCTCTGTTTGGCACAGCTCTTGTACCTTAGGCTCTGTTTGGTACAGCTATACAAATTTGTAGAGCTAGAGCTGGTCATCCCTAGCTCTAAAAATCTATAGAGCAAGAGCTGTAGACTGATTGAGGGTCTTTTGTTGAGTCACCTTGTTCTTCTTTCATATTTAAATTAGAAGTTTAAGATATTTTATTTTATTAAATAAACACCAGATTCTGCATAGAGCTGGGAGCTAGAACTCTGCCAAACAGGCCTTTAGTTGTCGCTTGATGGAACCAAGCAGGATGCATTATGATCGACAGTACCTAGGTATATGCTCAATCAGTAGTAGTACAAAGATGGATCCTCCGGTGATCTAGATAACATTTTTTTCATATATCCAGTTGAACCATGGGACGTTTTACGTGAATGTCTAGTAGTAACAGCAAAAAGTGGTGGACCACACAAGAGATTGCGATATAACAAAAGAGAAAACCAAATCTTTAAAGCAACCAAAATAAGTAACTACTCTCTCCAACCCATTTTATTTGACGTTGATTAGTTCATTATTGAACTAAACAACTTCAAATAGAATGATCCGGAGGTAGTATATAACAATGTCATTGCATCTCCCAACCTAAGCTATCCAGATTCGATGATTCTATGCCTCTATGTAGGAAGGATGTACAAGTGGCAACACTGCTGTTAAGCTTTGTAGAAGTCAGCGTGGACCAATCAAGCCAAGTATCTGTACGAGTTTGCCGCATCTTTGTCGCGTTCCAGGTATTCTCTCGTGATAAGATCCTCGATCCTTCTCTTGATCATTTTGATGTCAGGCTGCAGCAGAGAATGAACTTGTCAATACATCATAGTATTGTCTCAAAGGAAAGGGGTTTATAGTAATTATGGACGCAGCTTTATAGAAACAGAATGGTAGTAGTACCTTGAACATGCGGCTGAGCTGTTCCACACATTCAGCAACAAGATTCTGATGGGTCATGATCTTGCGGCTCTTCATGATACGCACTAGTGACGCGTCAATGGCAAATCTCCTGTCCTTGTTGACATCATCGATGACCTTTTTCTTCTCGTCAGATGGAGGAAGTGGTACCTGCAACGCATTAATTAATGTCAGGTATCTGGAAGAAGATGCTCCAAAAAGAAAAAGAAAAAGAAAAAGAGAAAGAAAAAATAGAAAAATAAAAAGAAAAGGAGAAAGAAAGGAATGCAGTTTCGACTATAAATAGCACCTTTATCCTTCGCATCTTATCATTAAATTTGTGATTGAACTCAAAGACGTCTTTTGGGGAAATTGATCTGCTACTTGGCTCCTTGTTGAGAATCTTGTACTTTCCACATGAAAGTGAATGAAGCACGCGCATAGTATCATCTTCAGAAAGATTTAGTTGTGTCACGATATCAGAGAAACTTAGTCTTTCAGCTTCGTTGAATAGCAATAGTAGTGCTCCCTGGCAATGCGGAGATTGGCAACATGAGTATATTGCACAGGCAAAGCTGTGACTAAATTGTCTGTTAGTTGAAACCATTACCTGATAAGTGTTAACAACCAGCTCAATGGATCTCGCTTCAAAATTCCCAACAATGTGGCAGTTTCCCAAAGAATAAATCCAGTTCATCTTTCTGTGTTTCGTGATAGATTGATAAAACCCCTTGAACACCTCTACACATTTAACCTAAAATACAGTTGAGCTCAATTAATCAAACTAAGAGAGCCGGGCAGTATAAGTGATTAAGGAACGGACTGGCATACCATCTCTGGAGGAAGATTTATATCACTGCTTTTGTATGTTGGCCAATATCCTGTCGTCAAAACCTGAACACTCAAATCTACAGAAGGATGTAACTCTGGGTATTCTGTGATGTATGCTTCATATTTTAATATATTATCTTTTGCAAGGCAAATATCCGTGAGCATGCCCTCCATTTTTGAAGTAAACTGCCCTCCAAAAAACTGCTTTAGCTTGGAAAGCAAGCTTCTCTCTTGCTCATCACTGCTATTCTTGTCAAAGAGCAATCTTCTCCCTAGCTTCTTCCTGCAGTACATTTTCAGAGGCAGAAACGTAAGGATGTTCAAGCTTAAACTATGAGGGTGTTTAAATCCAGTGAAAAACTTTGCGAAATTTACTGTAGCAATTTTAAACTGAAGATTAGGAGGACTAAACATGATCTAATTATAAAACTAATTACATGGATGGATGGAAAATTACGAGACAAATCTATTAAACCTAATTAATCCATTATTAGAGATTATTTACTGTAGCACGATATTGTCTAATCATGGCCTAATTAGACTCAATAGATTCGTCTCGCAATTTCACCGGGGGGTTATGGAATGGGTTTTGTCAGTTATCCACATTTAATACTCCTAATTAGTATCCAAACATTCGAATTACTGTAGCGATGAAAAAGTTGGCAAAATTAAACAGGGCCTATGTGATATCCTGCAAAAAAAAAACTAATATCAAAGACAATGAAAAATCCACAAACCTATGGAACTCAATAAACAGGTCCTTATCGCTGATGTATGTTAGAAGCTTCACAACCTGGGAATAATTAGTTTAAAAAGATGAGAACATGCATATAAACGGTGGTGTTCAAATAGGTTTTTAGTAAACATGCCTTGTCAAGGTTCTCTTCAATTGCCTCATCGCTAAGCTTTTCGTTTCCACCTTTTCTAAGAATACTGTCGCAGTAAGATGCGAATAATTCGGCGCTAGTGCAACCAGCAACGTTTTTATTGCAAACAACTTCAAAGGCCTCCTTAAGTGCCTAGGAACAAATAGGTGTAACAACAGGTGAGGCAGACATTATGATAGAAATATTTGCGTGTAGAATGATAGCAATCTAACCTTGTGAAATAATGTATGGTTTTGAAAACAATTCGTGACATATGCCATGTATTTGTCATGGAGATCTAAGATTTTTCGCACATAGTCCTGTAATAAGAAGTAATAATAACCAAATAATTAGAAACAAAAAAAATGAAAAAGCCTCCAAAATATAGAGGTATATAAAATGCTTACCAGCTCCAGCGCACTCACTACATCCTTCTTCTCGCTCTGCAGATACGGAAAAACAAGATGTTATGGAAGTATGATTAGAAAAGATGCTATGACAGCAATCAGGAAAAAAAAACATGAATACATCCACATTTAAACATGTCACAGAATGAAAAAATCACTTTGATTGGAAAATGGCTAAAAAACCATGTCCATCATGAAATTTAACATCACAAAACAGCATTAATTAATATTCTATCCGTGAAAAATAGTTTATGCAAGGCTTCAAATTATTGGCATCGTGAAATCCATCAGAAATGGTGTTGATGATTTCACATTTGAACAACATATAGTTAATTCAAGACAAAGAGTCAAAGTAGAGAGTCATTCCAATTATTAGCATAGACACACTATAGGAAACTGGTTCGACAGAGTTTATGGTAAAATAAACATCCAAAGAATTTCAAAGTTGTGCAAGTGAATGGAAAAGGCTGGAAATGGTTATAAACAGAACATGTATTACCTTCTTGCTGGTAGCAGCATCTACTGCTTGTTTCAGCAAAGACAATCCTACTTCATTGACATGCTGCAGAGAAGTAAACTTATTAAGGAAATGGAACTTGATTAAAAAAGTATAGTACAACATAATGAGTAATGCAATACCTCCTGGAATGTTTTAGATACTGGAGGCAGGCCATCTTTAATCCTAGAGAAGAGCCTAAACATCCTCGACAGATCGTCGACCTGTTACAAGCACAATTTTCAATAAACTTTCTGTCCATCAATCCTGGCATATATGGACATGTGTTTCTATCTAAGAAACCTTTTCATCACAAAGCAACACTTTGCATCCAGAGTTCTCTTTCTTCAGGACTTGGTCTATGTGCCTAGATAGCAATTCTCCTTGTGCAGCCTGTAAGCAATGTTAGAAGGGTGTAATAATTTCAATGTAAGAGAAATTTACTGCACTTAATCTGGTTAGAAATGCCATTGATGTAATAATCAAATTGATATAAATAACTAACAGCCTGACACAAACCTCCATTAGTAAAGGTTCTGTAGAAGAATGTAAATAGTGCGTGACGCGTTCTTTCTCTTTTTGTAAGCACTCCTCAGCCTATGCAATAGAGAGTCAGAAGATGTCCTTGCACTATGAAATGGAACTTTCAAGAGCTCCTCAGTTACCTTGAGCATGTATTCAGGGCAAGTGTCCTCCACGATCCAGGTTTGGGCCTTCTTAGAATAGTAATCTACTGTACCCTGGCGAAATGCATCTTCGAAGTGTTGGTTGTAATGCCTTAAATCAGACGCAGATTCATTATTTGGGTCCTGGCCAAGTTCAATATAGATATCGAGAACATTCTTGACCAGAGTGCGGTCTATAATCTGGCCCTCCCTGTCCTGGTCGACCTGTCAAGACCAAAGAATCACAAAGAAAAAAAAATGATTGCAATGCCACCTCTGTAAAATGCAGCACAAGAAGTACATGACTTACCAGGGCAATCACAATCCCTGTCACTGTTGCTTTGAGCTCGTCAAAAACCTGTCACAAAATCATGAAAACCAAGATATTCAAAACTCACTCAAGCAATTAATAAGCTTCTTGGGACACATGCAGTAAAACTCATCATATGGGGACAGAAACCTACCAGATTTTCAAAGGATTTCCAGCCAACTGCTTTGAGAGGCTCCAACGATCTCCGTGAAATGTAGTAGCGGTCAAGATAGTTGAAGAACCTACTCAGCCACTTGACAAATACCTTATGGTTTTTCCACCTGAGCACCAGTTCCCTCAGCAGGAACTCACCGTGCTTCTCCTTCAAGGAGGGCAACACCTACAAGAATGATTTCACGAGCACTCTAGCTTATTAAGAGGCAAAAACTCAATATAATAACCATCTACAGGACGACCATGCAAACGAGTTCTGAACTTACCTAAGCATCTACAAGAATCCATCCCTTTTCCGATGGAAATACAAGGACCCATATCCCCAAAACCAAGGGCTATATACAAGAACTTGCACCACTAACTATGCATATACGAATACATCCCGAAGGACAAAACTGCTTCTGATCTAAACTCAAGCAGTTAGAGCAAAACCAATAACCATGCGCAATTCATAATTATATGTACAAGTGTATAACAAATATATAACACAGATGCAATCTGAGAGGAAAATTTAACAAGTAATTTCCAAAGTAAAATTGATCGAATGGCGGAGCAGTAATCAAGAAACCGTGGAACGTACGTCGGATCTGATGTACTCTTGCGATGCCTCGTTGTACTTTTCGTAGAGCTGCGACGAGTAGTCGTGCGGCGCCTTCTGCGTGCACATGTTGTATGTCGCCCTGCCGGCGCGACGAAGCAGTCAATCAGCAGATCGTGTGGAAGACGCCAAGATCGCAGAAGGAATAATAAAACTGACAACCATGCCGGACCAACAGGAGACATGATGAACCCTAGCTAAGGGAGGTGTGCATGCGAGGACAGACGACATACGTGTAGAGGTCCATGTACTCAACGGAGCTGAAGGAGGCGCCGGGCTCGTCAGCGAGGATGCGCTTGATCTTTCCGATGCCGACTTCCATGAATCTCCACCCATCCTCGAGGAGGGTAATCTCGCGGTTTTGATTCATGACTCCCCCGCTGGATTGCCTTTCGCCCGCGAGGGGCCGGCCGGCCGGGGATCGATCGGAAGGGAAACAGCCAATGGGAAGTCGAGAGGGCGACGAAGTGCGGCGACGCGAATCGAGGGTTTAGGGCTTTGGCGATGGCGAGATGGGAATAAATAGGAGGGAGAGGGAGGCGAGAGCTTTACTTGGACTCAAGCGATCAGTATAGCTGAGGTGATCTCTGCTAATATAAGTCGGTTTGGATCTCTCTAGAGGCCGCAGCTAATTGCGGGATATTAAATCCACACCGTTGACCCGTTGTATAGCTGAGGTTCGTGCCCGTTGACCTCAAGTTGTACTCTATGCAAAATTTAGCAACTTAACTATTGTATGTGGATTGTTCAAATGTTGGCAACAAACAGTATATAGTGTGTGTAGAAGGGCCTAGGATTGGATATAGTTATTAGGATGGTTTTGATTCGACCGACATGAATGTGCTATGGCATATTAGTGTGCGTGTGTGTTTGGTCTCGGTATGACTTGTTTTTCTCCTTCTAGCAAAGCGCCTCTGCGCAGCTATGGGTTATGAAATACTCCATATATGTGATGAAACATGGCTAGTTTGATCAGGAGACACATATGGTGTACTACTTTGTAATCCAATTGGAAGATGTAAATGACGGATAAAAAAAAAGAACCAATCCTCTCCTAGAAATAGATAGAAATAAATAAAATGATATGCAACTCTCCTAGTATTCGAGAAAAAATATTAGTACGACTTTTAAGTCCTTTATTTGCACCATGAGTATTATTTTCTCGTTTCTCCTTTCTTTTGTTTTCTTAACTTCTCCACTCAAATCTTAATGCATAGTAAGTACTAGCTTATACCGTGTATGTTCTTTGTTAAGCACACATCATACAGCACGGATGATGCATATGGATGCATTCTTGTCCATGCACAAGTATGAGGTGACAGAAGCACACATCTGAGTACATCGCTTCATTTGGACAGTGAAGGCAACAGCAGCTTGTGAATTCAATGATCTACTAACTGGGGCATGGTGTGTAAGTTTTAATTTCGAATTGATGTTGTCATTTAAAAGACTCCACCTATCGGATTAGTTTAGCTGAAACTTTAGCTTATGTTTGCTTTCCGTTTTTCTCTGCTCCCTAATATAATGGTCGTTATCCATATATTTCCTTCCTAATCGGTTAAATAAACTAAAAATTAATATTATAAACCACAAAGGTGCTCAAACCCTACATGGGTGAGGTTGTTAGAGCATCTCCAGCAGGCCCCCAATAAACATTTCCTAATAATTACTTAATGAGGATGTCCAATATTTTTTTCATGATTATTAGGAGAGTTGCTTTTGCAGTTCCCCAATAATCATGTCCCAATCCAACTACCATATTGGGAGAGTCACAATTCCCCCTCTATTTGGGGAGAGTTGGGGTGAATTATTGGTTCATCCCAATAATCTATACTATAAAGAGGGAGTTTTTTGATGTCAAATCCTACACAACCTTGATCCTACCCTCACCTCACAAATCACCCTTTTGGGCCCACCCGTCAGGCAGGACGAAGACCAAAGGGGGGGGAACGATCTCGGCGTGGTTTCCCCGTTAAAATCACCGATCGCGCCCCAATTTTTTTCACCTTGTGTCTCTTCTGTACCCGCCGGGCCCACAGCACCTTCCACCGTCCTCCTTCCACACCGCGCACGTCGCCCTCGCCGCCAATATCGTCCCTGATTCATGTCCCTGATTCACGTCCTCTAATCTCGTCCCTGATTCACGTCCCTGATTCACGTCCTCTAATCTCGTCCCTGATTCACGTCCTCCCTGATTCACGTCTCTGATTCACGTCCTTGATTCACATCCCTGATTCACGTCCTCACTGCTAAAACAATTGCTGAGTGCACGAATGGCGCCCTCCTCCCCGCCCAAAATCTCGCCAGCAATTGCCGCACTCTTCTCCGCCCAAAATCTTGCTGCAATTCATGCCCTTCCTTCCGATGCAAGCAAAGGCACAACCGACCTTGTGCACTATAAGAAGGTGTCCTTGGCATTCACGGATTCACCTCCCCCTTCCCTGATCGCCCGCTCCCATGGCATGGCAGACGCTCGTCGGTGGGGGCGCAGCAAGTGGTCGTGGCAAGCACCGTACAACGAACGGAGATGGCGCATCGAGCAACATAGGCTCCCGCGACCGTAACCGGCGGCCAATACCTCAACATCGGCGAGGCAGAGAAGAGGAGGCAGCTCTGGAAGATGGGCGGATGGTGGTGCGTCAGCGGGAGTGGGAGGAGAGGGAGGGCGGCGCTGATGGAGGGATCCCATCGTCCTTGCCTCCGGTCAGTACTTGCCGCGGCGGGGGGCGAGATGCAGGGGCGGGGCTGCGAGGGAGACGCCGGCCGGCAGGGGAAGGTGCTCCTCTCCCACAAGCGCCCCCAGCCTCATGCTTGATGCCGCCACAGCCCGACACCGCCGCCGCTATAGCTCCGCGACGGCCGCCGCCGGACGGGATCCACCTTGCCGCCGAAGCTACCTCGCGCCGCCGATGCGGCCGCCTTGCTTCGGACGAGTGCCGCCGGAGTCGGCGGCGAGATGGGGAGGTGGCGCCGCGCATCCCAGCACTGCTCCACGACGTCGTCCACCCGCCGGACTCCGCCCCGCCGACCGGACTCGCTCGCCGCCGGAGAGGATCTGAGAGGAACGGATTGGGTGGGTGTGGACGGTTTGGACAGGGGTGAGGAGGGAAATAGACGAGAAAAGGGGAAAAGAAAAAAAAGAGAAAAGGAAATAAGGAAAAAAGAAAAAGACAAAATAGAATAACTATAAATATTTAATTAAAAGGTTCTATTACTAATTATTGCCATCTCATGATTTAGAATAATATTTTTAAATGATTGTGTTATGAAAAAATGTGTTGTTGAGAGGAGATGGTAGTTGGAGATGGTTGAATAAAATATAGGGTAGTTGATATAGAGGATGATGAGTACGGGAAAAATTGAATCTTGATGACCATGATAGAATATTCCTTTTAGAGAATGGAAATAGAGTATGACGAGTGCGGATAGCCTGAGAAGCTGAAGATACAGCCAAACAAAGTGCTGAATGACCTGAGTTTGATTGCTTTGCTACGGAGGTTGGTCATGAGGGAAGAACATCTAATTATATATGGCAACACAAAGCTCCCCAGACATTCAGAGAGCTCTTGCAAGATTTAATCATTTAATTGCCCATCAGAGATGAGGATTATCATTTGGGTATCCCCTCTGGTATGTAAATGCCCCATGTTGGTGGAGACCATGTGAATTAATTTGCTTGGCTAATGGTTGGAGGCAACCAAGCAGCACATGCAAGAGTGAAATTTTTATTCCTTG
>CM014274.1:59066533-59081913 GCA_004135705.1 Alloteropsis semialata
CTAGTGTCAATATCGTAATTTTTTGTAAATATTTCTAGTCATGCACTATATAGAAGCCCTAGGTGACAAAGGTGACTTGATCTTTAGAGGTCGATACCTTGCTCACATTAGCGACACCAATCTTCCTCTCTATTTTGGTCATGCACACTATTCACTATGAAAATGGTTGTAATGTGATGCTTCTCGGCGTCTGTTGGCATTTCTTAATGTCTCCACCAGGTCCGAGGGACCGGCGACGCCGCTTAGAACAACCATGGTAGTTCTTACGTTTATGTTATCCACAAGCGTACGGAATTACCGTTGTAGCATTTCACCCGTGAGTATTCCGGGGCATCCTTATTCATATTTTTCATAAAGGATGGCATTTGGTGAGTTCTTACGTTTATGTTATCCACAAGCGTACGGAATTACCGTTGTAGCATTTCACCCGTGAGTATTCCGGGGCATCCTTATTCATATTTTTCATAAAGGATGGCATTTGGTGGCAACGAGTTACTGATATACATGAGTCGACATTGTGTGATAAGCTATGAACATCTTTCATATAGGGCTAAACATCCTAAGGTTAGCAGGAGCAAGGCATAAAAGGTCATATGGTATTACACAAGATTAACACAAATTATACAAGACATGAACATGACTTAGTTCTAAGCACCTAGGCACAAGCGGGGAGACCAAACCGCACTGGTCTGCCAGCAAGCGGAAAGGCTTTATGTACCTCCTATACTGATACCCGAATGTGAGGGAATACAAGGGGCGGACAGGGTTGTCACCACCTACCACCTACCCCATAGACCGTGGGGCATAGTCACATTCGAAGGTTCTCGTCATGCCTGAGAACCACGTTCGTGCATGAGAGGACTACCTTAGATCTCCCGGGAAAGATGGAACTAGAGCAAACCCGAGGGTACAACGAACCGATGTCATAGCTTAGATCGACTAGTCTATGTATGAACATTGAATAACGAATGATAAGACATGAACATGATATAAACACTATAGAGATATCGTTTAGATCAAACTCCATACTTGTATAAATACCAAAAGTGTATACAAAGACAGTACCAAAGGCCGAAGATTACGTCCCACAATGGCCCAAGGACAACTTGGAATACTACTAAGAAAAGCACTAGCCTGAGCTCCACTAGCCTAAGGACTACAAGAATAGCTTGGAGAGGGAGAGAGGCTCTTGATGAATGAGTGTGTGTTGTGGGTGCCCTCTACCCCCCTATTTATACAAGTGCTGGATGGTTCCCGGCACTTGTTAGATGGAAACAGTTCTTGGCACGAAGGGGGAGACGCAGGAAGCGTTGCCGACAAAGATTGCCGCCAACGAACCCCGTCCAGGTTTGGCCGAACCCTGGGGAGAATATTCCTCGGTTATCCTCCTCTAGTGGTTGACATGTGGGTCCAAGTTTCCTCTGAGCTCGGTTTCCCCGTGTGTTGGCCCATGTATGACTGGTAGATGGGCCCTCTTTTTCTTTGTGCTCACGGAGTTGAGTTTGTGTTATGTTTTCTCTGTAGTTCGATCACATTTTTCTCTCTTTGCAGACCTGTGTCCTGAAAAACCCTTATTGCTACAATACAAGTGGAACTATTTTATTGGTAAAGACATATGCTAGTAAGAGATTAGTTTATCCTTATAAAATGGGTATATTGGCTGTCTGATTTGGCATGTAAGGACCACCAACAGGGTCATGACTTCTTGTTAATATAGACAGAGAACAACCCTCTGTGTGGCATTTACATCATGAGAAACAAATGAAATTAACTTGTATAAAAGAATCTAGCTAACAATATGATCTAATCATCTACTTACGGATCAAGCCGTGACAACAACCTGGTGCACAACAACTGTGCAAAGTATACATGAAATATCTAACACCCCTCCTCCCCCGACAATCATAGCTTCGGATGCAGATTAAGATGCCATCTGAACTGCACAAGCTGTGGATTGGTAACAGGCTTTGTAAAACCAACACCTATCTGATCTCTAGAAATTATAACCCTTATATCCAATAGTTTCTTGGCTATATACTTGCTCCCTAACAAAATGGAAGTCAATTTCAATGTGCTTAGTCTGAGCATGGGAAACTAGATTTGCAGTCATATATTTAGCACTAATATTCTCACACCACAACACTGCTATTGCTGGATGAGCAATTCCTAACTCATCAAGAAGCTTTTGTGCCACATCACTTCTGCTGCAATGTTTGCTAATGCCCTATATTCTGCCTCAGTGCTAGAGTAGGACACAATGGCTTGTTTGTTCCAATCCAGGATATCAAATTGGATCCAAGAAAAGAGCAAAGCTCCCATTAATCTCCTACCATCAGGGCACCCTGTCCAATCTGCATCAGCAAACACACTTAATACCATGGATGTCATCCTTCCAATATCTGGTCCATACCCTAGAGTACCATGTGTAAGGAAAATAACCCTTTATGCCATTTATATTGTGATTTTGGTGATTGGATGACAACATTGTCATTGGGACTAACATGTTTGTTAAGTGATATTCATACGAAATTACGTCCCAAGAATGATTTCAAAGTATAGCCAAAAACCAAAGAGTCTTATTTTGGAGTATTCTTGACATGGTATTGGAATGAGAAACCATGGAAAGGGCCTAAGTTGATTGAATAGGATGAGCCCGTAGAGATTACACACGGTGTATGATACGCTGACCAACGGCGTACATATTGAGAAGCATATGGAGTGTGAAGCTCCATAAAGAACCCAGAAGACACCGCACGACGTACTATATGCCGTGCATCGGTGTACATGTTTGGGAGCATACGGCGCATAGAAGGTCCTGAAGACAAGCAATGCGTATGATCTGCTATCACTGTTTGCATGAAGGGCGGAACATACGACACGTTGGATCAAGTAGAAGCTAAAGATTTCTGTACAATGTATTATACGCCGACCATAGGCGGAGTATCGGCGTACAAGTTACACAGGGATGATGCCAAGAGAAGATGGAGAAAAGGCTACGATGTATTAAATGCCGACCATCGACGTACAAGTTGGGAAGCATACGACGTGTGCAAAGAGCCGTTAGAAAAGCGAATCTGACCATTGGAAAAGCACATGACGTATTATACGCCAATGGGGGTGAAGTGTACGGTGGAACATACGGCGTTCACGTTTTCTGTGCAGCCTTTGAGCAACGGCTAGTCCAACCCTTTGGGCTATATATACCATCTCCATTCAGCCATTCTGTGTTGTTGGAGTCTAGAGAAGTTCATCTACAACCACAAGTCATCCAAGCCACCATTTGTGCTACATTCTTCATCCATAGTGAGTGAGAGCTAGGATAGGTCTAGTGAGTGAATTTGCAAGGCGCTGAGCCTTGTGCTTGGTTCTAGAGTGAACCAACACTTGCAATTTCGGTATGCCGGCTTTTGGAGTCTTGGTGACTCGCCGACAAGTCTTCGACCCTCCGGCTTGGTGTGGAGCGGTGATGACAACGTTGTGCATGGGACGAGGAGACCCCTTTCCTTGGTGGCAAAGCTCTGTAGTGGAGGTGGCATCAAGATCTCCAGGAGAGTAGGTTAATGAGAGCAAGGTTTTGGTGACTTGCTCATCATCCCTCTTGGGAAGCCTTTGTGGCGAGCTCAAGGCCTTGACCGGGAACAAGACTTGGCGACCGGGAGAACATCCTTTGTGGAGCTCCAACGTGGAGTAGGCGTTAGCCGAACCACGGGATAAATCTTCGTGTCAAGTTTGCATCCCTCTAACCCTTTTAAGCTTCCGCATTTCATACTTGCAACTTGTGTGCATTTACCTTTTCTGAGTAGTATCTTGATAGGATTGGTATAGGTTGCAAAACCCTTTTGGGTGGGTGCAAACACTAGAAAGAACCTTAGTTGCACATCTAGATAGTTTGTCTTAGTTTTACTTTATGCAATTAGAGTCAAATGGTAGGTTAAGTTTTTAGAAAGCCTAACTAATTCACCCCTTCCCCCTCTTAGGCTATCATGAGCATCGATTCCTTTCACCATGTACATACCAAAGTTTGTGCTTGACTGCTGCCCAATGTGCAGTAGTAGGAGGGTGAAGGAACTTACATATTGTGTTAACATAAAAGGAGATATCAGGCCGAGTAATGGTTAGATACTAGAGTGCACCCACAACACTTCTATACTGTGTTGAATCTACATGCCTATCTTATCTCCATCTATCACAGACAATTTTTTAGTTGTGGCCATTGGTGTCTTGATTGACTCATAGTTGCTCATGCCTACTCTACTTAGCACCTCAATGGCATACCTTCCATGTGTCAATAAAATCTCTCCTCTATCAGATCTTTAATCTTCAATGCCCAAGAAATAGTGAAGCTCTCCCAAATCCTTTAGTGCCAAGTCCCTCTCTAACTCCTTTATCAGTGCCATTGTAGCTTCTTGAGAAGATATTGCCGCAATGATATCATCAACCTAAACCAGCACATACAAAAAACACATGCCATTGTTATAATACAAGAGAGATGTGTCGACTTTGAATGACTCGAATCCAAGATCTTGTAAGGGGTGCCAAGCAAGAGGTGCTTGTTTGAGACCATAAAGAGCTTTATCCAGCTTGCACCTCTTATCTTCATAGCTGGATAAAGCTCTTGCAGAAAGGCATTGTGAACATCAAGTTGACAAAGACTACATCCTTTTGAGATTACCAAGGATAGAATAAGATAGATTGATGAAGCTTTCACCACAGGACTGAATGTGTCCTTGTAATCAATACCATACTGCTACTTGAACCGTTTTGCAACCAAACACGCTTTATATCTGTCAACACTTCCATTAGCCTTCTTCTTGACCTTGTGAACACACTTACATTCAATAACATTGTTGCTATGTTGTGGCAGTTTTGATCTTCTTAAGTCGCGAAAACTCTACGTCCATGGTCTGTTTCCATCGAGCATTACTAAGGGCATCATGAAGACTAGACTGCTCATCAGTAGTAGACAAATTTGCATAATGAATGGCTCCATCAGTGTAGGTTTTAGGCTTATGAATCCTCATTGAAGGCTAGTAGTAGGTCGTGCTGATTCACTTGGCGAAGAAGAAGCAATCGGCGCAAAAGATCCCTGTTGTCACCAGATTTTGACTTGGACTGGCAGATCAAAATCTTTGGGGTTTTATAAAGCCCATGGAGACCAAAGCCGATTCAGGAGCGGTAACAAAAGCCGATGGAAGCTGAAGCTGATTCCGGAACATAGGTAAGAGCCGATAAAGTCCAAATCCTATTTGAGGATGATATCCAGTACAAGCAAATCAAGACGTATTTGGGTTGGATATGGCGCCCAAGTACAAGCAGATAAAGAAAAGAAGGCCGAAGTTGTCATGACTATGGGATGCGTGGAAATCACAAAATATGGGCATCTAGAAGCTTCTCCAAGGCCTGAGGCGTGCGACAATTGTGTTTGGCACAGCTCCGACTCCAAGAAAATAGCTCTGCTCCATCAATTCCAATTTTTTTCATGCCAAACACGTCCAACTCAAGGAACTCCAACTCCAGAAAAACCTGGAGTTAGGGGGCAACTCCAGGTTTTTCTTGGAGCTCCTCAAGGGGTGCTCCAAAAACCCTTGTTACAAATATTCTCATGAAGTTGGGGTAAAATTACCTACCATTGCCACCCATTACACAACATACCGGTTCGCAAAAAAAGAAAAATCTGAACCCCCCGGACGTCCGACGTTCTTCCTCCCACGGTGCCTTTCGCGAGCCGTCCTCACCCGCGCCCTAGCCCGCGGCGCAAACTTAGGGCGCCGCTGCCCCTCGCCGGAGGTTGCCTCCTAGCAGCAAAATGGATCCCCAAGGCGATTCTCTTCCTTTTGATCCAGGTATTGCCTCCTCTCTTCCTCTCCTTCAATTCTTCTCTCAATTTCGACTCTGGATACTGTTCACAGTCGAACCCCTTTCATTCCTCTGGCCATGGCCGGCAATGTGGATGGGCTAGTTCATTTGGTACCTCAGGTAGCAGCTGAATGCCATGATGGAAGCTTTTGGGGATGTCGGTGACGCTCAGGTCCCTGTACGTCACGTCAAGGAGGTCTATGAGGTAGTTGGTGCATGTGGTACCCCTGGCTCCTGGCGGCAAACCGCACGACATGGACGCCAGCCCTCTCGGTGAGTTGGATCAGTAGCCCTGCGCGTCTCCCTCATGCCGGTGACATTCGCGGCTACGAAGGGTGAGCCGAAGACCATCTGGGCGTGGGAGTCCGCGGAGCTGAGGAAGGGCATGTCCTCAACTGCCCATAGCGGAAGACGCACCCACCGGTGCTAACGAAGCTCACGTTCCGGCTGTGGTCGCATGCAGAGAAGATGTCGTGGTAGTAGTTGGCGCTCACAGTGGCGAGGCAGCTGCGGCAGCGCCCTGCGTCAGAGTCCGCGAAGCACGTGGCGAGGCCAGACGCCTGGCCGACGGCTTGGCTGCGGAACCACCAGTTGTTGACAGTTGCTGCAGCTGGGGCCGATAGCGTGGAGAGGAGCTGGGCGAGGGCCTTCCATACGGGTTGTCGTTGGTGTAGATCCCTGGGGCCGAGCAGGTGAGGTTGAGGGCTATCGCGGGATCATGTGCGGTGGCACCCAATGAGGAGACAGAGACGGCGACGATAAAGACCGGGAGGAGGCAAGCTAAATGAAAATGCATGCCAACCAGGAAAGTAAAAGCGGCGTTGCTTCTAGCTTGTTTCGTTCTCGTGGCTGAGGGTAAGAATGACTATTTCTTCCAAGGCCTCCTTTTTCTAGAGCTGGAGTCAGCCAATTAGCCAAACGTATGTCAGCTCTTTGTTTTTCTGGAGTTAGCAGAGTGGAGCTGAACAAACTTAGAGTTGCTGAAGTGGAGCTACAAAAATTAGAGTAAAGCTGTGCCAAACATGCCCTTAGATGCCACGCGCTCCACACCACCGGCCCTCCGCACACGCAGCTACAGCGCCGTCAAAGCTCGGCGCCCTCGCCAACCTTTGCCCGACCTTGCCACACACGTCGTCAAGCACAGCGCCGGGCTTGGCCGCACTTGCCTGGCTGCTCTCTCTACTCCCGGCCTATAAAAGGGCCAGCCGAGGAGCACCTCCGCCGCACCAACTTCCCAGCTCTCTCTCCCACGCCCGTGAGCAGCAGCCTTCTCCCACCTCTGCCCCCTCCGCTCTTCTCCCCTGGGGGTTGGTTGCCGGTCAATCTTCGGCTACCAGTCACCTCCATCATGATTAAGTCCCTGGTGAGCACCTATCCATCCTCCTCTGCCATCCCTGAGCTGCTTTTCTCTCATTCCCTTCCTGAATTGAGCTTCGGTTCAGCCATGGCGGACGAGCAGAGAAGCATGAGGCTATATTCTGTAGAGTCTATCCGTATTCCTCTCCCTTTCCTTTATTTCTTTCTCTGCAAGGCCCAAAACACTGATCCTGCAAGCCCACAAACACCAAGGCCCAATAGCTAAGCACGTGAGGTTAAGCCCTGTGACTCCCTTCAGCTTTGTCACCTCATTTTCGTAATTTAATTAGTACCCAATCTTTACAGAACCATATCTCACCCATCAAAACTCTGATTCAATTGATTCTTTTTCCTAAATTCTCCAAATTGTGTTTGTCCTTGATTGTCTTGTTTGTCGTCTGCGTCGTCGTCGTCACAGCCGACGGAGTGATCGAGGAGGAGAACGAGTTGGGAGGCCAGTACCGTGAGCTGGAAGATGAAGCCCAGTACCGCGAGCCGAAGCCCGAGGACCCGTACTGCGACCAGGAACTCCCGGAAGGTTTTTGGGACGAAGTCCAATTTCATCCTTTGATGCATACTTTTGGGACGAAGTCCAATTTCATCCTTTGATGCATACTTATTCTAAGTTTTACAGACACAACCTATGGGCATGTTTTACAAATTGCATTTGGTTTTATAGCTGAAACCTGATTGGATAGCCACTCCTTGATTGTTATGATCATTCCTTGATGTCATAGGTTTATCTCTAAATATGATATTCTTTGTTTAGATGATAATCATTGCTAGAATGCTTAGGACCTTGTTACTCTTTTAGTTACTTATTAATTGACTACATTGTGTTTTATCAAAGAATAAAGGTGTGATTGTTTTAAGGAAGAAAAATGGGTTTTTGGGAAACAAATGAAAGAAAATCTTAGATGAGATGGATGGGTGCTTCTTGTGTGAAATACCGAAGTTGGGCTTGTACCTTTGTGGTTAAGCAGGTTGGGAGATATCTATCTTGTCATTATTAAGGACCGAGGTGATGTGTTATCTTGCCTAACCTAATTTTTTCATACAACCACTCGATCCTTGTATGTGGCAAGGGATTAATCCTAATCCCACTAGTTAGTCCGGTAATCGTCCGGGGGATCAATAATGCTGCTCAACATGGTAATCTACTTCACCCTCTTGGCGAAAATTTCGGTGGAGACTACCCCATTGTCCAATATGCTGATGACACTTTGCTCATTATGCCGGCTGAAGCTAATCAGTTAATAGCTCTCAAGGAAATTCTAAACACATTTGCATCCTCTACTGGCCTGAAAGTAAATTTCTCAAAGTCAGCCATAGTTCCTATTAATGTGGAGCACTCAAAGACCTTGGAGCTAGCGCAAGTGTTTGGATGCCAGGTAGGAGAAATGCCTTTTACCTATCTTGGATTGCCTCTAGGAACTACAAGACCAGCTGTAAAGGACTATCTCCCCCTTGTGTCCAGAATTGAGAGGAGAATGATGGGCATCACCCCCTTCCTGACATATGCAGGACGGTTAATTCTAGTCAATTCAGTTCTATCTGCAATGCCAACCTTTTATCTTTGCACGCTCAAAATTCCAGCAGGTGTACTGCATCAGATTGATATCTACAGAAAACATTGTCTTTGGGACAGGGGGGACATCAACCGTCGAGGAGGCTACCTCGTTGCTTGGACAGACGCTTGTAAAGCTAAGAAAGATGGGGGCCTTGGTATTTTTGATCTAAGAACACAGAATACTGCATTGCAACTGAAGTTTCTGCATAAGTTTTATAGTCATGCTGACCTTCCATGGGTTGCCTTAACTTGGCAGCATTTTTACTCAAGTCCTAAAGTTCCACATGTCAAGCGAAATGTTGGTTCTTTCTGGTGGCGAGATGTACTGTCACATTCAGATGATCATTTGAAAATTGCCTACTGTAAAGTGAACATGGGAAGCACAGTTTGTTTTTGGACTGATCAATGGGATCTTGGTATTCTACAACTACAGTTTCCTCAATTGTTCTCTTTTGCCAGAGACAAACGTATTTCAGTGCAAAGTTTTTTGGAACGGGAAGCATCAGTAAACTTTATCACTCCGATATCACCTATTGCTTCAGATCAGCTTTTGGAACTGAATGACCTGATAAATGATATACAGCGAGATGATAGTCTTCATGACATTTGGAACTACATATGGGGGTTTGCAGTTTTTTCCTCAAAGAAAGCTTACTTGGCCCTAAGGGGCTCTTCAGATGCAAGCCCGGTTTTTGCTTGGCTTTGGAAATCCTGTTGTCGTGGTCGACATAAATTTACAGCTTGGCTGCTTCTCATAGATAGGCTCAACACCCGAAATCTTCTGAGAAGGAAGCGGAAATTTCTTGATGACTACAGCAGCGCTATGTGCTCATCTGGGGTGGAAGAAACCCTGGAGCACCTTTTCTTCTCATGTTCTTTCAGTGCTTGGTGTTGGCGCCTACTCCATATTTCCTGGAATATGAATCTCCAGCTGTTGGACAGAATTGTTGATAGCTGCAGAGCTTTTAACCTGCGCATCTTTAGAGAAATCATTGTTGTAGCTTTTTGGGCGATCTGGAAACATCGTAATGAGGTCATCTTCGATGGAGCACGCTTATCTTTGAACAGATGGAAATTTATCTTCAAGGAACAGCTAGAGTTCGTTTTGCTTAGAGCAAAACCATCCTTGAAGTTGGAGTTAGAAACTTGGCTTTGTAATTTAGCTTAACTTCACCCCTCCTTTTTCTTTTTAGACTTAAAGTCTACCAAATGTATATATAAACCTTTTGTTCATATATATATATATAAATATTAGTAGGGGCCTCCCCTACTGTTTGGTTCAAAAAAAATTGTCTGGAGGCAATTGTGCAGTGGGAGGCCAAGAGTCAGACTGTGTGTCATGGTTGTAGGCCTCATTAGAAGGTCAAGAACCCCTTGGTTATCTCCCGTGGACGGTTAGGTGGGGCTATGCTATGGTGGGTAATGGCTTCGATAGGATCTGCACCGGCACTAAGGTGACAGTGTTGCGGTACCCTACTTGTGGGCAAGGTGTCAATCTCTACAGAGCTAAAATCTATTCGAATAGCCATGCCCATGGTCATGGGCAAGTTATGGCTTGGTCACAATACCAGATGTTTTGGGAAATGGTTGGTTTTCTTGGCGTGTGTTGGTTTTTGGGAAAGTGTCCGGTAGTTGTGCCATGACCTACTGTGGATTGTGAGTCTGGTAGCATTAAAACTTGGATCCTTTCGGTAGGATCAACCACACTTATTGATTCGATTACTAAAGTTTTGCTTTATGAAAATCCTTTGGAAAATAAACCCTTGCATGTGTAAAATCTAGCCTCGGGAGTTGCACGGTTTGTGAACCATCTGTTGAATAAATGTGTTATCACCCTCCTGGGATTGATATTAATTTGGATCACATTTAGTCTTTGCTTATGTGGGGAGTCTTCACAATTAAGAAGGATATAATCAATGGGGAAGCTATAATCAAGGTGCTGACTGGACAGATAAGATAGCCGAGGTGATGAAAAAATAGTTCGGTTTGAAGCCTAAGGAGTAGTCTTACTTGTATTGGAAGCATATACAGATTGGTACGATACTTTGCCCGCTTCCAAACGATTCATGATTCTAGATTTCTCAAGTTTTTTGGACAGGGGGACATCACCACAATTGAACACAATAGCCGATTCACGATCCAATGTGGTGAGGTGGCTTCGATCGACCTATTGAAAGTGAGATTATTTCTGATGTCTTTGTCTGGTTCGACCTTCTTATGGTTTGCATCGCTGCTATCGAATTCAATCAACAGTTGGGCCGATTTAGAGAAATAGTTCCATTCTTATTTCTTTGCCAGAGTGCAAGAAACAAGACTATCAGATTTGATGGCTCCGCGGTAGAGAAATGATGAATCAATTGCTGAGTTTGTTCAAAGATTCAAAGATGTCCACAGCCGATGCTATTCTTTGAATTTGTTAGAAGGCCAACTTGTCAATCGGGCCTTTCAAGGTTTATTGCCTCAGATCAGAAATCGGTATTCAAGTCAGAATTTTGAGAGCTTGGGGCATATGATTCAAAAGCTTTCTCATCAGGAGATGTGTCCGATAAGGAGGAAGCTAAGATCGGATTGGCTGAGTGGACCAAAAACAAGAAAGTTGTGACATGTCGTTTGGTGAAAGCCAATCCGAAAAAGTATAGTCTCAACATCATCAAAGTCGATAAGATATTTGATCTGCTGTTGCAAGAAAAGCAGATTCAATTATCTCCTAATCATACCATATCATTGGCTAAGGACCTAAGAAAAGGAAGTACTGCAAGTGGCATGATTCGGTGTCGCACGAGACCAATGAGTGCAAAGTCTTCCATCAATAGATTCAGTTGGCTACTGAGTAGGGAAGAATCAAGATTGAAACCAGCAAAAAGCCGATGAAAGTTGATGGTGATCCGTTTCCTCTAGTAAATAAGGTGCACATTGGAGTGCCCAAGGAAGACATGAAGCCAAAGGCAAAGGTGCTTACGACGGATCATGCTAAGAAGTCAGGAGCTGTAGACCCAGAAGTTCAGGTATCGACCGGTGAAATGAGGAACCAGAACTATTAGGCTTACAAGAAAAATCACCACAATCAGGGTGGTCGACCGAGGGTGACTTCAGAGCAGCTTCTTGACATATACCGATGCCAACAATACAGAGATCGGACTCCTGTTAAATCAAGGAATAATGATGACTGAGAGCACTGGGGATGTCCACACTTTAGGTTCTACTGGAATGAGAAGTTAAGACTTCCATCTATCTATGGTAGCCTAGAGTGCAGCAGACAACATGAAGGCAATCAGGAGTTCAAGAAATAACATCACTATACCCGAGATTGTCTTGATTTTGGTCATTCTGAGTGTCGGATCCGTTGTTTGGCAGTCCACAAGGGGTACCCAAGTGGTTGATTTGTAGGCTAAGGCGATCACGGAGCTAGCGAGAAATCTATGGAAGCATTGGTTTATACGTTCCTTTTAGTTTCGACTTTAGGGATAATTTTTTTCGCTATCTTCTTCCGAGAACCACCTAAGGTTCCGACTAAAAAATGAAATAATTTAATTGAAGTAAAAAGCCCCCCCTCTGGGGGGGGGACTTCTTACTTCAATTAGTCCCCGTCGAAGTAACACAAGAGACACAAGGTTTATACAGGTTCGGGATACCCGGAGGTATAATACCTTACGTCCTGTGCTTGGTAGTTTGGGATTGATCTACTCGCCAAAGCTCCGAGGAACAATGGTGAGTTTGTGGCTACAAGGGGAGAGTACTCGATGATCCCTCAGGGGGTCGACCTAGGCCATCTTATATAGGCTGAAGGCCTAGGGTTTACAATTCAGTTATCTCTAATTCTATCCGGCTACAACAAGGAAACTAATTTGAGTCGGTTACAACATAATCTCCGTGATCTTCGGGTGGGATCCGAGTATCACGCCGCGTGCCTTGCAGGCTAAGTCATCATCAGTCTTGTCCATCAAGTTCAAAGATCCTCGTGGGCTGGCCTGGTGTCAGCCCACACCGTTGTCAGATATCAGCCCAGGCTGACTGTCACCTATGTTGGTAGTGGGACCAGGGGTACCCATATCCCACAAGTCCCCGAGCAAAGTGCAGGCGCGTGGCGGACTGCTGATGAAGAGATGATGCCATCGTAGTCGGCTGACGCATCTTGGTCGGTAGACGGACACAAGGGTGGGCGATGCTCAAAAGGAAAATATATATCATCGGGGATGATCCTGTTCAAACCCTGGGGTGAAGCCCCAAGTGGCGTAGTGCCGAGTTGTGGCCAGGTCGGACACTGCAAGGGTTTGCACCACTTTGATAAAAGTGACACATCCTGATGGGGCATATGGAGAGCGACACAAGGAGCTCTCCATATGGAGTAGCCCCCGAGCATTGGGCCGATTAGTAGAATCGGGCTAATGGTAAAAAAATAAAGAGATTCCAAGCTTTGGGGCAGTCAGACCACCCAAAGGATAAGGATGCCACGGCTGTCTGAACAAGCCGCGACAAAAACTGTATTCCCGTGATCGTGCATGGCACTCCCATGGCGACAAAAACTGCTAAAAGCATATAGGGTGGACTGGCACCTCGAAGGGAGGAGTTGCGCGGCGTAGAGCTCACGCGCCAAACAGCATAGCGAGAATCACATGTCCACAGGGAACACCACACTATAAATAAGAGGCAATGTCAAGAGCCATTGCACTGTTAACGCTCATTAGCGACACCTTTTTTAGTGCTAATTAAGTGGTGTTTTGGGACCAATTCGTATACTAACCCCCACTTGGCACTTGAAATAACCCCATTTTTTTTATATGCATGTATTTTTGGAGGATTTTGGTTTATGCAGGTATTTGAGCTATAAATGAGCACTTTTGGACAAAGACCAAGGTCATGCGTAGCATGGAGAAATATGAAGGCCAAAACCTAATACAACTTGGATTTCGTTCGCTCTCATCTATGGTGAACCAACCTCCAAGAATGTGGAAGGGTAAAGACTTGAAGATAAGGTTGGATGACTTCGGGATCAAGGCGAATCAGGCAGACATTTGGAAAGCTATCAAGACTCAATCTTATCCCAAAGCAATCGACGTCCAAACACCCACATGCATTGGCACCTTAACTCCTGGCTGATCTAGAAGCTTACACGTGAAAGAGGGGCCCATGCCGGCCGGCCTAGCCCCTTTTTGCGCCGCCTCGGCCTCCCCTTCGAGCTAGGGTTTCCTCGGACTATTTATAGCCCCGATGCCCAGAGCCACGCAGATCCAATCACCAGAAGTCGACGCGAAGAGGGACACACACCGAAGGAAGCCGACGGCCGCCACAAGTCCTTGAGGTTGCCTAGGAGATGGTTTAGGCTATGCCCTAGCCGCCATGGTTGGCCCTGCATGGTGAGGCCATGGTGGAGTTCCGAAGCCTTGTCTTAAACTCATCAAGGCATATGTACATTCGATGGTGATATCAATCTACTTGTCTTGTTTACTTTGATCTTCTAAGATGCATGCTTTCTCTCATATGTCTAGCTAGCATATGTTCTTAGTAGGAATAGATATAATCGTGGTGATTAGTCTATGCCCTGCGGATACATTTTAGTAGTGCGTAGGAATTCGGCATGATTATCCTCGTGTGGTGACAGCATGCGGCAGGAAAAAGGTCGAATGATTGCGTAATGTTGAGTAAGATCGACGGCGAGTACCATAGGAGTTGTTGCGTGGCCACAAGGAGGAGGAGCTTCGAGTAAAGAGCACTTGGTGGGCGTTTGAGGTAAAGCTTTGGGAAACCTTAGGCGTTGACGCGCACCTCGCAAGGGCGCCCATGGGAAAGTTCTTAGAGATGACTCTTTATCATGGTACGAGATTAGATTGATTATCGCTTTGGCCAGAGTTGCAACTAGAAGACAGTAGGCTTGTGCTACCTTTGGTCGTGTTACCTCGTGTCATGAGGTTGTGACCTATTTATTATATTCATCAACTTATATGCAATCTATGCTTCATGATAGGATTAGATCTGTTCGGCTAGGTAGTTCTTTGTCGATCCACGGATTGATAAACCTTGAGGGAATACTCTAAGGGAAAAGCTACCAATGATCCGTGCGCTTGCGGTTCACAATTGGTGCGTCTAAGGACCGTCAACTTGCACCATCATAGAAAATGTATAGAAATCAACTGAAGGAAATGTCGGGGTCATGGTACTGGATCCATCCTCCGGGAGGAAATCTGAGGGACTTGAAAGTATGGTGTTAGAAGAGTGCTTGCGAGTGTCTTGAGGGTTGATGAGCATCTACATGCTCTTCCGCTCATGCCGGGCGTCGCGTTGGGCCGAGGGCCTTTCAAAGGGGAAATGCCTCTTGTGCCGGGGGAAACCTGAAGGCCATCTCACGCAACCCTCAAGTTCGGGCAGTTCATCGTTGGTCGCCGCGATGTTAAAAGAGAGCTTGTGATGAGCTCATGTGGACCAAGCTTGCTGCGGAGGCAGCAATTGGCGCAACGACGGCTTCCCATGGCTACAATCTTGGCAGTCAATACCTTTGTTCTTGTAAACGGCCCCTGCCCAACTTTCATTTGTAACTGTATTGCTTCTGTCCAATAAAGGAACCTTGTTCCAGATGACTGTCTTGAGTACACAACATAGAGCT
>CM014274.1:59089097-59137806 GCA_004135705.1 Alloteropsis semialata
TGAGGTTGAGTTTGACATCCCAACGAAAAAGCAAGCCATGCCAAACATGAAGCCCTCCAAGAAAGTTCCAATCAAGGCAATCGACCTGGGGATGGGCGACCCCTCCAAGACGGCGCTGATCGGCGCTGACCTGCCTATCAAATAGGAAAGCACGCTCACCAGCTTCTTACAGGACAACCGCGACATCTTCGCATGGAAGCCGTCTGACATGCCGGGAGTCCCAAGGGAGTTGGCTGAGCACAAACTCAACGTTGATCCTGCCGCCAAGCCGAAGAAACAACGCCTACGACGCTTTGCCCAGGACAAGAAAGAAGCCATCCGTTCGGAGCTGGCGAAACTCTTAGCAGCCGGGTTCATTAAAGAGGTGTTCCACCCTGACTGGCTCGCTAATCCTGTCCTGGTCCGTAAGAAGAACAACAACGAGTGGAGGATGTGTGTCGATTACCACTGAACAAGCACTGCCCAAAGGATCCCTTCGGGCTACCTCGCATCGATCAGGTGGTGGATTCTACAGCTGGCTGCTCTTCCTGGATTGCTACTCGGGCTATCATCAGATAAGCCTGCACAAAGACGACCAGATCAAGACGGCGTTCATCACTCCGTTCGGCGCCTACTGCTACACTACAATGTCCTTTGGACTCAAGAACGCAGGGGCCACATACCAGCGTGCAATTCAGAGTTGTCTCAATGCTCAGATTAGCTGCCATGTGGAAGCTTACGTTGATGACATCATTGTCAAAACAAAGAACCCGGATAGTCTCATCGATGACCTGTCCGAGACCTTTGCACATCTCAGGGAATTCCAATGGAAGCTCAATCCTACCAAGTGCGTGTTTGGCATGCCCGCGGGAAAACTGCTGGGCTTCATAGTCAGCCACCGAGGAATTGAAGCTAATCCTGAGAAAGTTACCGCTATTACATCCATGGCGCCTCCAAAATCCCTCAAGGACGTTCAGAAGCTGACAGGATGCATGGCGGCCCTCAACTGATTCATCTCAAGGTTGGATGACAGAGGATTGCCTTTCTTCAAGCTCCTCAAGAAGCAAGACAAGTTCGTATGGACTCCAGAAGCTGACGCGGCGTTTGAAGACCTCAAGAAATTTCTCCAATCACCACCAGTACTGACTGCACCAGCTGATCAGGAACCACTGCTCCTCTACATCGCAGCAACAACTCACGTGGTGAGCACTGCTATCGTAGTCGAGCGGGAGGAACCCGGCCATGTATACAAAGTACAGCGGCCAGTTTACTTCATCAGCGAGGTGCTTTCAGAATCAAAAGTGCGATACCCCCAGGTCGAGAAGCTATTATATGCTATCTTGATCACATCTCGCAAGTTGCGCCACTACTTCGACGCCCACCGGGTTGTTGTAGTCACCTCTTTTCCAATTGGCGACATACTCCACAACCGGGACGCGACAGGGCGAATCTCCAAATGGGCGGTCGAGTTGGGCTCTCACGCCATCGATTTCGTCCCACGAGCTGCCATCAAATCTCAAGCCCTGGTGGACTTCGTTGCTGAGTGGACAGAAATACAACACGCAGTACCAGAAGAACCCCTTGAGCATTGGATCATGTACTTCGACGGATCACTGAAGCTTGAAGGGGCCGGTGCAGGAGTACTACTCATATCTCCAAAAGGCGTTCAGCTTAAATATGTGCTCCAAATCCTCTGGAAAGCCACCAACAATGAAGCCGAGTATGAAGCTCTACTGCACGGGCTACGCTTGGCTGCTTCCCTTGGCATCAAGCACATGGTGGTGTACGGCGACTCCTCTGTGGTGATCAATCAAGTCAATAAAGATTAGGACTGCACCATGGAGAACATGGATGCATACTGCATGGAGGCGCGCAAACTCGAGAAGCACTTTCATGGGCTCGAATTTCATCATGTCATCAGAGACAACAACATGGCTGCTGATGCACTTTCAAAGCTGGGTTCCCACCGAGCACAAGTACCAGGCGGCGTTTTCGTCCATGAGCTGTTACAACCATCCATCAAGGAGCAGGAAGTACAGCCGACTACAACACCACCCCATCAGCAAGTCATGGTGATTACACCCGAGTGGACAAAGCCCTTCATCGAGTACATACTGCACCAGAGGGAGCCCGAAGATAAGGTGGAGGCTGAGCAAGTTATCAGACGAAGCAAGCACTACATAGTAGTCGGCTCCACCCTCTTTCGACACGGCGCCTCATCTGGAGTCTTGATGAAGTGTGTCACTCCAGTAGTCGGATGGGAAATCCTTGAAGAAATCCATGGTGGAATCTGCGGGAACCATGCTGCTCACCGCACGATCGTAGGCAAGGCTTTCCGGTCCGGGTACTATTGGCCATCCGCTGTGGCTGATGCTGAAGAAATCGTGAAGACCTGTCAGGGCTGCCAATACTTTGCCCGGCAAGCTCATGTCTCCGCAACAGTCCTCAACACCATACCGCTCTCCTGGCCCTTCGCATGCTGGGGGCTCGATATGGTTGGACCACTCAAGACTGCGCCAGGAGGTTTCAAGTATCTCTACGTGGCGATCGACAAGTTTACCAAGTGGATTGAAGTCAAGCCGCTAGTCAATGCTACAGCAGCACAAGGCGGCCGAGTTCATCCAAGACATTGCTCATCGTTTCGGCGTCCCAAATCGCATTATCACTGACCTCGGCTCAGAATTCACAGGGAGCGAGTTCTTTGATTTCTGCGATAACCTGGGAATTGAAGTCCGCTACGCATCAGTAGCGCATCCACGAATCAATGGACAAGTTGAGAGAGCTAACGGCCTCATACTTCAAGGTCTCAAGCCAAGGCTCTATGAACCACTCAAAAAGTACGGCGGAAAGTGGGTGCAAGAATTGCCAGCCGTGGTATGGGGGCTCAGAACCCAGCCCAGCCGTGCGACGGGGCAATCACCCTTCTTTCTGGTCTACGGCTCAGAAGCAGTACTCCCGGTAGACATCAGTACAATGCTCCAAGAATTCAAAACTACTCGGAGGAAACAGCAGAGCAAAGTAGGGCAGAGGATCTGGACATGCTAGAAGAAGCGAGGCTAGCCGCATTGATCAGAACAACCACGTACCAGCAAGGACTCAGGAGGTATCATGACCGAAACATCCAAATGCGATCATTTAACATTGGTGATTTGGTTCTTCGAAGAATTAAGAGTACAAAAGATCAGCACAAGCTATCCTCTCCTTGGGAAGGTCCGTTTATAGTATCAAGGGTCATCGGTCCGGGTACTTATCAGCTACAACGGGAAGACGGAACAGAGGTACCCAATGCTTGGAACATTGAGCACTTGCGGCGTTTTTACCCTTGAAGAAGTTATTAGAGTTTTTTAAGAGTCAATAAACAGTCAGCCTTCTTTATGTACTGATATCGGCTTCTTAGCCTAATAATAATAAAGTGTCAATATTCCATTGTCTTCAAGCTTGGAAATCAGATACAGTATTACAAATTGGAATCATCCTGGATTGTTTAAAAACAATCTAGAAAGGGTTGTTTCAAATGCCATCTACTTTCTGTTTCACACAGAAGGATCGGGCGCATCTTTTTTGACTCATCCCGGGGTTGTTTAAAAAAAATCTAGAAAGGGTTGTTTCAAATGCCATCTACTTTCTGTTTCACGCAGAAAGATCGGGCGCACTTATTTTTTTTGAATCTAGTCGGGTTGTTTCAAAACAATCCTGAAAGACTACATTCAAATGCCATCTACTTTTTGTTCAAAACAAAGAGATCGGGCGCACACATCAGATAAACAGATACTTTTTGTTAATAAAAACATTAAGTATTTACATCTGAAACCAAGTTCTTTACAAAGGGTTTTCTTACAAAAGAGACTCTAGAACTTAAGACGAGATACAATCTTCTCTACAGTGTCCTTCTCCTCCTCCATGTAGGTATCATACATGGCCCGGGTACAAGCCGGGTTGATCTTTCCTTCAGTAACACCTAACGGCTGTGAAGGAAACCATGACCGGACAACCCCGAGTACTTGCTTAGTACAAGAATGGGCGATCCGTTGGCAATACAGCTTCACTTGCCCAGGAGTTGCTCGAAGGCGATCAAGGAGAGGAGGAGCAACACTTCCGGCGGGTACTTTGGCATATACATCAACCAAAGGCAGGGCGGCTTCCTTCCAAGTCTCAATTTCCGAACCACGACGATTGATCTCCACGCGAAGCGCCTGGATTTCAGCTTCTTGATTGCGGATCTTGGTCAAGTCTTCGATGAGTTGGGCATCGGCATGCTGGCGCATCTTCTGCTCTTCAGCAAGATCTGCCATGCACTCTGTTCGCTCTGCTCCGCCTGGTTTGCGCGCTCTTGCTCCCGATAAAAGCGGTTCTTCATATCGATGAACTTGCCTTTTAGAGCTTCAACGCGCCTTTCACTCTCTGCAGACAGCACATCAGATCCTATTCAATATATGATCAGTGTAGACAGAGAAAAAGTACTCGACGTACACACCTGAGAGTTTCTATCGTAAAGACTTATTCTTCTCAGCAACGTCATCGCGCTGGTCCTGGTACAAGTTGATCTTCTTGTACGCTTCATCCAGTTCTCGGCGCAATTGAGCGCATTCTTGGTCCCAAGCTGCTTGTCCCTTGGCCAGATCGGCTGTGGCTTTCTCAGCACGGGCAATGGACGTGCTTGCTCTCCGAAGCATCTCAGATTTCTGCTGAGATCGTACAAGTATACTCTACATCCAGATTAAAGGAGGCAGGGTTGATTAAAGTACAAAGGAGATAAGTATTTACAGTACTACGTTATTTCTACTAACCTCTGTGAGCTTGGAGAGTTGTTTGTACAGCTCGGCGGCCTTCTCCAGATCTTCGTGGTCAACTTCAGAGATGAATAAGAAGGCGTCGTCATCCTCATTTGCGTTGACACCGGGTGTGCCGGTGAAGATCTGGAATGGCTCTGGTGAAGGCTCGCGGGGTTTCTTTTGCTCCCGGATGATTTCTTCAATTGCAGCTTCCTTCATCAGACCAGTGGTGGTGTCCACTCCCTCAGAACGGAGGCTTGCCATCCGGATACTTTCTGTTGCTTTGGGCCAGGACCCAGGAGCAGAAGTACTCGGAGGGGCTTGCTCTCTCACAGGGGGCGGTGGCGTGACGTTGCTGCTTGCTGCTTGGGGTTGGGGCGGTGAAGATGCTCGGGGGCTCAGCCCTTCTCCTCCTCCTGTCTCCATGATTGGAGTCTTTGGTACATCTGAAGGAGCAGGAGTAGGCAGACGGCTGCATAAACAATTAAAGATTAGCAATATTCGCATTTCAGAATTTTGCTCCATGAAGTTGGATCATCTACCTGGAAAATTCCATGTTGAATTCGGGTTCTTCCACAACAAAGTCAAAACCACCAGCAGTGTTGTTGTTCTGAGGTCCTTGAGGTTCTTTTGACTGAGCGGGTTCTTCTTGTTGAGGATTCTGCAATCATACATTCAATTCAGAAAACAACTCGGCAAGAGGATAGAACCAAGATTTTTTGGCAAACAAGACAATAGGGGTACCTTGGGCGGAGAAGATTGTAGTGGGATTCCCACTGGAATCTCCATATTGGTTTCAGGCTCTGCTTCAAGTGCCTCAGCCTCATCAAGAATAGTATCTGATGATTTCTTCAGCGAAGGAGACACTTTCTTCCGCAGAGCCCATTTTTTCTTGGGGATGGGTGGACTTGGAGCATCTTTGGCACTAGGCCTCTTCAGGCCTGATCCTCCTTGCCCGAGTATCTTCCCAGGAGGAGGTCGGGGTGTGTCATCATCAGAATCGGATACTTCTTCCAGAATTACCTGGTCCATATCTGGTGATGCCTTCTTCTTCCCTTTCCCTGAACTTTCAGCAGTTTGCTGGGGTGGGGGAGATCCAGGCAACCCGGATTGGTTCTCTGCAACTTTCGGAGGCGAAGAAGCAAGTCTGGTCCGCAATTCCTAATATTGGATAACGCAGCAATTGATCAGTTGTCAAGAAGCAAGAAGATGTATATCATACTTAATACTCGGGTTGTTTTTGAGCTTACCAATGACGATGGACGACTTGCCGAGTACTCGGGTACCCGGCGTGGCAGATCCTGGGCATCCATGAAGAGTGCCTGGATGCGGACGGCGACTTCATCTGACGATAAATCGCTGGTCGAGATCCTGGTCGGGTCTTCGGGGCCAGTATACTCATAGCCAGCGTGCACCCGCTTCTGGCAGGGTTGTACGCGCCGGCGAAAGAACGAGCTGGCGATCCCGATGGCGGTTAAGCCTTGATCCTTAAGAGCAGCGATCATCTTGATAAGCCTGGAGATTCCGTCAACCTTATCCCTATCAAGGGATTCATTCCATGAATCTTGCGGCCGAGGCAGATGACCGGAGTGCTTGGATAGCCTCGGGGGCTGATTCTCCACATAAAACCATTTGTCATTCCAGTCTTTAATGGAGTCGTTCATCTTGAAGTCGAAATAGACGTTCTTCATCCCCTGACGCAACTGAAATCCGGCCCCGCCGACTACTTTGTCAGGGGTGGACTTCACACGGAAGAGGCAGCGGAACAGATTGAAGTGGTGATCGATCCCCAAGAAGGTTTCGCAGAGATGAATGAAGAGGGAAATTTGAAGAATAGAATTGGGATTGAGATGAACTAGTTCCAATTTGTAGTAAGAAGAAACCCTCAGAGAAAATCATGAGCAGGGAGGGCGAATCCGCGTTCATAAAAGGCAACAAAAACCACGATTTCGTGGATTTCTTCGAAAGGCCAGGCCTTACCAGCATCGGTGCGCCAACAGGAGATCGATTTGTCCAGCAGATAGCCTTGCTCTACAAGACCCTGCACCATCTCGTCTGTTGCCTTGGATGGCTTCCAGGCAAGAGCCGACGCAGGGGAGTTCTTGAACACTGGCATATCTGTGGTTGGGATCTTGGATTTCTTTTTGCTTGTGGCGGATTTGCTCTCAGTAGGCTTGCTGGAAGTAGGTTTCTGACCCATCTTGCCAGACGAGATTTTCGATTGATTCTCGAACGGGGCTCGAGTGGATTGGAGATTGCGCGCGGAGGCGAAAAGAGTTTGAGGATTTCAGTGGTGAAAGCGACGACGGCGGTGAGGAGAATACGAACGGTTCACCCTCTGTCTTATAAGATTGAAGTGGTAACCCTAAGCGTATTCCCTGTAATCCGTTTTCCAAAATACGCCAACACTTATGTATTCGCGGTTACAAAACCAGATGCATATTTGTGCGGCCATTTCCTAACGAGCTAGGTCATTTTCCGATGAATTTTCATTCTCAGGGGCTGATGCTTAATAGGATTTATTTCCACATCAAAGAATATACATATTTCAACAGAAGTCTTTAAGCTTATTGTCATCTGCTTTAAGCTTGGGGGTTGGGGGGAAATAGTATATTTCTTTTGGAAAGTTTTTTCAATAAAGACCCTGGAATTGTTTTTACTCCTCGAAAACATTTCTAGGCTCGGGGGCTAGACCCATAATGGGTCCATCTTTTTTCAAAAGCTGGACACCATTATAGTAAATGGGGAAGTTTTTGCATCAATCTTGGTTCATGAACCAAGGCCCGGGGGCTGGCTGCAAAAGAAGTCGGCAAAGGAGCACATCATGTTCACTTCTGAAGGTTTTCAACAAGCAAGACGACGAGGAAACAACTCGGCTGATGCTGAAATTGTTGAGAAACAACCCGGCAGGCGTGAAGACATGAAGACGCTCTGGGGCTTGACGGTCCAGGCTCCAAGGGAGTCCTCATGGGCCACGGTCCCGTTAGGAAATTGGGCCGGCAACCCTGACTGATACAAGGAAGGAACGTACAGCTTAAGGAAACTAGTCGGGTACTGGGAAACAACCCGACCTACTCATATTAGGACTCTGTGTATTGTATCTGACTAGGAGTTTGTTTTTCTTGCCTTGTAGACCCTGTCTCCCGAGTATATAAGGTGAGGCAGGGACCCCTTGTAAAATGATACCCATCAATACGAGAAGATCCACCATACAGAACGTAAGGTATTACACTCTCTACTCGAGACGGCCTGAACCTGTCTAAATCATCTCGTGTTCACCATCGTGCTTCTGGTTCCGGCGAGGCCCCCACAAACAACTCGACTACTTAGGGACCCCCCATAGTAGGCTAGCCGGTATAAAAAACCGACACGCAGGCAGGCTGCGAGGGACAAATCCCATGCAAGGACGAAGAGGAAGGCAGCGGCCTTGGCCAGTGACACGGACAATGATGCTAGTGGCTCCCCCTCCGACCCAGAGCGAGATGAGGAACTCACTACTGGTGTCGGTGGTGACCAGGGCACTCCTATTGCCGAGCGTAGGTCGTCGGTTTCTCCCCCGGTGGTGCCAGAGCCTCAGCTTCCTGCTATCTTGCAAGGTGTGCTCTTCAAGCACTTCAAGAGGACCAAGTGTGTGTTTCACAATTTCCTTTGACTTCTAGTGGTAAGTAGTGGTAATCTTTCTCTATATTTGTTCATGTTGCAGACCTGCCGCCCAAGGGCCTATCGCTGACCCCGTGCCTCCGCCGACTGGGAAGGACACGGACAGTGCCGACGCAGCCACTCGGACCTCGGCGTCAGCTGTAGCTGACATGGCGGTCACAACCACTGTCGTTGTGAGCACTCCCAAACTCTGCACGGGCGACCAGCTGACCAGCGTGCTTGGTCCAAGGGCCAGCACCTCCGCAGGGGCCACAAGTGCCGATATCATGGTCGGCGGGAAAGAAGACGGCTCATCAAGAGCTACGGATGTTGATGCTATAGCCAGTGGGCACGAGGGGGAGGGGGCACGGCAGGTGGTGAGCGCCTTGTTATTGATGGGCCTCCCCCCTAGCGGATGATGACGACGAGATCCTAGGGGTCAAACTGTCGGCCGAGGTTGTGATAGTGCCTGAGCCTTCCGCTAGTGCATCTGCTCCAGGAATCCCTGCACGAACTTCAACATTGCCTACTGATCAGGCGATAACCCTGGACTTGGCCGACCACAACGACGAGCTCCGGAAGCTCCAAAATGTGAGCGGTGTTCTGCCTCGCGTCGTTCAGGTAGTGATTCTGCGCACTGGTCATTGTTGAATTGGACGTGGCATGTGAGGGCTGACCGTCATCACTTGTGTCTGCAGGGTTTTGTTGCTCGCGCCGCCAAAGACCTTGCCTTCAAGTAGCAGGCAAGGTTGGACCTGCAGGAGTTGGCAGACGCATGAAGTCGGCTGCAGACAGTGGCCACTAGTACCAAAAAGGCGTTGGCCCAAAAGGAGAAGGAAATAGAGGAGACGGCCAAGCTGAACCGGGAGCTTACTGCCGACATGGAGCAATTCCTTGAAGGTGAGCATTCTGTTGTTTGTGGGTTAGGCTCACAGTCTTTGTACTAACCCCATTCCTAATGCATTGCAGATGCGGCCAAAAAGGAAAAGCGCCTTCAAGACCAGATCGACAAGCTCTAGGGGGCCAAGAAGAATCTCGAGGGTGAGGTCGGCGGCTTGAAGGAATCCAAGGAACGCCTCGAGGTGGAAGTCAACCACTTGAAGGTGACTAACCAGTGCCTGAAGGAAGATCATGACGCCGCCATGCAGAGTAAATTCCACATGCTCTTTTTGTTGCTAGTGAGACTTGTTATGTTCCACACCGGCACTGACTACTCTTGTTCTTGCAGGCATATAGGCCAAGCTATGGGAGCTACAACGTGCAGTGGAATATAATGCTAGTAGCTTCACGCCAGCCGAGTCGGGCTCGGGGACGTTAACCTTGTCGGAGCGGCTTAGAGTCCGGCCTGTCCGAGCAGCAGTTGGTTGTGGGAGCCGCGTCTTGGCATTGATCAAGTCGCACTTTCCATCCTTGGCTGTCGAGGTTATTGTCGAGGGTGTACTGGCCAACGTCCCTGACGACGAGTTCGACGCTCTCGTGGAGAGCTATACTCCCTTGGCCAGGGACTGTTGCCTCCACCCGCCTGCACCCGTTGCCGAAGATGATGAAGAACACCCTGGAACACTTGTGAATACACGCACACATGCGAGAACATGAGTTACACACAGAGTTTTGGTGCCACAACTAACCGGTGTTTTTCATGTATATTGAACGAATATATAGTAGCTATTACAACTGAAAAAACGAGTGGCTAAACAAGGCTACGACGCTGTGATTCTCACGCCTCCACTTCAGCCGCGCCATCCCATGACTCAAGAGACTTGATTACCACCTCTCCTACACCTAGCACTCAATGAAAACTATGGAAAGCCTTTGCATGCCAACACACATTGAGGCCTGTACAATGACGCACTCAAAATGGCTAAGAATGAGCTCCTCTTATTCTGCTAAAACATAACGACCGATGACTGAGCTTGGATTATCTAACAATCTCCCCCTAATTCATTCTCGGTTTACCTCAATTTGACGACGCCAATCTTGTCACGAAGTTCACAGAACCTCGCACGCCCCAGTGACTTCGTCAGGACATCAGCAAGCTGCTCTTGAGTGCTCACATAGTCCAAGCAGATCCTCCCATCTTCCACACTTTTATGAATGAAATGAAACTTAGTTTCCATATTCTTACTTCTATCATGGAGGACAGGATTCCTGCTCAGGGCAATTGCTGACTGATTATCCATTTTTAGTATAGGAGGCTGGACCTTGACACCTGCAATGTCACCTAGTAGCCTGGCCAACCACACAGCTTGGCAAGCACCCACTGCTCCAGCCATGTATTCAGCTTCACATGTAGAAAGAGCTACTGCCTTCTGCTTCTGTGACTGCCACGAGATTTGCATTTCACCATGAAGAAGATCACTCCTGTAGTACTCTTCCTTTCATCAATGTCTCCCCCAAAATCACTGTCGCTGTACCCCATCAGCTTGTTTACACCATTTGAGAGCTTGGGGTAAACAATCCCATAATTCACCATGCCTACGATGTAGCGCAACAAGTGCTTAACTGCTGCCAGGTGCTCTTGTCGAGGCTTCTCCATGAACCTACTGACATAGCCTACAGCAAAAGATATGTCTGGCCGAGTATGCACTAAGTACCTCAAGCTGCCCACTAGACTTCGGTACAGCGTTGCATCGACCTCCGCTGACGAACCTTCAGTAGACAATTGGAGCCGAACCTCCATTGGAGTGTGACAGAGGTTGGAGCTCTCCATGCCAGACTTCTCAAGCAGCTTTCTTGCATAGGCTGCCTGACCAAGTGTGATAGCACCCTTTCCTTGCTTCACTTCAATTCCCAGATAGAACGAGAGAAGACCAAGGTCGGTCATACGAACACCCGCTGCATCTCCTTCTTGAAGGCTTCTACTACCACTGGATTTGCACCAGTGATGATGAGGTCATCCACATAGACACCCACCACCACGCGTGACGCCGCCATCCCCTTTGTGTACATCCCATACTCGCTGGTGCACCGCGTGAACCCCATGTTGTGCAGGCTGCTGTCAAACTTCACATTCCATGCACGAGGAGCTTGCCGCAGCCCATACAATGCCTTGATGTCCGGCAGCAATGAAACCCGGTGGCTGCTGGACATATACTTCTTCCTCGAGTTCACCATTGAGAAACGCTGACTTGACATCCATGTGATGTACAAGCCATCCCTCCTGAGCAGCAACGGTGAGCAGCATCCGGATTGACTCCATCCTGGCAACAGGAACATACACCTCACTGAAATCTACTCCCTGCTGCTGAACATATCCCTTTGCAACAAGGCAGGCCTTGTGTTCGATGATGGCGCCCTGCTCGTTGCACTTAAGTTTGAACACCCACTTCAGCCCAATTGGCTTGTGACCACGAGGATGCTCCACTAGCCTCAAGGTGTTGTTCTGCTCGATGGATGCCATCTCCTCCTTCATGGCCTAGAGCCAGCATGGCTCAAGCTTGGCATCCTCGAATGTGGCTGGCTCCCCTTTGCCTACAGCCACCAGCAGCTCTCCATCAACTGCTATCTCCTCTGCCTCCCACTGAGCTGCATCACTGATATAGAGATCATCCAACATCCTGTAACGCAGCAGATCACCTGGATCGTTGTCATTGTCGATGTCGACGTCTCGGCTTGGTGGAGACACGAACTCCACTCCTCCTGGTGTAGCTGGTTCGGGTGTGCCGCCCTCTGCCAGCTGCGGTGGCATGCCAGACCCACTGGACACGCTTGGAGCAGCGCTCTGCGTCGCTTCGACCGGCGTGCCTTGTGTCGTGCACCGCGTCTTGCCTGTTGGCGTGCTCGACACCGTGCTTTCGGGTGCGCTTGGTGCAGCCAATGCCACATGTGGCGTTGACATCGTGTTCCGGGGCGCGCTCGATGCAGACGATGCCGCATGTGGCATCTGCTCCCGGCTTGGCGAGGCCTCCTCTGCTGCGTCGCCCGGCGTGTAGATGTACTCGACAACGAACGGATCGTCCCCGGCATCATCGTTGGCAGCGGTCATCCTCGGGCCGCCTTGACCCCAATCCCATGCGCGTCCTTCTTCAAACACCACGTCGCGCGACACGTGCACCTGATCGGTGGTTGGGTCGTAGAGCCGGTAGGCTTTCGTCCCTGGCTCATACCCAAGGAACACCATCGGCTTGCTCCTATCATCTAGCTTCCGCAGATGGCCGCCCATGTTCTTGACGTGCGCAACATAGCCAAAAGTGCGAAAGAAATTAACAGCAGGTTTCTTGCCATACCGGGCTTCAAACAGGGTCTTGTTCTCCAAGCTCTTCGTTGGGGCGCGGTTGAGGACAAACACGGTCGTCGTAATGGCTTCGCCCTAGAACCGGCCAGGGACACCCATCGCCTTGAGCATGCACCATGCCATCCCCAGCACGGTTTGGTTCTGGCATTCCACCACACCGTTTTGCTGTGGCGTGTATGGCACAGTGAGATGGCGCTGAATGCCTTGCCCGGCGCAGTACTCGCTGAACGCCTGCGCCGTGAACTCCCCGTTGTGGTCCGTGCGGAGAGTCCCCAGAGCTTGTGCCCGGCCTCTGCCTCCACCCTTGCATGCAAGCGGATGATTGCTGTGGCTGCTTCATCCTTGGTGGCCAGTAGCACCACCCACAGGTACCTGCTCATGTCGTCGACGGCAACCAGCAACAGCTTCTTCCCCCTGGTGTCACCGGCGTGATTGGTCCACACAGATCGGCGTGGATGTTGGCGTCTGATAAGTCATGAATATCTTGTAACGCCAACATGGTAAAATAAAATAAACTAGCAATGATCAGTAGGATTTAGTTTCAAATAACGTAGTTCCACTTGTACATGGAGATTATTTGGTTGCAGGAGTTATGGGCCAAAAGATGAAGCAAAACATGACTAAGTCCAGGTCGCCTGACCTACCCTGGTCGGCCGACCTGGCCTGGTGTCCAATTAAGCCCAAGTTTGGCCATACAGAAGAAGCACAAGTGCATATCATCCAGAGCGATGAATCAATGATGGTTACATCCAAGGGATGACAAGGAGGATAAGGAGAAGCACATGGATTGATGGGCCCACATGAGAATCAAGAGTTACCTCGAGAATTCATACCCAGCATCCTCGACGATCAGGGTCCACATTCCAGTCACATAGATGAAGATCGAGGCGGTGTGAGCCTGGACCAGGTCGGCCGATCTGGCCAGGTCGGCCGACCCAGTCTAGCGGCCGTTGCGGCCCTCCTTTCTCGAGCGTATCCACACCGCCTTCAGGACAAAATCTACAATGTATACGGTCGGGCGACGTCATGGATCGCTCATGTCGCCTGACTCATGGATCCCTCTTTTGCAAAGTTTTCAACCATTTTACAGACGCCAGGGTATCCAATACGCTCGTGATCAAAGCCTGGCCAAAACACCTCTGCGGGAGGGTCGGCCGACCCCACCTGGTCGGCCGATCAGGGGTGAGCTCCGGCTATAAAAAGCCTTAGCCTGGTGCTTGTTCACTTCGCCCCAACCCGAGCTGCATTTTTCCCTCGGTGCTTCTCTTCTCCCTCTATTAGTGTATGATTTGAGTGTATGATTTAATTCTTCGTTGGTCCTGGATTTGACTCAACAAAATAAGCAATGCATGTGTGAAACAAAAGTTTCCCGTTAATGAACCTCACTTGTTTATGCTATTGAGGGAAATTTGAGAGGAGTGACGGAAAGGATTCATATACCTATGAGTGACTTGAGAGAGAGTCACTTGAGGAGCTTGTTTTCCTTTGCAAAAGTTTCTTTAAAAAAACCTCCGGTGTAATGGTTGAACGAAGGTTTGGGAGGAGCATTCTCGCTAAGTTGTTCTAGCTTTCATGATGAAGAAAAGCTAAAAGCCCCATGGGTGGCAAGGTAAAAAGGGATGATTTAATCTTTGCCAACTTAGTCAAGTCATGAAATGCTTACTTGTTGACAATTTCTTTTGGAAAGTAAGCAATTCTGATCCAAAGTTTCTAACTCTCCAAGTTTTGCTCGGGATGAGCAAAGATCTAAGCTTGGGGGAGTTTGTTGGCGTCTGTTAAGTCATGAATATCTTGTAACGCCAACATGGTAAAATAAAATAAACTAGCAATGATCAGTAGGATTTAGTTTCAAACAACGTAGTTCCACTTGTACATGGAGATTATTTGGTTGAAGGAGTTATGGGCCAAAAGATGAAGCAAAACAGGACTAAGTCCAGGTCGCCCGACCTACCCTAGTCGGTCGACCTGGCCTGGTGTCCAATTAAGCCCAAGTTTGGCCATGCAGAAGAAGCACAAGTGCATATCATCCAGAGCATTGAATCAATGATGGTTACATCCAAGGGATGACAAGGAGGATAAGGAGAAGCACATGGATTGATGGGCCCACATGAGAATCAAGAGTTACCCCGAGGATTCATACCTAGCATCCTCGGCGATCAGGGCCACATTCCAGTCACACAGATGAAGACCGAGGCGGTGCAAGCCTGGACCAGGTCAGCCGACTTGGCCAGGTCGGCCGACCCAGTCTAGTGGCCATTGCGGCCCACCTTTCTCGAGCGTATCCACACCGCCTTCAGGACAAAATCTGCACCGTGGAAGAGTTCCATCGGTTCATCTAACGGTCGGGCGACGTCTCCACATCGGCCGACCCGGAGGTGGGCCCACTCGTCCTCAACCGCCTTATACCGGCCCTGAACAGCCTCCCAGTGCTATAAATAGATGACCATTGCCTCCTGTACAACACACACCAGAACGAAAAGCTCCAAGTGCTACAAGTCATAGTCTTAGTTAGTAGAGGAGTAGTTCTAGGAGTTGAGCTTCTACGTTCCGAAGGAGTCTTGGTAAGCCTAGAGCTCAGTTATCTTTTATCCTTTGCTTATTTGTAAGACGACTTAGAGCCTTAATGGAGATGCTATCTTGCTTACGTTACTTGACTTATAGTTTTGTGTGTTCATCATATGAGTTGTATGTCTTGCACCTTAGTGTAGATGATGCATGTTATGGCAATGGCCCAATAAATCTTTATGATTGTTCTTTACCTTTTCGTACAATTGGTAAAGATGTATTTCATATTACAAACATGGTGTTTGGGTTATGGAATACCGTTGGGGATACCCTACCCCACGTATTCAGAAGTTGCCCCCAGGTGGTGACAGCCCTGCTGGGCCTTTGTAATCCTCGCCGTTCTGATTTGGGCGTTTGCAGGCCTTCGTGATAAACATCGTGACAGTACCCTTGGATGAGGGGATCCCATGACTCCACGATTTGCCCTCTAATATGTGTCTCTTGCTGAGCTTATAGGATACACTTGTAATGAATGTAACCCGTAAGTAAGAAGTACATAGAATCCCTAGTTCTCTCTTAGGACCTTCATATTAACTAGACTTATATAATGAGCAGTGAAACCTTCTGTGTGTCAACATACCCAACTCTTCATATCATGTTATCCCCTGTTCTAATCTTGGTATATTGATTATGATATAGTTGATGCATTGGAAAACATATTACTTTGCCATACGCTTTCCCTGAGGAAATAAATACGATATTCTGGAATACTCCCGGGTGAAACGCTACAATGTACTTCTGTGCGCTTGCAGAACTTATGTAACGCTAAGATTTATATTAAGGCATCTTTAGTGCCATCACTCATGTAGTGGTGATGCTAAGAAATGCCAATAAGCATTTCTGGCGCCGTTGCCAGGGAAAACATTGGCCAAAGAATGTGTTAACCTCTGTATTAACATTATGTCACAATTAAATATAGTGCCTAGACAGGTTTACCCTTGTTCTGTTTCTCTTTGTGTGAAATAGAGGATTACATCATCGATTCACCGAAGAACTCCTTCACTCAGAAGAGAGCACTCAAGTGTTTCTCCAACTTTGTCGGTCGAAATCGAAGCACCCTTGCACCAAGATGGCAACTGAAGCTCTCATGATCGACTCAACGTACATTGCAATGGTGCAAGCCAAGCCATTCAGTGGAAAGGCTACAGCAAACGCAGCGGAACATCTCCGACATTTCTCAGCAATATGCAGTCGATTAGCAGGAAGGGCAATGCAATGGTTATTCCCGTTCTCACTAGCAGGTAGGGCATTGCAATGGTACAACAACCACCAGGCAGAGATGGATTCTTGGCAGAAGTGCAGAGATTTATTCCTAGCACATAACTGGAACCCATCCCAGCAAGGAGGAAGTTCGTACTCCATACCCGCCAAGAGAAAGGTGAATGATCTAAGCTCTAAATTCCATGCCTTATCAGTCACTGTGAAAAACCAGCTGCGCTTAAGTAAAATTCTAGAGGCCCAGTCAGCCCAGCTGGCTGCTGTGGTACAAGAAACCAGTCGGGAGATTTTGGCTAATCATGCAGGAAACAAGAAAGAATCAAGCCAAAAGCATGACGGGCCCGAAATCAAGGTCATTTATGGATGGAAGCCACAAAGACCACCGGTCACTAACAGTGAGCCGCTCCTACCCCTGCCCAAAGAATTTGCACAAGGTGTTAAGGCTCTGAAGGCAACAACACCAACATCACCTTGCATCAAGAAAACAGAACAGGAGTGGCGTTGCAAAGCTGCCACATCGTCTTCAAATGCAGAAGACAAATCATCAAGCTAAATCATATCTTGGAGACGTCCGCACTCGATGGACGAAAAACAACGAGTCCTCACCGGTAGGTGCATCGGTATGTATCTCATATTTATTTCACAATGCATATTTATTTCTCAAGCATGTTTGAATTTCCACAAATTATTGCATTTGAATTCTTAAAATTTGGAGCCATCTACTTAAATTCCCCTTGGATACCTGGCGACCGTTGGTATTTGTTATGGTCGCAGATAAATCCGCAAGCGCACGGATACCGTTGTAACTTTCACCCGGAAGTATTCAGGGTATCGAATCCATAGGGAAGGCGGTGGTTGACTAGAGTTATCCATTGTATTCAATCATAACATTATTAATATACCAAAGTCTAGCAAGGGGTAAACATTGATTGATGGGTAGTGTGACACATAGAAGGTTTCACTGCTCAGTATATAAGTCTAGTTAATACGAAGGTCCTAAAAGAGAACTAGGGGTTCTATGTACTTCTTGCATATGGGTTACATTCCTATAAGTGTATATATACAAGCTCAGAAGGAACACATGTTAGAGGGCAAATCGAGGAGTCGTGGGATCCCCTCATCCAAGGGTACTGTCACGATGTTTATCACGAAGGCCTGCAAGCGCCCAAACCCGAACGGTGAGGATTACAAAGGATGGACAAGGCTGTCACCACCTACCGCCTACCTCTGAATACGTGGGGTAGGGTATCCCCAATGGTATTTCATAACCCAAACACCACGTTTGTAATATGGAACAACTTATATGATGAACAAATAAGGCAATAAGCCAAATAACATAAGCAAGACAGTAATTCCATTCAAGCTCAGAGTCCTGTAAGTAAACAAAAGATACAAGATAAATTAAGCTCTAGGCTTACCAAGACTCCTTCGGAAGCCCGCGGAAGCCCTACTCCTAAGACTACTCCACTACTAACTAAGACTACATCTTGTGGAACTAAGGAGCTCTTCCTTCTTGGTGTGTTGAGAGTGAGGCGAGGGGCTCTATTTATAGTGTGGGAAGTGCCTTGGGAGAGTGGAGATCCTCCCTAGATCCTAAGGAATATTCCTCTCCCTATTCTCCCCTTGTGCCAAGTGTCCCTGGGGAACCGACGTTCTACGTCGGTAGCGCGAACGAACAGGTCGCGAGGACCTTTCCCCCCGGCGCACGTGCTTCCTGGTGAAAAATCCCGGCCGTCCCTATCATCGATCCGCGTGATGTCCTTCTCGCCAACTGCTGCTCGACACGTGGCCTGCTGCCCTCCTGCGCACGCGCACGCGTGGTGCCTGGCCGCCTGTTTCTCCTGCGGGAACGCCTGGGCCTCTGGCTGCTTGTTCGGCCTCTGCTGCCGGCCTGTCGGCCCGGCCTGGCGCCTGGCAGCGTGCCTACCCGGCCGCTCCCGCACTCATGCGGTCAAGCGCGCCGCTGTGCAGGGCAGCGCCCCATGGGCCCCACTTGGCGGGCTCTGCTTCCTGGCTCGAGCGAGCAGAGGTGCGCCCCTGCGCTGGCCACCTGCCTCACCGTCTGCCTATGGCCTGTGGGCCCGTGCACGTGTGGGCCATGGGCCCCGCCTGGTTCCTGTGCAAGTGCTGGCCACTTTGGCCTGCATGACTCCCGGTGGGGTGGGCCCCACTCGATGGGTCTGTGACATCATCTTTTATATTTTATTCATCCGAGCTCCAACATAGACAAATGATATATCATCGGAATCATCTCGACGAGCGCTACGCAATGATGCATTCCAATTAAGCATTTGAGATAATTTGTGATAATAATATTTTGTGTTTCATCTCAAGCCCATAGTGTCATTTCCTGCATGACAAAGTAAAACACCAACACTTGTGGAAATCGTTAGTAATAAACCCTATCACTATGTTTGGTGATTATAATTGACATATTCTCTGCAGGAGTTGACAGTAAATTTTGGTCCTTAAGGACCGTCAACAGCTACCAATATTCATACACCTAGCATTCATCGCAACTTTGAACCATGTGCCACTTTTCAAAAGCAAAGCCTGAACCTAGCTAAGGCTCGGTCGGCCGACCGAGGCACGTCGGCCAACCCCAAACTGTGGCCTTTGCAGAGCATTTAAACACCATCATACCCTACCATAGGCACCCATCACACCTTTCAAAGAGGGAATTCAATGGTGTCCAACACCAGTCGGCTGACCAACTCATGTCGCCCGACTCATGGATCCCTCTTTTGCAAAGTTTTCAACCATTTTACAGACGCCAGGGTATCCAACGCGCTTGTGATCAAAGCCTGGGCAAAACACCTCTGCGGGAGGGTCGGCCGACCCCACCTGGTCGGCCGATCAGGGGTGAGCTCCGGCAAAAGCCTTGGCCTGGTGCTTGTTCACTTCGCCCCAACCTGAGCTGCGTTTTGCCCTCGGTGTTTCTCTTCTCCCTCTATTAAGTTCTCAATTTTTTAGCTCCTTAGTTTGAGAATCAATAAAAAAAAGTAAAAATGGACTTCGTTTCTGCATAATGGTGCTGTTCTTCTTGTGCTTAAGTGCTTGAACGAGTTGTGGAGGTCCTCAACCCCGCAAGAACATTTGTTTGTGGTGTGTCATAACCCACAAGAACACTATTGTGGAGGCAACCACGCCCCACAAGAACGACTAACTCTTGGATGACTAACCCACTAACGCTAATCCTTTTGTCTTCCAAGTGTTGTTCTTGTTGTTGCTCCTCTGTGCAGGCATCATGAACCTCGTCCGAGGAGTTGTGAAGCAAGCAAAAAGGTTGAAGGGGTCAAGCTCGAGGCGGAGCTGACATTCCGGAAGCACTGAGTTGGTCTCCTCCAGCACGGAGATCATGGACTCAGCCAGTGGCTCCGAAGAAAGGATGAGCAGCCAACACTCCATGGAGATCTTCGAAGACCAGTACTACTACACCGGGGCTGGCGCCACATCTGCAGGAGGCGGAGGTGGCGGCGGCAATGGAGATGGTAACGGGGACAGCTCCAGCAGGAACCACAACGAAGACGACCCTCGCCTGGCATTCATCTTCGATGATTAACTCGACATCGAGGAAGGCTACGAGACAGAAGCGTATCACATTCTCCTGAGTCGCGCTTTTGATCACACACGTGTGTTCACAAGCGAACTCATGGAGAAATCAGGTATGGCCACTGACTTCGAAACCGTTTGGGGTGCTGTGGGATGGTCGGATTTTGCGCGCATTCATGAGGGTGGGTGTCGCTTGTTAACAATCCATTTTCTTGCTATGTTGAGAAAATCTGAGGAAGGGATTACTTTTCGCTTTTTAAGGGAAGAGTATTTCGTTTCCTGGAGGCAGCTTAGTAGCCATTTGGGTTTTAGCAAGCGTTGTAGCTTGGAGGTTGATAAAGTTTTGAGGCTTTTTGTTAGAGAATCTTTCTGGCGGGACATCTCGGGTATCACAAATGGGACTCCCCCAAGAACAAGCCACATTCATAACCCCACTCTTCGTTTTATGCAACGCTGGATTACCATGACTCTTTTCCCTCGAAATGATCTTCATACCGTTCACATTGATGAATTGAAATTATTATATGCGATGGTTAAGAAGATAAAAATTTCCCCAGTTGTTTTTATGATCGATCAATGGATGGATGTTTTTAGGAGGCAAGGTCCCATTGAGTGTACTTCTCTGGTCACTCACATTTTTGAGTCAATGGGCCTTTTGGATAATTACCGAGTCGAGTTCCTTCCGCAGCCATGCCCAAATCTGGATGAATCTCATTTTGTTCAGAGTCACCTTGTTACTCATGCCATAGACCAAAAGCTTCTTATGGTCTGTCATAACAGTACAACCAGAATTCCGTTGCCAGCACCGAAATACTGGTTGTACAAGTGTAAATCACTTTTGTTGGAGTTACAGCAGGAAGGCAGGCGGAGCGTGACAGGAAGGGTGACAAGAAGCATGTCCCGACGGGAAGAAGCCGTGATGCCACAAACCAAAGGAGCATGGGAGCCTCTAACTCCGCCATACATACCAGCAGGATCGAACTGGGAGCAGCCACAGCCGCCCCCATCTTACATGGCAGGAGGATCGGAGTCCCCGAGACCCGCACTATCATCAGTCGTCCAGCCCAAGTGGCGGCCCTCCTCCGTTCGATGCTCGACGTTCCTTTTCAGCAAGGGACTGGCACAGCAGCATGGACGGGTTATCCAACCGCATGGGAACCTTGTGATCCATTAACCCATCATGTGCAGCAGTCGCAGGCTTGGTGGGACCAGTCAGTACAAAACTACAACACCCTGCAGAACAGCATCCAGGAAGGGAACCAGAACCTAAACGCCTACCTTCGGTTCCAAGGGCTCGACCCGAACGACCCTCGATATTGCCAGCAGTGAGAAGTCCAGCTTGGGGGAGGACCCCCGCACAGGTAAGTTCATCCAACCGTGTCTTTTATTTTCTGATTTTTATTTAGGGTAATATAGTCTAAAAAAATAACTTGTCCTTGTATGGAAATGTTGAACTTTTGCTATGACCTTCCCCTGTTATTCAAGTCTCAATAATGCAATCTTTTGTGTTTTGAATTTGTTGGCTTAAATTAATGACTTCCTTAGAAACTTAAAACTTGTAGGTAGCAAATGCTAAATCTGATTCTAGGTTGTTGGGAGCTATGATATAATAAGCTAGAGTTGCTTTATCTATACCCAAGTGAAACTTGATCCCGGAGTTTTTATTTTAAAAAGAACAAAATTCTAGGCTCCTCACTAAAGAGTGAAAATCCTACCACAGCCTCACATTCCAACCACTTACAAGAAGCATGAGCAGTTGTTTTGAGTTTTGTCAAGTTCACTGTGATCTTTGTAAGACTTATTTCATGCTCTTAAAATCGGAGTCACGTACACGCCACCATATATGCTAAACTTCTACTCTGGAAGTAAGCACAACATGCTTATCATATGCTTGTCAAAATAAAATACTCTGAAGTAAAGGGATCTCGCTGCAAAAATATTCCTAGGCATAAGGCTTAGGCCCCCTCTAAAAAAAATGGACATGTGTGTAGTCCATGAAAAAAAAGAGAGAAAGAAGAAAAGAAAAGGGAGCCAAGCTTTATAGCAAATTCCTAAAGGAGAGATTCCCTAAGGGAGTTCATTTTCCACTACCACATATCCACACTTGCACACTTCGATTTGAGTGTATGATTTAATTCTTCGTTGATCCTGGATTTGACTCAACAAAATAAGCAATGCATGTGTGAGACAAAAAGTTTCCCATTAATGAACCTCACTTGTTTATGCTATTGAGGGAAATTTGAGAGGAGTGATGGAAAGGATTCATACACCTATGAGCAACTTGAGAGAGTCACTTGAGGAGCTTGTTTTCCTTTGCAAAAGTTTCTTTAAAAAAACCTCCGGTGTAATAGTTGAACGAAGGTTTGGGAGGAGCATTCTCGCTAAGTTGTTCTGGCTTTCGTGATGAAGAAAAGCTAAAAGCCCCATGGGTGGCAAGGTAAAAAGGGATGATTTAATCTTTGCCGACTTAGTCAAGTCATGAAATGCTTACTTGTTGACAATTTCTTTTGGAAAGTAAGCAATTCTGATCCAAAGTTTCTAACTCTCCAAGTTTTGCTCGGGACGAGCAAAGATCTTAGCTTGGGGGAGTTTTTTGGCGTCTGTTAAGTCATGAATATCTTGTAACACCAACATGGTAAAATAAAATAAACTAGCAATGATCAGTAGGATTTAGTTTCAAACAACGTAGTTCCACTTGTACATGGAGATTATTTGGTTGAAGGAGTTATGGGCCAAAAGATGAAGCAAGACAGGACTAAGTCCAGGTCGCCCGACCTACCCTGGTCGGCCGACCTGACCTGGTGTTCAATTAAGCCCAAGTTTGGCCATGCAGAAGAAGCACAAGTGCATATCATCCAGAGCGTTGAATCAATGACGGTTACATCCAAGGGATGACAAGGAGGATAAGGAGAAGCACATGGATTGATGGGCCCACATGAGAATCAAGAGTTACCCCGAGGATTCGTGCCCAGCATCCTCGACGATCAGGGTCCATATTCCAGTCACACAGATGAAGACCGAGGCGGTGCGAGCCTGGACCAGGTCGGCCGACCTGGCCAGGTCGGCCGACCCAGTCTAGCGGCCGTTGAGGCCCACCTTTCACGAGCGTATCCACACCGCCTTCAGGACAAAATCTGCACCGTAGAAGAGTTCCGTCAGTTCATCTAACGGTCGGGCGACATCTTCACATCGGCCGACTCAGGGGTGGGCCCACTCATCCTCAACCGCCTTATACCGGCCCTGAACCACCTCCTTGTACTATAAATAGATGACCATAGCCTCCTGTACAACACACACTAGAAGGAAGAGCTCCAAGTGCTACAAGTCATAGTCTTAGTTAGTAGAGGAGTAGTTCTAGGAGTTGAGCTTCTACGGGTTTCCGAAGGTGTCTTGGTAAGCCTAGAGCTCAGTTATCTTTTATCCTTTGCTTATTTGTAAGACCTAGAGCCTTAATGGAGATGCTATCTTGCTTATGTTACTTGACTTATAGTTCTGTGTGTTCATCATATGAGTTGTATGTCTTACACCTTAGTGTAGATGATGCATGTTATGGCAATGGCCCAATGAATCTTTATGATTGTTCTTTACCTTTCCGTACAATTGGTAAAGATGTATTTCATATTACAAACGTGGTGTTTGGGTTATGGAATACCGTTGGGGATACCCTACCCCATCTATTCAGAGGTAGCCCCCGGGTGGTGACAGCCCCGCTGGGCCTTTGTAATCCTCGCCGTTCGGGTTTGGGCGTTTGCAGGCCTTCGTGATAAACATCGTGACAGTACCCTTGGATGAGGGGATCCCACGACTCCTCGATTTGCCCTCTAATATGTGTCTCTTGCTGAGCTTGTATAGGATACACTTGTAATGAATGTAACCCATAAGTAAGAAGTACATAGAATCCCTAGTTCTCTCTTAGGACCTTCATATTAACTAGACTTACATAATGAGCAGTGAAACCTTCTGTGTGTCAACATACCCAACTCTTCATATCATGTTATCCCCTGTTCTAGTCTTGTTATATTGATTGTGATATAGTTGATGCATTGGAAAACATATTACTTTGCCATACGCTTTCCCTGAGGAAATAAATACGATACTCTGGAATACTCCCGGGTGAAATGCTACAATGTACTTCTGTGCGCTTGCAGAACTTATATGACGCTAAGATTTATATTAAGGCATCTCTAGTGCCATCACTCATGTAGTGGTAATGCTAAGAAATGCCAATAGTGGACCAACTCCAATTGCCGCCGTGCCTTGAACTTGCTTGCCGCCGGGAACGGGAGGCGACGCTGCTTGCCCACCAAGCACCTGTCGCACACCTAATCGACATGGTCGATCCTCGGAAGACCGCACACCATCTCCCCCTTCGACAGCTTCTGCAGCCCCTGAAATCCGAGATGCCCATTCCACGCGTGCCACCGCCACGATGCCTCCTCGGTGTGCGCAGCCAGGCACACCGGCTTGTCGACGGTGACCTTGAAGATGTAGAGTCGGCTCGACGCGCGTGGCACCACCGCCACGAGCCGCCGTTGCAGATCCCAAACCTTCAGAGCCCCCTTCTCTAACAAGATCTTGAAGCCCTCTTCCTCCAATTGACCCAGACTGATGATGCTCGCAGTCAGCCTGGGGATGTGATACACTCCAGTGAGCTTCTAGTGCTCGCCGGTCTTGCATTTGAAGAGCACCATCCCACGGCCCTCGATTCCGACAGTGGACCCGTCGCCGAACCGAACAGAACCACGTACGCCCACGTCGACGTCCGTGAAGGCAGATCCTGCTCCCATCATGTGATTCATAGCTCCTGTGTCGAGAATCCACCTGGTGGTGTCGCCGTCACCCCTCTCCCCGAGCCGGACGAAGACCTTATCTTCGTTGAGGTGGACGGTTTGGTGGCGTGACCAGAGGGGAGAGTTTGGTGGAGTCCACCTGGGCCATCGCCGCTGCGACCAGCAATGTGGGCTCCTACTCCTCTTCCACCTGGGCTGCATGGGCCTATCCATCACGTTTCTGCTTTGGGCATTCGCGGGCCCAATGCCCCTGTTTGCCGCAGTACCGGCACTCATCGAGGGCGACGTCGCCGTTCATGCCGCGCGCGCTGTCGCCGTTCCTCCGATCCCGTGATCCTTCACATCCCTTCTTCTGGTTTCTCCCGCGACCAGACTTGCCGCGTCCACCACCATGTCCGCGTTGCTGCCCTCCCCATGAGCTGCTCGAGCTTCCCGACCCCTTGTCGGTGTTGATCTGCAGCTTTTTGGACAGTCGCGCCAACAGCTCATCCTCAGAGAGGTTCAGCTGTGCGATGCTCGCACCGCCACCGGTGAGCCCATGCCGTTCCTCCGCAGCCTTGAGGCGACCAACCAACTCCTCAACCGGGACCTCCTTTACATCGAGGAGAGTCTCGATTGACATGGCGATCTAGTGGTAGCGCGGCGGTAGCGCCTGCAGGAATTTGCGGACGACCGTTACCTCTTCAATCTCGTCGCCGAGGGTCAGCAACTGATGCACCACGCCGTTGATGCGCACGGAGAAGTCATCGATCGTCTCCCCATCCTTGAAGGACAGAGAGTCGAACTCCCTATGCAGTGTGTGCGCCTTGGCCCGGCGCACCCTCTTGACACCGAGGTTCACCATCTTGAGGTCTTCCCAAGCCGCCCTCGCGCTGGACTTGTTCGCCATGGTCTCTTGCATCTCAGGAGGAACTGCCTTGCAGATGGCCTCCAGCGCCATCAGGTCGTCGTCCTCGTCGACGCAGCCATGGTCGACGGCGTCCCAAAGATGGCGCGCCTTGAGCATAAGGCGCATCATCGCCGACCACGTGCCATAGTTGCTTTTGGTGAGCGTCGGCCACCCGGCTCCCCAGAGGTCCTTGGTGCGACGCTCCACCGAGCGCTCAATCACGACAGTGCCGTCACGGTATCACGGGCGCGGTTGGCGCCGCGGTGGCGATGGCGACTGTCATTGGCTCCCGCCCGTCGGCGTCCTCGACCCCTTACCGAGGATGGGCAGCGACGACATCGTTGCCCGGAGTCGTAACAGTCGCTCTGGTACCACTTGTTGCCTCCACCCCGCCTGCACCCGTTGCCGACGATGATGAAGAACACCCTGGAACACTTGTGAACACATGCACACACGCGAGAACACGAGTTACACACAGAGTTTGGTGCCGCAACTAACCGGTGTTTTTCATGTATATTGAACGAATATATAGTAGTCGTTACAACTGAAAAAACGAGTAGCTAAACAAGGCCACGACGCTGCGATTCTCACGCCTCCACTTCAGCCGCGCCATCCCACGACTCAAGAGACTTGATCACCACCTCTCCTACACCTAGCACTCAATGAAAGCTAAGGAAAGCCTTTGCATGCCAACACGCAGTGAGGCCTGTACAATGACGCGCTCAAAATGGCTAAGAATGAGATTCTCTTATTCTGCTAAAACATAACGACCGATGACCGAGCTTGGATTATCTAACAGGGACGTAGCTGAAAATTTAGGCCTGTAGCAAAAAATGATAAAATTTATAGATTGGATGTACACAATATGATGAGTAATGCTGAATGAGTATGTTTTGTATATGAGCATGTTGAGTGTTGCATGTGATCCCCTTCTCCTTGTCAGTTTCCACCTCGCATGACATAGAGCGGCCGCTGTCTTGTGCCGTTTAAGCACCCTCATACACCGCTGACCACTGCTCGCAGAGAGGACGGCTTACCACTCAGCGATGCTTAGCTGGAAGGCTTAGCCGAATCTACTTTTCTGCCAATAATAGATCAAATATCTTGTTGGCTTTATTAATATCAAAGTTGTATTTCTCTGGATTAGCTTTCACCCATGGACATGCAACATGCTTCTTATTTTTGGTCCACTAAGACAATCCGATTTCAACTTCCTCTCCTTCCGATTCATACTCAATGTTAGCAATTTTCCTTTGATATTTCTCCCTCCGATAATCATTCACACATACTTCATGATGAGAGAGTTTTTGAATCATGTGCCCCAAACTTTCAAAGTCTTGACTAGTATACATGTCCTTGACTTGAGGCGATAATCCCTGAAAAGCCAAATCAACCAACTGGCCTTCCGATAGGTGTAGTGAGTAGCATCGGCTGCGTATATCCCTGAATTTTTGAATAAATTCACCAACCGATTCACCATTCCTTTGTCGGAGAGGTGTTAAATCTGACAACCTCGTCTCTTGCACTCCAATGAAGAAATAAGCATGAAACTGCTTCTCTGGATCGGCCCAATTGCTGATCGAATTTGGTGGCAATGATGCAAACCACGAAAAAGCCGAACCAGAAAGAGATAATAGGAAAAATTTGACCTTCAAAGGATCAATCGATGCTACCTATCCACATTGAATCGTGTATAGGCTGATGTGCTCAATGGTGGTAATATCTCCCTGTCCAGAAAACTTGTGAAAATCTGGAATCCTCAATCGGGGTGGTACGGGCAATGTGTCAAACCAATTGGGATACGACTTCCGATACAAATAAGATTGTCCTTTAGGCTTCAAACCGAACTGATTTTTCATCACATCGGCTATCTTATCTGCCCAATCCTCCTGAGTATAAGCTCCTTGATTACGTTGCATGAGAGTCGGCGACATCATGATCTGCTGTTCTATGGGGTCACTTGACTGTTCTTGGTAATTAATTGTCTTTTGCCTTGATGGGGTCTCAGTGTTGAAGAACGAAGGATAAACCATCTTTCCATTAACAACATGAATCCGACTACCATACTGATCAATGGTCTGAGATGGGCTGGATGCTTCCCGCTCTTCTTCCTCTTCCTCTTCTCCCGCCTTGGCTTTGACTTTCCTGCTCTTTGGAGTTTTATAATACTCAGGATTTAAATCGGGCGAAGTTGTCGAAGCAATCTGTGCAATCTTCTTCTTGATATCTTTCATAGCAGCAGCACTTGCATCAAAATAAGCAGGTCCCTTCTGAACTCTTTCAGTACTACTCCCTCCAACAACTTGGCAATCAATCCCACTACTGTATTCACTAGTATACCTGATTGATTGATCATAGCATGAATCATTCCAGCATCAACATAATCTCGAAAGAATTGTCTTTGAGATGCGATGATCCCGTCAAAGGCTTCTTTTGGCACTGTGAACTGGTTTTTCTTGATCACCGTGTTACGCGTCCTGCCGAATGCGTCCAAGCACAGGTTTTTGAATTCTTCAAGTTGTGCCTCTACTAACTTTTTCTGCTCCTCAGTAGGTCGTCCATGGTGATCGGATCGACATCAGACTTCTCAGCGGGTTTCGACATCTCCGAAACTTGCTCCGTGTGCCACCAAGCGTGCCAAAATGTGTTGACGCCAAAAAATTGAGTGATGACTTTCTGGAAACAACATTGGCCTGGAAGATTTGCTTCAACTTCAGTGCAGGTCCAAAACCTTGAGGTTCGTGGCGTGCCAATCAATTTGACTTGAAATTGACAAGGTAGAGTTTAATAAGTAACTTCAGCCGAGCTCATCGGCCAAAGCCGTGATTCGTTCCCGCAATCGGATCAACAGTTAAAGGAGTCCGATGCAAGCATGAATCATCGGCTTTGAGTCTGAATCGTGATGATGTAACATGTAGTAAAACAAGCCATCTACTATAAGAGCTGATTTGGTAATAAATTAAATTTAATCATGCTCTTTATTACACATATCTCTAAAGAACTTAAATAGATTAAGATCAATATCACTAATAACATTCGGATCGGACCTAACCAAGACAGCATTGTTAGCAGAGCGCCGATTTAGCCTATCAAGCCGATAGATTTATATATACTAAAGAACTTGCTTAAATTTAATTTATCTGTGACTTGATAATTAAATCTAAATCAGTTTCATAAACGAGAAGAAACAACATATCTATTGCAATATTGATGAATAAAATATAAATAGAGCAAATAGATCTTAAACAAATGTAAACCGATAGGATAAAACAAACAAGCCACGATAAAGGGTGAGTAAACTAAACGAAGAAGAGCGATGCCCTTCAATCTAAAGCTTAGAATAACTTGATAAATTGGTGAATTATCTAGACGAAGAAGGGCGATACGTCTCAATCTAAAGCCTAAAATAACTTGGTAGATGTTGTGCTTACAAGCAAATCGGAGATCAAGATGATGCAACCCTGCTTGCTGAAGAACTCGACGAAAAGGTTTGGTGTGGCGTGAGGCCGAAAAGTGACTTGTATTGATTGGTTGTGCGAATGTTCTTTACAATGGCACATGGTTTATATTTATACCCCGAAAATCTAACTAAACCTTGTCGGATACGGCAATATTTTTTTCTCGAACATGCAGGAGAGCCGCATATCAATATATTAAGAAGAAAAGAAGGGGTTGGAGAAAACCCAGGTATAGCCGATACGACAATTTAAAGCAATCCTAAATCTAAACTACCAAAAGAATTATAATTGCCGCAAATCAGGCCTTGCAGAAGCTTCCAAACGCACACGTCGTCCTCGAAATCGTATCTACTCCAGCCTCATATCATCGTGTCCGATAAAGACTCCTCGCTACTCTAAAATATCTTCAATCGGACCAGCCTGATTAGGAATCGGATCGCCCTTGATTTAGAATCAGACTCGCCTTCGTCAGCCAAAATCGACTTCGGCTTTGACAGCCAATCGGATCGGCTTCAACCTTCAACTGCCATTATCAGATCCAATTCAAATAAGTATTTTACTCCGCCACCCGAATCAAAATCTGGTGTCAACAGAAGAAGAGAGGGAGAGAGAGAGATGAGCAGAGCTTCAAGTATGACAAATCGAAGCGGCGGCGAAACTCACCTCAGGCTGGCGGCGGTGGCACGTCTGCTGCGTCGATGAGGTAGGGCTTAGGGCGAGGGGCTCCGGTTTTTACAGGGGCTGGGGCGATGCGGAAAAGGAAAGCATCGCCGGGGATCGCGGGGAGACAATAGCGGCGATGGAAGGCGGTGGCGTCGCGGGTCGGCCTGGACTCGAGTCGAGTTCCGATCGATCAAGGGGGCGACGGTCCCGACAGGTGGACCCCGCTTGTTGGCGACACGCAGCGAAAGCGCCCCCAGCGCTTTTACGCCTTCGGCATGCGGGCGAGAGAGACGGGCCGCACGTGGGCTAAGCGATGTGGGCGGAGGCGACAAAGCGAGCGGATAAAAAAGGCGAGGCAGAAAAAGCGAACTAGGCCGATAGTTGAGGGAGCCAAAGCGGACTTTGAGTAAAATTGAAACTAGACTCAGACAAAAGCAAATTCAAATGGGAATTTAAATATAAATTCAAATCCCAACATGAATAGCCCACAAACAAAAATATGGAAATGCACAATCAAGTTTCTGAATACTTATATTAAATGTTAATTGGCATAAATTCATATTGTCCTTATGTTGAGCATGAACACTATAATAAAATAAACTAATTAATTACTACTATTGCAAAACCTAATTTTAGAGTGTTACAGAAATGCCCTCCATTCCTTCAAGGCGGATTTGCTCACGAGCGCATGGGTCTCCAGACGATAAGCACAAAGGGAAACTACGTGCCCAGCAATTTAGATTACTTTCTTGTCTAAATCTCGCTGGCTTCTTCGATTGCTCGCAATAATCCCTCTCGCAAGATCAGCCGAGCGTGTGCCACCCACAATGATTGGAAGTTGAAGGTGTCAAGGTGATCAATCATATCATGTTATCCACACCTATTACTCCCATTTTCCAGATAACAGAAGTAGCATCTTTCGAAGAGCAATTCATACACGCTTATTACACAAGCGCTAGTGCTACAAGAACACAGTGGAGGCACACACAAAAAACGGAAGTGCAAAATTATTACAGTCTAGTTCTAAGAAATGCAGTGCCCACATCTCAAGTGCGCGAGCCTGAACCAGTAGCCCCTCCTGGTCATATACTGTATATGAAACAAATACCATGATTTCACTGTTTTCCTAAATTGTGTTCGACAAGTAATGGTTCGATCTATGTCCTCCAGATTCTTTTTTTTTCAACAAATATTTATCGTCAGGATATTTGATACAAGCAAAAGGCCATACTTATGACCATTACTGCCAGAATCTCCAGCAACTATACAAGACACGATCCACAACAAGTACAACACCGACTGACATCTTACTGCATTCAGAGCAAGACGGTGTGCCGCCAATTCAGAATTCTCTCACCATTTATCTAAACAGCTAATTGAAATAAAACAAAGCTATACATGTTGAGGGAAGAATACAATAAATGATACAAGATCTAATAGATGGTGTTACAACTTACATCATGGCAGCAAGCCTTGCATGCATTCCCACCCGTGAACCTTCATTCATGTTGTCGCCATTGAGAGGCCAAGCACTGGGCAAGCTGACCATAAGAAATGCCCACGCTGACCATAAGAAAATCATAGGCATTGCCGGTAAATCGTGGCAACACCACACGACAACGAAATCAGGCTCAGGCAAACACTGCAGGATCACAGTCGATCAAGCCAAGTATCTGTACACATTCGGGTTATCTTTGTCCCTCTCTAAGTAATCCCTTGTGATAAGGTCCTCAATCCGCTTCTTTATTGCCTTGAAGTCCGGCTACAGAGAAAAGAGCAGCACTTCTTATCATGTTAAGTCATTACACGAAAATTGAACAAAACAAGTGGCCTGATTCATGAATACTCTTTAAACATAAATACAAATTTATATTGCACAAAACAGAAAGATTATGGGGCTGTAGTATGCCAGGCACAGAGCTAAAAAAAGGTGCTAAGAGGTTTATGCTATGCAATAGAAGACAGCACAAACAAATGGGCATAATATTTCAACTCTAACAAAGTACACATGCGACAAGTCTTTGGGGAAACAAAAAAAAAATCACACCACAGAACTGATTAATTGCACTGACTTAAAAAGAGGGCAAGGAAAGTTTCTCAGTGCTAACATCTTCAACAGCTGAGCAGAAGTTTCATACCTTGAACATGCGACCAAGCTGCTCCACGCATTCCATTACAAGTTGTTGATGACCCAAAACTTTCCGGCTCTTCATAATGCGCACAATGGATGCATCAATTGCATACCTGCGATCCTTGTCAACATCTTCAACTACTTTCTTCTTCTCATCAACTGGAGGAAGAGGTATCTACAAATGGCATGAAAGAGCAATATAATAAAAAAACAATAAATCAGGAAAGCAGTTTACCAATTGAGAAATATACAAATACCTTTATTCTTCGCATCTTGTCAGTAAATTTTGAATTATACTCAAACACATCATTTGGTGAAATAGATTTGTTACTAGGTTCTTTGTTAAGAATCTTGTATTTTGCACAAGAAAGAGAATGGAGAAGACGAACAACATCATCGTCTGAGAGATTTAGCTGTGTCACAATCTCAGAATAGCTAAGCCTGTCAGCTCCATTGAACAGCAGCAGCAATGCAGCCTACCAACATAAGATGAAGGTATGTCAGGGAACACCTAACACACGGTGCAAATGTTTATTGAATTGCAGTTAGAATACCTGATAAGTTGTAACAATGAGCTCAATAGTTTTGGCCTCAAACTTAGCACTGATATTACAGGTTCCCAGGGAATATATCCAAGTAAGCTTCCTGTGCTTTGTTCTTGTTTGGTAAAACTCTTTGAAAACCTCTACACATTTCACCTAAAAAAATAAGAATGCAAATAATTATCCTGTGCAGAGTAAGTTATCAGATATAAATACTCCAGAAAGTAAGGCAATCCATGTGTAATTTAAATTACCGATCAAGTTTAGCAAGAATTACAACAGGTCTGGCAGTAAACATGAAGGGAAAAATCTTACCATTTCAGAAGGCAGATTTATATCAAAAGATTTGTAGCTTGGCCAAAATCCTGTTGTCAAAACCGTAACAGCTAAGTCTATTCCAGGATTCAGCTCCGGATGGCTGCTTATGAACTCTTCAAATTTTGTTTGATGGTCTCTGGCAACAGTCAGATCAGTAACCATGCCCTCCATTTTTGAAGTGAATTGCCCTCCGCACTGTTGTTTCAGTTTGGTCAGGATACTTCTTTCATGCTCATCATTAGCACTCTTGTCAAAAAGTAATCTTCTTGCAAGCTTCTTTCTGCAAATTAGAACCAGATGTCGATGAATGCATGTTCCATTTTATTGTAGTGCTTAAAGACCATTAATAATAGTACGCAAAACTGGAAATTACCTGTAAAATTCAGCAAATAAGTCCTTATCGCTGATGTATGCAAGCAGCCTTACCACCTAGTAAGCATACAGTTTCAGGATTAGGTTCCTAGATCTTAATATTTGAAGCTTCTCAAAAAAAAAGATCTTAATATTTAAAAATAGTGGTAGCAGTACACACACAACAAACTGAACGCTGTACCTTCTCAAGGGTATCTTCAATTGCTTCATCGCTAAGCTTTTCACTCCCACCTTTCTTTAAAATATTGTCACAAAAGGTGGCTAGCAACTCAGCACTTGAACTACCAGAAACACCTTTGTTGCAGAAAACCTCAAAAGCCTCTTTAAGGGCCTGTACAAACAGATGAAAAAATAGGACCCAACATTTCAATGTCACTGTCAAAAGAATATGGCAACAGTCTCAGATAAGTACACCAAGCTTACAACCTTATGAAAGAGGGTGTGACCCTGGAAACACTCCGTAACATATGCTACATACTTGTCATGTAGCTCAATGATTTTCCGGACAAAAATCTAAAATCAATAAAAACTCAGTGGGTTATAGATGCCATAAAAAATTGGATGCCAACAGCAATCTCATATCAAGACACTAACCTGTTCTTGTAAACCAATAATGTCCTTCTTCTCTGGCTGTAATATAACAGAAATCTTAGATAACACTCAAGGTGGAGATAAATCAAAGGAGGCAAACAACTAAACATATAATCATGTCGAACATGAGGCAAAAGTACACCAATGTGACAAAATACACTGCAAACATCTATCAAAATAAAAAAGTAACAGACTCTAAAAGCATGAAAGGAACATATAACAAAACGAAAACACAATACATACGACAACAAGGAAAAAAAAAGGTATTTGACCCATAACTAAATGTGTTCTTCAATAAAAACAACAAAATGGTGAGCTCAAGCAAGTATGATTTATTCATCAGTCTACATCCAAACCATCAACAGATAAGATAGTAACAACTGAAAACAACAGATATGTCCACTTGCGACATACAAAATGTTCACATTTCAGAGTCTCTATTGATGCATATGCATCTAAGTCTTAACAAACAGTAGCAACATAAACATAAGAAATAAAGCTTAAGCATAATATATATTGGAATCTCACTCAACAATCTGCACATCACAGCAAGAAAAACATGCAGCACGATAGTTTACATATGAGACACAGTATAGACATGAGTCAAGTACAAACTCTAAAGGTTTCATGCAAAGCATGCTACTAATATGCCCTAAGGAAAACAAAGGAAGCACAAAAATCAACTATTGAACGTAGAACAAAAATGCTGCACCTTTTTATTGCTAGCAGCATCTTCTGCTTGCTTGACTAAAGCTGTCCCCTCGTTAGTAACATGCTGCAGAGAAGTACAGTCAGATTACAAAACATTAAACATATTTATGAAGAAATGGTACGTGTTTGAAAAAAAAAGTACCTGCTTAAATATCTGAGAAACAGGTTCTAGGCCTCGAGTTATTCTGGAAAAGAGCCTATACATCCTAGACAGATCCTCAACCTGCAGTAAGATTGAATGAATATTATGTCAAGATACTTCATATAACACAACTAATGAAGACAGATCTCCCACTAAGGTATTGAACCTTGTCATCACGAAGTAGTGCATGACATCCAGAATGCTCCTTCTCCAAGAGTTGGCTTGCATACTGAGTTAGCAGTTCATGCTGCACTTTCTGCCAAAATCAAAGCATGATAAATCATGTCAAAGCAGGGGTGGGCCCAGGCCTATTCAAGGGTATTCATTGAATAACCATTATTTGTGCATTTAGCACCAAGTGGTGGTTTAAACCATAAAAAACTAGGTTTAAGCAGTGAAATTATTTTATATTTTGAAAATTTTGAATACAGATCCTTGAAGTCTTTGGGCCGCCTCTGGCATACAGGGGGGAAGGATATCACGATAGTGCTCCATCAGGGATCCTATGGTACTTCAATATACAGCAATATAATATGGCTTTCCACTAACCTCCAATAACTTCGGCTCGCTACTAGAATGCAAATAATGAGCAACTCGCTCCTTTTCCCTTTTCAGGCATTCTTCAGCCTAATGAAACAAAATTCCATCAGAAAGTGCTCACCCACAGATAGAAATGTTCGCAAAAGTCTCTTCAAGATGAAGATACCTTTAACATGTAATCCGGACAAGAATCCTCAAGAATCCAAGTTTGGGCCTTGATAGAGTAGTAATCAGCAGTATCTTTGAGTAAGAAATCTTCAAAATCATTTTCATAACACTCCATAATACCCAAACCAATTTCAACAAATATATCCAGAACATTCTTCAACAGGGCCCTGTCTATTTGTTCACCTTCACGTTCTCGGTCAATCTGTTAAAGAAAGAAACTCCCATAATCAATCATCCACAACCAAACAAGTTCACATGACAAGATGCAAAGCGAAGACTCACCAAAGATATGACTGCACTTTTTACTTTTCCTTTGATTTCTTGATATACCTGTTACCAGAAGTGAAAATGGTTAAAATACAGAATTGTTACGGTGATCAGAGACCCAGTGCTTTGGTTTAATAAAATGAGCAAGATTAATCCAAATTAAATAGTTGTGTTACCAAGTCTCTGAAACAACTAAGCCCAACTTCTCTAAGCGGCGGTAGCGATCTTCGGGAAATGAAGTACCGATCAAGATAATGGAAGAAGCGCGACAGCCACCGAACCATTACTTTATGGTTTGACCACCTTTTTACTAGCTCTCTCAACATAAACTCGTCATGCTTCTCCCTTAGTGAAGGTAACACCTGCATGAAATGGGACCCATGTTGCCTATGACTGATTATTGAAAGAGAACATGTGCAAATATAGAAATAAAAAATAATGTGGTTAAATATGAGGTGATCAATTTTAATAAGACTAAGAATTTCCTCCAACTGCAGTGTTAAAAGAAAGGATGTTTGCATATGAAAGTGGTACTTTTTGCCTATGCAGATGAAAGATTTATTCCTGCAAATTTGAACTGTTAGATCAAGATTCAAATGCTCTTCATAGAAGCAACACTTCACTACTTCATTAATTCAAGGTTTATTTTCACATTTGAAAAAAATGTAAGTTTCCCTGAGCATGATAACTAACTAGAAAAAAATACTAATTGAGATGTACATTTTCATCCTGTGAAGACCTAAACTACTACTAGATATAAATGGAAACGCAGAAAATTTAGCATTTTGTTGGAGGGGAGTGTGATTACCACACCCAAGAATATGCAGCATTTCTAAATTCAAATCTCCCGATTTTATTTCCTTATTTGTCCTTGATTGGACGAAATACCGAGTGTCTTATGATTCAGTACATGTAACACTGATGGGTTCTTTGAACCAAATCTAAATAATGCTAGAAGGGTCTTCCATGTACTGATGCAGGATCACATGTCTATATGCTTCATTTCCCTGCCCTGAATGATCCATAGCTGCTACAGCCACGGTTGTTTTCTTTTCTGTGCTCTTGCAAAGACAACGTTCTTCATACTGCTAAATGATGCAACAGCATGCTCATCTTTTTCAGAGAAGAACAAAGACCACAATCAAGTAGCACACTGGACATTTATTAGTAAGGGTTTGGGCCTCATGGCAGGCAATTACCCAAATGGCTAAAACCCCAATGTGAAAATGGCCTCATGAAAACTAACCCTTAATCTACACCATCGGTTTAATATAAAAAAATCATGGTGTTCTGGAAAAGGCATGGATGATTTTCTGTATGAGCTATCAATGTTTCCAGAAAATCTGTCTACGTAAATTCTAAACAGAAAACATTTGGTGCCCACCTGGGCACATGCACCCCTACCAAAATAACAACACGTGTATCACAGCAACTGTTTATCACCATAGTTCATTAGCCTCCATTAGCAAACTTTGCGTCAGAGTGTATTTGATAGTCTTTTGTCTTCATATCACATTCTTTTTTTAAAGGAACTCAGGTCCCATTCTTTCCCTCCCTTCCCGAGCTATATGCACCATCGAGATGAGCCATCACTACTCTTGTACTTTTCAGAAGATAGCTTCCACTGATTGATTTTGAGTAATTTATTTATTAATTTTCAGCATTTTATCTCAGAAATAGATTTTCTCAGAACACATCTTTCAACCTAAAATAAGACAAGACATGCATTTTGGGGAAATACAATTCAAGATGTGGACATCAATCATTCTGACAAGAATGAATACAAGCAATCTGATAAAAAACACAATTTGGGATTGGAACATGAACAATTCTGACAAGAATCAACAACGAACCAGAAACAAAAATCAACAAGAGCAATCTGACAAAAACACAATTTGGGATTTGGAGCTCGGGATCTGACACCATACAGTCTGAAAAAGAGGTAGCAATTTTTGTGTACTAAACCTAGCGACATTTTTAGCCATGATGCTTATGAGTCCACGCTCATGTGCAACAAAAATGTAACCAGAAAACTCAGTTCAAGAAAAAAATAAAGACCAAAAGTACAGAAAATGCGCGCATATGCAATGCCAACGTTTCAGCACTTGTGCCCGGCGACCGATGCTCCTACCTTCTTCATGGGTTGCATGTGACCCACGGCCGCCAGGGTTAGATTTCTGAACCTGGCATTGTAGTGGCCGAGGCCAAGGCCAACTGTGGCCGTGGTGGCCGCCGCCCATGATGACCGCGCGGTCGCAGCACCATACAACCACCATGAGGCCCAGACATGAGAGGCTTCCAGGAGCTTGAGCTTACTCTCCTCCGCAAGAACTTCTCCTCGATGCCCTGCAGATGCAGCTCCTCCATGCGCCCTCGCTAGGAATCAAGGATAGGGACGAGAGCAAAGAGGCCATAGAGAGTTGGACAGACAACGATAAAAGAGGGTCAAGGACTCATGCTCATGGTGTGCTCATGAAGGGATCAGAGCCCCGAAGCTAAAGAATCCAGAAAAGAAAGGAAGTGGGCCCTACCAGGCTGCTGCATATACATACACCTCTTCCAGCTCGCTCACGAGCGGAATGAGGATGCCTGTGCCGTGAGCCGTTAGCGTCCGTTAAACTTTAAGTATGGATCTCCAATGTCAATATTACATCCAACGGGTGGAACTAAGCATAGCTTAGTTGGTTAGGTTCCTTGTGGTGGAACCTGCCCACCCAGGTTCGAGTCTCTGACTTGGCACGGGTGTCGCTTTTTCTTGGATTTATTCCAGGACTTAACCGGCGTTATTCTTTCAGTGGTTAGGCGACGTGCCCATCGATAGCAAGGCGCCTGTGGTGACTTGGTCAATCTCAAGATCGGAATAGACGACCCAGTCTCTTGGAGGTCTCATAGGGGTAGGGTTTGTGTACGTGTATTCATAGGGGTGAGTTTGCATTCGTGTGTGAGCGTCTGTGTCTGTAGTCTACTAGTCCGTACTGGTCTTTCGAAAAAAAAATACATCCGACGGCGAAGCGTTTGGGTGGGTACATGCCATGGTCAGGGGCGAAGCCAGGATTTGAATATAGGAGGGGCCAAGTCGGCAACAACAAAAGAACATGTAAAATATCACTGTTTTAAATTGCCATAGTTACATTTTTTTTTGTTTAGCTTAAGCTCTAATGGTGCAGGTGTAAGAATGGCAAATCAATCCGACCACTTTATTGAGTGTTGGTTAGATTAGGATTTGCGCGTAATGTTGACAATTGAGCCCCATTGGCTTGTAAAAACAATCAAGTGCCTTGTTAGCCTCTTCATCTTGCTTGAACAGTTGCAATATACTAGCTAGATAGATTAACTCATGTTTATTATATTAAAAGAAGCTTTCTAGACAAAAATCATAGTTCGATACAGCTATACAAATTGAACAACCAGTAATCTGGTAACTAGAGTGATTAGGATTGCACTATGAAAGATTGGAAGACTTGAAAGGCAGAAATGTAACATGATGGCTTGGAGTCTTAGTGACGACCGCAGCTGTCCGCATGTATGTTCGTAGCTGCGGCGAAGGCAACCACACCGGTGTCCGGTGTGCTCAGCCTCGGCGACTGGCGCTGCGGTGACTGTATGGTTTGCGGCCGGCGGCGTAACGTAGAGTCGATTAGTCGTCGATTAGTCATAACCAACTGGCACACAGCATGCAGGGCTATGTGAGATATATATGTGACTGTGAGGCTTAGCCTGGCTTCCTTCCTCGGCTTAATTGGATTGGACTTCGAGCTCTCTATTGCTTATTCTGTTGAGGGGGTCCATATGTGACTTAATCCAGCTGATTTAGGGCAGATATTCTGGAACTATACTTAGAACGTTGGGGGGTGCCAGGCCCCCCTCCGCACCCCCCTATCTTCGCCACTGGCCATGGTGTGCAGAAAAGTCACTCAATTCTGATAACATCTTATGTTTATATAAATAGTAGGGTACAATGATCTTATGTTGAATGCTCGAGACAATGGCTATGGAGATCTTCGCAAAGCACAGGTGGCCGTTCTTTAGATTTAGAGGGCTTAGTGCTTAAGTCTTGCTTTTTGAGAGCCTTTCTTTTAAAATGTTAGAAGCTTGAATTGTAATAAGAATTGGTGCACTGCAAAACTCTTCAGAGACTGAATAAGATTCCTTTTTCTAAAAAATGAATAGTGAGGGTAAAATGAATGAGAGCTACCACATAGTGAAGGCACATAACTCTCACAGCCAAGAAGCCTACAGAAAACTCATGTATAGTTTCACGGTCGAATGAAAGTTTCCAGACCTTAGACAATGACAGATTTACTTTTGCAAGCAATAGTACCAAACCCTATTGTTCTATTCTCGAATGTCAGAGGATTAGGATTCTAGTTCAGGCACCGAGTCACTCTTACTATCTATATAATTCCTCAATGTGACGGCTATCCATCCACTGCTTTGTGTGCAGTAGGCAACAAGAAGCATTTCCATGAATATCTTTGGACTGGTTCCTCCAATTCAACAACCACGGCAAGCTAGCGGAATTGAGAAACGAATCGAGCTAATTGACCCGGGAATCGATTCAGAGAGACTCTTACCATGGACGTGATGTACTCCTCGAATGACTCGCGGTACTTCTCGTAGAGCTGCTGCGAGTAGTCGTGCGGCGGCTTCTGCGTGCACATGTTGTAAATCGTCCTGCGGCATCGGAACAGCGCCCTCGATTAGATCAGCGATTCAGCGAGGCAGCAACTAATCAAGCAAAATCTGAGTACGGAGGGGGCCGAAGAGTCAGGAGGGGGAAGAGGGGGAACGTAGCATACGCACGTGTAGAGCATCATGTAGTCCTCGGAGCTGAACTGCGGCTCGGGCTTGCCCTCGAGGATGTTCTTCAGCTTGGTGATGCCCTTCTGCATGAACTCCCACCCCTCCTCCAGATCGATCGTCTTCCGCTCGTGTGTCGCCATCGCGCTCCCCCTCCGCACCCGGCCCGGCGCGGCGGGGGGCTCCCGCCGGAGAGGGCAACCGGATCCGCGGCGGCGGGGCGGACGCAGGGGGAAGGAGCTAGCGAGCTGCTTCGCTGGCTGCGCGGCGCGGGCGCCTAGGCGGTGGCTTCCCACGCGACGCGAGGCGGAGGAGCGGGGGCGAAAGGGGGAGGAAGGTGGAGGGCGATGGGAAATTGCTTTTCCGATTTTACGCTGCCTTTTTTCCCTTTTTTTAAAGTTTTTTCCATTATTTTAATGCAGTTGAAATGAAGTCAGTGGCGGTTTTCCTGTGCGGGGAGCTTGGAGCTGAGCTGACGCGGGTCAGCTGGTGGGAGCGGGGCGATCGTAAAGTGGGAAAAGGGACGGCTCAGGTGCTCCCGCACTATGCTCAAAAGAGTCAAAAGCCGAGGGATCAAATATTGAATATCCTTTTGGAAAAATAAAAGGAAAATCAAAATTAATGGAAAGTAAAATGTGGGTATTCTTGCCTAGGGACGGAAATATGAAAGTGAAATCCGAATTATCCGATATCCGTATCCGCTAAAATGCAAATATGGGTATCCGTATTCGTATTCGAATTTAATGTGATACTAAAATAGATACATTCGAATTCGTTTTTTGTCGATTTTCTCTATCCGGTTCCACATCCGTATTCGGTAACATCCGACACTATTCATATCCGACCATATGAAGATAACATTTAAGGTGTTTATTTGGATGTTAGTAATGACAGTATATAATCAAAACTATTTAAAAATATTATCTCCATTACAAATGATTATGATATCAATTTTAATATTTACTATTGTCATACCTATATAACTATTTAAGACTTATCTCTACTTGTAATAACTAATGTAATTAATTTAAATAATAAAGATATATGAATATTAAATTTAATTTAATACTGTAGTTTATTTATTTACTGATGAAAATACTTTTATATACTTTTTATTATTTTATGATAAATATATATATTTATTTATTAAACATATATTTATCTATAGTTTTATTTAATTTCTATATGATTGATTACTGAAATAATTATAGATAAATGTGACATTATTAACGAGCGGCCTTTGTCTACACTTGTTATGTACTTATACTTTAGTATTTACTTGTATAATGATTTTGTTATTTAAAAACCATCAATAAATAAAATAAGTAAATGTTGTCTTCTAAATCGAGTTAATATCCGAATGCGTATCCGCATCCGACCATTTGTTTTGTATTCGTATTCGAGAAGATCCGAATTCGTATTCGTATTCGAGTAAAAATATGGTAAAAAGTGCTATCCGAATCCGTTTCCATGCGTATTCAATCCGTTTCCATCCCTGTTCTTGCCAGATATTGTGAATTCTAATTTCGAATCCCGATAAAAAAGAATTTGCTAAAATCAAATTTGACTGGGCCCGCTACCATTATGTCCATAAACTCCAACTACTCCCTCCGTTCTTAAATATATACATTATTGACTTTTTTGGAGAATCTTAGCAAGTTCGAATTTATATAAACTCCAACTACTCCAGCTCACGTGCTCCATGCCTCCACCCACCCACCAGATACATGCATGTGGAGAATCTTTCATTGATTCAAATTGAAAAAATGCGATATCTTCTAAACCGTAATGCCAATATACGAACCGTTTGTTGCATCTTACTCGAAAAATTGTGCTTAACAAAACTAGATCTGACAAGATATATTTTGTGCATTTTTTTGTTAATTGCAAATCTGCGTGATTTGCAGTTGCAACTCTATACATGTTATATTTGCATGTGATGTTTATAACCATATCCAGTTGCACCCAGAGTTGCAACTGGATTTGCAGTTGGAAGCAATTCGATTGCAACAAATGTTTGACTTTCACCTATTATCTAAACATTTGTTGCATTTGTCTAAATATTTGTTGTGTTATATTTTTGAATGTTTCTATCCCTTTGTCACAAAATTAAATATTTGTTGTATTTGTCTAAATATTTGTTGCGTTGTATTTTTGAATGTCTTTGTCTTTGTGTCATGAAACTAAACATTTGTTGCATTTGTATAAACATTTGTTGCGTTATATTTTTGAATGTTTATGTCCCTCTATCATGAAACAAAACATTTGTTGCGTTATATTTTTGAATGTTTTTGTCCCTTGTCACAAAACTAAACATTTGTTGCATTTATCTAAATAGGTTGCATGCGCGTGCGTGTGAACTAAGGTTGGGAGGGTCTGTGCATTTTCTATACAAAATGCACCTTGTTGCATTTTAGTCTCGCCCTATATATATANATATATTTGCTTTATCACTATATGTACTTTCAGTGTGACTTATCCTTTTACAAATTTGCATAAAAAATTGAATAAGATGAAAGGTCAAACATTTCAAATAATTCAACGGCGACAAATATTTTGATACGGAGGGAGTAGTCTTTAGTGACATGTGATAAATCCATGTTACCGCTACTAACCAGTTTTTATGTAGGGCATGTGAGCGTTTGCAATGGACTAAAAGGAGGGTGGGGTTACAATTGAGGAGAAACAAAGGACAACTAAATCAAAGTTGGGTGCATAAATGGTTTATTAGCAAACAGAAACTTTATGGTGCATCAAATCTACCTAAATAAATTCAAACAATACCCAATAAAAGAATTCACAAAATGAAAAGGGAACATAATTCTGGTAAATCTGACAATCGGAGTTCATAATTAAACAACATACTTAATTCACATATGTAAATATATCACTTAGTTCAATATGCTTATTATAGTACATCCATGCTTAGCTAATTAGCAAAATATAAGAACACACATCTGCCCATGAGTTATAAAGAACAAACACACATGCCATGATACGGTTCATATACTACTAGTACGAGCATACACACATATTGTTTTGATATTTATGGATTTATATGCAAACCATATGTTATTTCATAAAATGTAATGCAACTATAGATATATTATATATTCATGTGACTGATTGTTGCATCCCTCTTCACTTCTTTAGTACTTCCAAAAGCCATCCATTTCCATGGTGGGCCCAGAATCAGGGGTTGTAGACACCATAGACAATATATCGACGATGTTGGTCTGGTCAAGGCTCACCCCAGCATCCTTCTGTGCCAACATTGACGAGGGCCTACTCTCCGGCGCAGCCATCAAGCCATCAGTGCCAGCTATTCCTAGGCCCTGTTTGTAGAAGGACATATGGGGCACCATGGAGATTGGGTTCCCAAACAAGGCTTTGTGCGATTGAACTGTGGTGCTGCCTATGTCTTCCATAGGTGGAATCATAGATGGCACCAACGAGGAGCTAATGCCAGTGGGGGAGTAGTAGGACCCCATCATGTCCATGGTGAAGTCTGGTAGCATGGGGAATTGCAGAGGTAGGGGCATGGGCACGCTGTTGTTATTAATCCCACCATTGGCCATGGCCATGTTATATGGTGGCAGCACAGGTGCCTTCTTTACCCCTGTGATCTTACGGAACACATGACATACCACCCACTCATCCTGCGTGAATATCATATGCAAACCATTAGTAAAATTAGGTTATGGTGAGCAAAAATTTAGTATGGATGCGTGTTTGGTAGTTCTACTACCACCTCGGAAACTAAAGAAGATTTCACGATGGAGCTGGAGGATGAGCTAGATGCGGGGCAAGGGAGCTTGCTGTTGCCTTCAAGCCTATACTCATGCATGACCCAACTGGTCTTTTCACCCTTGGGAGCCCTGCCTCTCATGCATGACCCAACTGGTCTTTTCACCCTTGGGAGCCCTGCCCTTGTAGAAGACAAGCGTCTTCTTCATACCGATGAGCACTACCCCTCCCGGGCCCCTGTAGATCTCCTTGTCCCTACCTGTGGCCTTCCAGTAGCCGCCCTTCGTGGCCCGGTTCATCCTTGTCCCCGTTGGGTACTTGCGGTCCTTTTGGTAAAAGAAATACAAATCCTTCTCCCCCATATTCTCCTTTCCTACGCCATGAGCGTGATTCAAATGCCATGAATTCACAACTCATAAGATTGTGGCCATGGACAAAATAACACATATGTGTGTGAGTGTGCATACCAGGGAGTTCCCATGGCTCGGTCCGGTTAAGATCGATTTCTCCGATAGCGATGCAGGTGAAGCTCCTTTGATGCACCTTGGGCATGAGGTAGAAGGTGATGATCTCCTCATCTCTGGGGTAGAAGCGGAATCCAGGAGGTAGCTCAAGGCCACCGCCAGCGCTCATCTCTTGCGGCTGCTGTTGGTGGTCTCCCATGGTTTTGTTTCTCTATAAATGATCAAGATCACCCAAAGGCTAAGTAAAAAAACTATACTAAAAAAAGAAATACAAAGAGTGCAAAAAGGATCATTGAGATATAACATGTTGAAACACTTCTTGATATGCTAACCAGTCTCGATCTCTCAGATGGAGTTCCAAGACATTCAGATAAGGGATAAGTTTTTTCGATGCAATTAGCTAGAGAGTTCATCGGATTAAATAGGCAGGATGCGTGCATGAGCAAGCTACTTCCGATAGAAGCCTCTCGCCCACTCCCCGCATTTCCAGCAATGTATGTTTCTACTAGACATTGGACTACTATCTTTCCAACTGTGCAATGCTTGTCCTTGCGTGCCACATAGTCGCTTTTGCGCCTGGCGTCTCAAAGCTTTGTGGCTACATGCCTATTGTGATCCTCCTCCGGTTTTCCTGCCTTGGTTTGCGATTCCAGTGGGATGTAAACGTTGCTAATGCATACCATCCTCGCCCGTCAAAGAGTTGTGGTGCATGACAGCAACTATACACTTGTCAGTATATGTGTGCTTTAGCGGGTTCTCTGGCTACTGCAAGACCTTCGTGATGCAAAAGTAGACAGTTTGATGTTGCTCTCATAGAGCATGTTGGCATCCATCGCATAAGTGATCATTGTATAGTATCGTGTTCTTAACTCAATCAATATTTAGATGTAAAGAGAATGTGTCCCTTGTGTTGTTCCTTATGTGGCTTGCTATCTATATGTGAAGTTTGTCCTTGTGCATGTAGACACTTATTGTATCTATCTATAAGACTATGTTTAACTTTTGTTTATCATCACATAGAAATTGTGCAAACACTCTCAAGTTTCATCTGCTCGATAGCCGTAGAAACCATGGGTAGTTTGCAAGTGTTGAGCTAGCTAGGTAGGAAAAAAAGACAACTGCCCCAGGATTTGTGCATCCATGTATGGGATTATTTCCTTTTCCCATTTTTAATTTCAGAAAATAATTTAATTACGGATCACACAAATCCATCTATTCACATTCTACATGCAAACACACCACTAATTTCCGTGACTATGTGCTTTCTAGGATGAGTGGAATGTCACATCATGCTAGCCTTACGGGAAAAGGTGGTAAAACATTTACTTGTCCTTGGGTGTGCTATGCCATCCTAGGGCCTAAGTTGTGCAAGACATGTTCATCCTTATCAATTGCTTAGTTGTTGGCTAACTCTCTATTGTGATCTTATCATGTTCAACCCAAAGCCACACACTACACCAGACAGGTTTTTCCGTGACGGCACATTCCGTCGGGGAAAGTACCCTGAACCGTCAGGGATGACTTAGCCTGACGGCAACCGTCAGGGATGAGCCGTCAGGGACTGAGTGACAGGGAAAGTCAACCTTTCCTGACGGAGAACCGTCAGGGAACTATCCGTGACGGGGACAACCGTCACGGATGACCTATTACGTCGGTGCTCTAGATAGCCGTCAGGAATACTTTCCGTGACGGTTGTTCTAACCGTCAGGAGAGGTCCAAACTAGTCTAAAAAAAAGAGGTCGAAATTACTCTTAAAAAAAGAGAGGGTCCAAACTGTCCACATCGATCCATACCATCAGCGAGGCAACCCCACCAGTCAGACATCAGCTTTCACACAAATCAGTTTACAAAACTAGAACGACTTGTTAGATACAACTACAATAAACCTGAATGAAATAAAGCAAAGGCAATGTCTTGTATTGTAGCATGATAGCTCAAAGAAGCCACAGGAAACATTGTCTGGTTTATAACTGGATATACAACAGCATGGATGTAACAAAGATCGTTCTGAGTGAAAACTAAAAAGAAATATCATGGAGAAAGAAGCAAATCTATTCACAACAGCTTGTGGAATGCCATTATTGATCACATTGCAAACCAACATTTTAGCATCTGCCTCTTTTCCATTTGCACATTTGAAGTATTGCTGCACAATAAGGTTTACTATTAAAGATTGAATGCATGGTAGTATGGTATAGAAATAAAAATTATTGATAGGAGTGTTTGTCTATTCTTCTTAGATTGCCTAATAGAAGAAATAATATGTCAACAAGATTGTACTAAACAAATAGTGTTGTTGGATAAAATGAACACAATACAATACGACTCAAAGATCCATCTCAAGATAAAATAAACCATTCATGAGAAAATATGAAATATGCAATGCAATTGCATCATTTGCAGTGAGTTCTAGCTTATCAATTTGAGAGTACAGAATTAACCTTTATAGTTTAGTAGTTTCCAAGAAGCTCATCTCATTGGAAATGTTCTGAGGAGTATTGCTGTAAATACCAACATGGTGAATCTTTTCAGACCTACCTTAAATCTGGCAGTTTTAGTTAACTCAACAGCTAACATTTGAGAACTGAAATAACCAGAAATTATAAATTTTAACAGACATATATAAACAAGATGAAAGTTGGTTTCATTTTAATATAAACATAGAATGGATGAATATGTTTAGATTACAGACATGTTAAGTTACTCCTATTGAACAAGGCAGCAAGTCCTCAACAAAGGCATTGAGTTACCTGCCAGAATGCAGATAACTTTCCTCTCTTTCATCCACCAGAAGAATGAAGCTAAGATACTACAGCCCCGTACACATATATAAAAAAATTGCATGTTCTATGAAAGAGGTACAAAATCGAGAGATGAGGTCAATGGAAAACGGTAGTAACAAACTTTATTTAATATTTCAGGACAGTGAAAAAAATCTCTAGTGTTTGGCACTCTGGCTTTACTGAGAAAATCCCCCAAAGTGATTAACAAGAGCTACTAAGAACACAAGTGGAAGCTACATCTTACCGTAGGAGAGGAGAGGCAGGCTTTCACGACCTGCTCCTGCTAGCAAGTAGTAATAACTGCAGAGGCAAAGGGGATCGATGGTAGCCTACAACCGGCTGCTTCAGCCACGCACCTGTACCATGGGCACCACGCGGCGGCGCCGGCGCCGGCGTCAGCGTCCTTGTCGATTGGTCATACGGCCCCCTCCAGGCCTCCACGCAGGCTGAGGCCACATCCCCGCCCCGGCGGATTGTTCGTCGTGGCGGCGGCCCAATGAGATCGGCGCGCGTGGATCTGCTGGCGGTGGCGGATTAGGGTGTCGAGTGGCGGAGGACCTGGTGGTGGTGGACTGCGGCGTGGAGCGGCAATGGCGTGCGGTGATTTGGCGAGGAAGCGAGGTGGGTGGAGGAGATCGGATCTGGGGAAGAAGAGAAAGACAGTAACCATCCGCTAAATATCCGCTAATCATAGATTAATTACCATCATTAGATTCGTCTCACGATTTCCAGGCGAGATCTATAATTAGTTTTATTATTAGTCTTCCTAAATGGTAAGATTCTCTTGCAAAATTTTTCACCAATTTTTTTTCACCCAATTGAACACCCCCGTAGTAACCAACAAGTTACTAGTCGATTTCTTATATATAGAAAAAAAAATGAGGGAGTGGTACGAGAGGAAACAAAAATGATTTTATTTTTCGAGTCTACGGAGTAAGCTTCCAACAACACCTTGCTACTAGTCGACTACGTCGGCCGTGTCACCACCACCACCACACGAGTCTAATGTGGCGTTACCACAAACTTGTCACTCAATCCAGACCACCTGATCATTCCAGCAATGGCCGCATCGTGATCGCGCACGGCAGTGTCGGATCGGCGACGTGGTAGGATTCCGGGAGTGCCGCGTGAGCGATCGACGTGCCCCGGCGCCGCCGCCGTGCATGTGCCCCGGCTCGGTCTCGGCACCCGCTCCACGTGCCCCGGCCGGAGGGGTCGACGACGGCGCCGCCCTCGCGCGCGCCGGGTCTCGGCCGCCTCGTGCTCGCGGTCGCGGGGAGCCGCGCGGCGTCACCGGCCGCCGGCCGCGGCAACGGTACACTGCCTGCGCCCGAGCCCCGAGGCCAGGCCAGACCGGCCGGCCGCCAGACCAGA
>CM014274.1:59139111-59188511 GCA_004135705.1 Alloteropsis semialata
ACCAGTTCCCTCAGCAGGAACTCACCGTGCTTCTCCTTCAAGGAGGGCAACACCTACAAGAATGATTTCACGAGCACTCTAGCTTATTAAGAGGCAAAAACTCAATATAATAACCATCTACAGGACGACCATGCAAACGAGTTCTGAACTTACCTAAGCATCTACAAGAATCCATCCCTTTTCCGATGGAAATACAAGGACCCATATCCCCAAAACCAAGGGCTATATATATACAAGAACTTGCACCACTAACTATGCATATACGAATACATCCCGAAGGACAAAACTGCTTCTGATCTAAACTCAAGCAGTTAGAGCAAAACCAATAACCATGCGCAATTCATAATTATATGTACAAGTGTATAACAAATATATAACACAGATGCAATCTGAGAGGAAAATTTAACAAGTAATTTCCAAAGTAAAATTGATCGAATGGCGGAGCAGTAATCAAGAAACCGTGGAACGTACGTCGGATCTGATGTACTCTTGCGATGCCTCGTTGTACTTTTCGTAGAGCTGCGACGAGTAGTCGTGCGGCGCCTTCTGCGTGCACATGTTGTATGTCGCCCTGCCGGCGCGACGAAGCAGTCAATCAGCAGATCGTGTGGAAGACGCCAAGATCGCAGAAGGAATAATAAAACTGACAACCATGCCGGACCAACAGGAGACATGATGAACCCTAGCTAGGGGAGGTGTGCATGCGAGGACAGACGACATACGTGTAGAGGTCCATCACTACGGGAAATCCCGAGTTTGCCGAGTGTCTTCATGTTTGCCGAGTGTTTTTTTTCGGGCACTCGGCAAACAACTTGTTTGCCGAGTGTTTTTCAAAAAACACTCGGCAAAAAAAAACACTCGGCAAAAATATGGTTTGCCGAGTGTAAAAAAAAACACTCGGCAAAGATATTCTTTGCCGAGTGTCAAAAAAAAAAACACTCGGCAAACAATATCTTTGCCGAGTGTTTTTTTGACACTCGGCAAAGGTCCTGTTTGCCGAGTGTTTTTTTTTGACACTCGGCAAAGTCATAATTAAAACCACATTTTGAAGTAGTAAATCAATTCAAATTAAAAAGTTTTGAACTACAAAGTTGTATAACTTCTCAAGATGCTGAACTTTTAGTTTGGTCATTTCTTCATTCGACAAATTCATATGAATATTGTTCACAAAATCTAGATCTCTCGTAGAGTTTCATGAAACTATAAGAGAGATCTATAAGATTTGTGAACAATGTTACTCTCACTACATCGGATGAAGAAATGTCATATATCAAAGTTGTAGATCTTCAGAAGTTATACAACTTTGTAGTTTAAAATTTTTTAATTTGAATTTGTTTTGCTAATGAAAAGTACGTTTGTAGTTCTCAAAATTCAAAATTTGAGTTTTTTCAAATGACCTCGGATGAAAAAACAGTCAAAATAAAAGTTGTAGATCACAATAAGTTATGAAACTTTGTAGTTGACAACTTTTTCATTTGAAATCATATAGTCAACGAAAACTAAGTTTGAATGTTCTCAAATTTGAAATTCAAATTTTGTAAATGACCTCGGATGGAGAAACTACCAAAATAAAACTTGTAGATTTCAAAAAGTTATAAAACTTTGTAGTTGACAAGTTTTTAATTTGAAATCGTTTACGGCCTCAAAGAAGCAATTTACACTCGGTTTAGTATAATATGGTAGGAATCAGAACGATATCTAGTCACAAGTGAGAGTGTGGTGCAGTGGTAGAGAAGGTTACGCGCGAGAGAGAGGTCGCGGGTTCGAATCCCGCCGACCGCGTAGCGCGCGAATTTTCCGCGAAAAATGGCGCGACTTGCGACTTGATGGCTTGGGTGGTTGGGTGCCTTCCCACATTAAAAACAGCTCTTTGCCGAGTCCCGGGTTACCGAGTGCTGTTTGCCGAGTGTAACACTCGGCAAAGCGTTTGCCGAGTGTATTTCGGCCTTTGCCGAGTGTTTGGGACACTCGGCAAACCCCGGGTTTCCCGTAGTGCATGTACTCAACGGAGCTGAAGGAGGCGCCGGGCTCGTCGGCGAGGATGCGCTTGATCTTTCCGATGCCGACTTCCATGAATCTCCACCCATCCTCGAGGAGGGTAATCTCGCGGTTTTGATTCATGACTCCCCCGCTGGATTGCCTTTCGCCCGCGAGGGGCCGGCCGGCCGGGGATCGACCGGAAGGGAAACAGCCAATGGGAAGTCGAGAGGGCGACGAAGTGCGGCGACGCGAGTCGAGGGTTTAGGGCTTTGGCGATGGCGAGATGGGAATAAATAGGAGGGAGAGGGAGGCGAGAGCTTTACTTGGACTCAAGCGATCAGTATAGCTGAGGTGATCTCTGCTAATATAAGTCGGTTTGGATCTCTCTAGAGGCCGCAGCTAATTGCGGGATATTAAATCCACACCGTTGACCCGTTGTATAGCTGAGGTTCGTGCCCGTTGACCTCAAGTTGTACTCTATGCAAAATTTAGCAACTTAACTATTGTATGTGGATTGTTCAAATGTTGGCAACAAACAGTATATAGTGTGTGTAGAAGGGCCTAGGATTGGATATAGTTATTAGGATGGTTTTGATTCGACCGACATGAATGTGCTATGGCATATTAGTGTGCGTGTGTGTTTGGTCTCGGTATGACGTTTAATTTTTCTCCTTCTAGCAAAGCGCCTCTGCGCAGCTATGGGTTATGAAATACTCCATATATGTGATGAAACATGGCTAGTTTGATCAGGAGACACATATGGTGTACTACTTTGTAATCTAATTGGAAGATGTAAATGACGGATAAAAAAAAAGAACCAATCCTCTCCTAGAAATAGATAGAAATAAATAAAATGATATGCAACTCTCCTAGTATTCGAGAAAAAAAATATTAGTACGACTTTTAAGTCCTTTATTTGCACCATGAGTATTATTTTCTCGTTTCTCCTTTCTTTTGTTTTCTTAACTTCTCCACTCAAATCTTAATGCATAGTAAGTACTAGCTTATACCGTGTATGTTCTTTGTTAAGCACACATCATACAGCACGGATGATGCATATATGGATGCATTCTTGTCCATGCACAAGTATGAGGTGACAGAAGCACACATCTGAGTACATCGCTTCATTTGGACAGTGAAGGCAACAGCAGCTTGTGAATTCAATGATCTACTAACTGGGGCATGGTGTAAGTTTTAATTTCGAATTGATGTTGTCATTTAAAAGACTCCACCTATCGGATTAGTTTAGCTGAAACTTTAGCTTATGTTTGCTTTCCATTTTTCTCTGCTCCCTAATATAATGGTCGTTATCCATATATTTCCTTCCTAATCGGTTAAATAAACTAAAAATTAATATTATAAACCACAAAGGCGCTCAAACCCTAATGGGTGAGGTTGTTAGAGCATCTCCAGCAGGCCCCCAATAAACATTTCCTAATAATCACTTAATGAGGATGTCCCAATATTTTTTTCATGATTATTGGGAGAGTTGCTTTTGCAGTTCTCCAATAATCATGTCCCAATCCAACTACCGTATTGGGAGAGTCATAATTCCCCCTCTATTTGGGAAGAGTTGGGGTGAATTATTGATTCATCCCAATAATTATTGGAAAAAGGGAAAGATAAAAAGATCTGCTGGAACACTATTTTTCTAATAACCCTCCCAATATGATAGTTGGATTGGGGAATGGGAGACTGCTGGAGATGCTCTTAGTGTGCTCTTAGATGATCTATAGCGTTCCATGTTATTGAGAACTTGCTTAGGCTTAAACTAGCTTTCTAGACTAAGGTTGCTTCTTTCAAGTAGATTTTGTAGAAGTCCTAGATAACCCCCATCCCTCCTCCCTCCCCACTCCTCTTTGGCCATTAGATCCTTTCATCCATTTCTCCCTCTCTCATAAGTCGATTTATATCTTATGTTTCTCATAGCACAATCTTCTAGGTCAAAATTTGATTAAATTTTCCTCACACAATTTTCTCAGAAAAATTTCAATAAGAAAATTAACTAATAATTTTATTATTTTTTTGGAAAACAATTTTCTTAGAAGTTTTTCAAAACTTATTTTCAACAGTTTGTAAACAAAAAATCCTAATTATTTTTTAACTTTTTAAAAATGTTCTAGATTTTTCCTAAAATTGATGTAAACTTCATAGTTTCAAAATTTATTCCAAAATTTTACCAAAATATTTTCTTAAATATATGTAATGAATTATGCACTATAAATATCAAAGTATCTAGTGTCAATATCGTAATTTTTTATAAATATTTCTAGTCATATAGAAGCCCTAGGTGACAAAGGTGACTTGATCTTTAGAGGTCGATACCTTGCTCACATTAGCGACACCAATCTTCCTCTCTATTTTGGTCACGTGCACTATTCACTATGAAAATGGTTGTAATGTGATGCTTCTCGGCATCTGTTGGCGTTTCTTAACGTCTCCACCAGGTCCGAGGGACCGGCGACGCCGCTTAGAACAGCCATGGTAGTTCTTACGTTTATGTTATCCACAAGCGTACGGAATTACCGTTGTAGCATTTCACCCGTTAGTATTCAGGGGTATCGTTATTCATATTTTTCATAAAGGATGGCATTTGGTGGCAACGAGTTACTGATATACATGAGTCGACATTGTGTGATAAGCTATAAACATCTTTCATACAGGGCTAAACATCCTAAGGTTAGCAGGAGCAAGGCATAAAAGGTCATATGGTATTACACAAGATTAACACAAGTTATACAAGACATGAATATGACTTAGTTCTAAGCACCCAGACACAAGCGGGGAGACCAAACCGCACTGGTCTGCCAGCAAGCGGAAAGGCTTTATGTACCTCCTATACTGATACCCGAGTGTGGGGGAATACAAGGGACGGACAGGGTTGTCACCACCTACCGCCTACCCCATAGACCGTGGGGCATAGTCACATTCGAAGGTTCTCGTCATGCCTGAGAACCACGTTCGTGCATGAGAGGACTACCTTAGATCTCTCGGGAAACATGGAACTAGAGCAAACCCGAGGGTACAACGAATCGATGTCGTAGCTTAGATCAACTAATCCATGTATGAACATCGAATAACGAATGATAAGACATGAACATGATATAAACACTATAGAGATATCGTTTAGATCAAACTCCATACTTTTATAAATACCAAAAGTGTATACAAAGACCGTACCGAAGGCCAAAAGTTACGTCCCACAATGGCCCAAGGACAACTTGGAATACTACTAAGAAAAGCACTAGCCTGAGCTCCACTAGCCTAAGGACTACAAGAATAGCTTGGAGAGGGAGAGAGGCTCTTAATGAATGAGTGTGTGTTGTGGGGGCAATCTACCCCCCTATTTATACAAGTGCTGGATGGATCACGGCGCTTGTCAGATGGAAACAGTTCTTGGCACGAAGGGGGAGACGCAGGAAGCATTGCCGACAAAGATTGCCGCCAACGAACCCCGTCCAGGTTTGGCCGAACCCTGGGGAGAATATTCCTCGGTTATCCTCCTCTAGTGGTTGACATGTGGGTCCAAGTTTCCTCTGATCTCGGTTTCCCCGTGTGTTGGCCCATGTATGACTGGTAGGTGGGCCCTCTTTGTCTTTGTGCTCACGGAGTTGAGTTTGCGTTATGTTTTCTCCGTAGTTCGAGCACATTTTTCTCTCTTTGCAGACCTGTGTCCTGAAAAACCCTTATTGCTACAATACAAGTGGAACTAGTTTATTGGTAAAGACATATGCTAGTAAGAGTATAGTTTATCCTTATAAAATGGGTATATTGGCTGTCCGATTTGGCATGTAAGGACCACCAATAGGGTCATGACTTCTTGTTAATATAGACAGAGAAGAACCCTCTGCGTGGCATTTACATCATGAGAAACAAATGAAATTAACTTGTATACAAAGAATCTAGCTAACAATATGATCTAATCATCTACTTACGGATCAAGCCGTGACAACAACCTGGTGCACAACAACCGTGCAAAGTATACATGAAATATCTAACACCCCCCTCCCCCAACAATCATAGCTTCGGATGTAGATTAAGATGCCATCTGAACTGCACAAGCTGTGGATTGGTAACAGGCTTTGTAAAACCAACAACTATCTGAACTCCAGAAATTATAACCCTTATATCCAATAGTTTCTTGGCTATATACTTGCTCCCTAACAAAATGGAAGTCAATTTCAATGTGCTTAGTCTGAGCATGGGAAACTAGATTTGCAGTCATATATTTAGCACTAATATTCTCACACCACAACACTGCTATTGCTGGATGAGCAATTCCTAACTCATCAAGAAGCTTTTGTGCCACATCACTTCTGCTGCAATGTTTGCTAATGCCCTATATTCTGCCTCAGTGCTAGAGTAGGACACAATGGCTTGTTTGTTCCAATCCAGGATATCAAATTGGATCCAAGAAAAGAGCAAAGCTCCCGTTAATCTCCTACCATCAGGGCACCCTGTCCAATCTGCATCAGCAAACACACTTAATACCATGGACGTCATCCTTCCAATATCTGGTCCATACCCTAGAGTACCATGTGTAAGGAAAATAACCCTTTATGCCATTTATATTGTGATTTTGGTGATTGGATGACAACATTGTCATTGGGACTAGCATGTTTGTTAAGTGATATTCATAGGAAATTACGTCCCAAGAATGATTTCAAAGCATAGCCAAAAACCAGAGAGTCTTATTTTGGAGTATTCTTGGCATGGTATTGGCATGAGAAACCATGGAAAGTGCCTAAGTTGATTGAATAGGATGAGCCCGTAGAGATTACACACGGCGTATGATACTACGCTGACCAACGGCGTACATATTGAGAAGCATACGGAGTGTGAAGCTCCATAAAGAACCCAGAAGACACCACACGACGTACTATATGCCATGCATCGGCGTACATGTTTGGGAGCATACGGCGCATAGAAGGTCCTGAAGACAAGCAATGGCGTATGATCCGCTATCGCTGTTTGCATGAAGGGCGGAACATACGGCGTGTTGGATCAAGTAGAAGCTAAAGATTTCTGTACAACGTATTATACGCTGACCATCGGCGGAGTATTGGCGTACAAGTTACACAGGGACGATGTCAAGAGAAGATGGAGAAAAGGCTACGATGTATTAAATGCCGACCATCGACGTACAAGTTGGGAAGCATACGACGTGTGCAAAGAGCCGTTAGAAAAAGCGAATCCGACCGTTGGAAAAGCACATGACGTATTATACGCCAATGGGGGTGAAGTGTACGGTGGAACATACGGCGTTCACGTTTTCTGTGCAGCTTTTGAACAATGGCTAGTCCAACCATTTGGGCTATATATACCACTTCCATTCAGCCATTCTGTGTTGCTGGAGTCTAGAGAAGTTCATCTACAACCACAAGTCATCCAAGCCACCATTTGTGCTACATTCTTCATCCATAGTGAGTGAGAGCTAGGATAGGTCTAGTGAGTGAATTTGCAAGGTGCTGAGCCTTGTGCTTGGTTCTAGAGTGAACCAACACTTGCAATTTCGGTATGCCGGCCTTTTGGAGTCTTGGTGACTCGCCGACAAGTCTTCGACCCTCCGGCTTGGTGTGGAGCGGCGACGACAACGTTGTGCATGGGACGAGAAGACCCCCTTCCTTGGTGGCAAAGCTCCGTAGTGGAGGTGGCATCAAGATCTCTTGGAGAGTAGGTTAATGAGAGCAAGGTCTTGGTGACTTGCTCATCATCCCTCTTGGGGAGCCTTTGTGGCGAGCTCAAGGCCTTGACCGGGAATAATGGAGCTCCAACGTGGAGTAGGCGTTAGCCGAACCACGAGATAAATCTTCGTGTCAAGTTTGCATCCCTCTAACCCTTTTAAGCTTCCACATTTCATACTTGCAACTTGTATGCCTTTACCTTTTCTGAGTAGTATCTTGATAGGATTGGTCTAGGTTGCAAAACTCTTTTGGGTGGGTACAAACACTAGAAAGAACCTTAGTTGCACATCTAGATAGTTTGTCTTAGTTTCACTTTGTGCAATTAGAGTCAAATGGTAGGTTAAGTTTTTAGAAAGCCTAACTAATTCACCCCCTCCCCCTCTTAGGCTACCATGAGCATCGATTCCTTTCACCATGTACATACCAAAGTTTGTGCTTGACTGCCACCCAATGTGCAGTAGTAGGTGGGTGAAGGAACTTACATATTGTGTTAACATAAAAGGAGATTTCAGGCCGAGTAATGGTTAGATACTAGAGTGCACCCACAACACTTCTATACTGTGTTGAATCTACATGCCTATCTTATCTCCATCTATCACAGACAGTTTTTTAGTTGTGGCCATTGGTGTGTTGATTGACTCATAGTTTCTCATGCCTACTCTACTTAGCACCTCAATGGCATACCTTCCATGTGTCAATAAAAGCTCTCCTCTATCAGATCTTTAATCTTCAATGCCCAAGAAAAAGTGAAGCTCTCCCAAATCCTTTAGTGCCAAGTCCCTCTCTAACTCCTTTATCAGTGCCATTGTAGCTTCTTGAGAAGATATTGCTACAATGATATCATCAACCTAAACCAGCACATACAAAAAACACATGCCATTGTTATAATACAAGAGAGATGTGTCGACTTTGAATGACTCGAATCCAAGATCTTGTAAGAGGTGCCAAGCAAGAGGTGCTTGTTTGAGACCATAAAGAGCTTTATCCAGCTTGCACCTCTTATCTTCATAGCTGGATAAAGCTCTTGCAGAAAGGCATTGTGAACATCAAGTTGACAAAGACTACATCCTTTTGAGATTACCAAGGATAGAATAAGACAGATTGATGAAGCTTTCACCACAGGACTGAATGTGTCCTTGTAATCAATACCATACCGCTACTTGAACCGTTTTGCAACCAAACACGCTTTATATCTGTCAGCACTTCCATTAGCCTTCTTCTTGACCTTGTGAGCACACATACATTCAATAACATTATTGCTATGTTATGGCAGTTTTGATCTTCATAAGTCACGAAAACTCTACGTCCATGGTCTGTTTCCATCGAGCATTACTAAGGGCATCATGAAGACTAGACGGCTCATCAGTAGTAGACAAATTTGCATAATGAATGGCTCCATCAGTGTAGGTTTTAGGCTTATGAATCCTCATTGAAGGCTAGTAGTAGGTCGTGCTGGTTCACTTGGCGAAGAAGAAACAATCGGCACAAAAGATCCCTGTTGACACCAGATTTTGACTTGGACTAGCAGATCAAAATCTTTGGGGTTTTATAAAGCCCATGGAGACTGAAGCCGATTCAGGAGCGGTAACAAAAGCCGATGGAAGCTGAAGCTGATTCGGGAACATAGGTAAGAGCCGATAAAGTCCAAATCCTATTTGAGGATGATATCCAGTACAAGCAAATCAAGACGTATTTGGGTTGGATATGGTGCCCAAGTACAAGCAGATAAAGAAAAGAAGGCCGAAGTTGTCATGACTATGGGATGCATGGAAATCACAAAATATGGGCATCTAGAAGCTTCTCCAAGGCCTGAGGCGTGCGACAATTGTATTTTAAATAGTTTAGATTTAGGGCGTGTTTGGCACAGCTCCAACTCCAAGAAAATAGCTCTGCTCCATCAACTCCAATTTTTTTATGCCAAACACGTCCAACTCAAGGAACTCCAACTCCGGAAAAACCTGGAGTTAGGGGCCAACTCTAAGTTTTTCTTGGAGCTCCTCAAGGGGTGCTCTAAAAACCCTTGTTACAAATATTCTCATAAAGTTGGGGTAAAATTACCTACCATTGCCACCCATTACACAACATACCGGTTTGCAAAAAAAGAAAAATCCGAACCCCCTGGACGTCTGACATTCTTCCTCCCTCGGTGCCTTTCGTGAGCCGTCCTCACCCGCGCCGTCACCGGCGGCACAACCTTAGGGCGCCGCCGTCCCTCGCCGGAGGTCGCCTCCAAGCAGCAAAATGGATCCCCAAGGCGATTCTCTTCCTTCTGATCCAGGTATTGCCTCCTCTCTTCCTCTCCTTCAATTCTTCTCTCAATTTCGACTCTAGATACTATTCACGGTCGAACCCCTTTCATTCCTCTGGCCATGGCCGGCAATGTGGATGGACTAGTTTGTTTGGTACCTCAGGTAGCAGCTGAATGCCATGACGGAAGCTTTTGGGGATGTCGGTGACGCTCAGGTCCCTGTACATCACGACAAGGAGGTCTACGAGGTAGTTGGTGCACGTGGTACCCTGGCTCCTGGCGGCGAACCACACGACATGGACGCCAGCCCTCTCGGTGAGTTGGATCAGCAGCCCTGCGCGCCTCCCTCATGCCGATGATGTTCGCGGCTATGAAGGGCGAGCTGAAGACCATCTGGGCGTCAGAGTCCACGGAGCCGAGGAAGGGCATGTCCCCAACTGCCCATAGCGGACAACGCACCTGCTGGTGCTGAGGAAGCTCACGTTCCGGCTGTGATCACACACAGAAGATGCCGTGGTAGAAGTTCGCGCTCACAGTGGCGAGGCAGCTGCGGCAGTGCCCCACGTCAGAGTCCGCGAAGCACATGGTGAGGCCGGACGCCTGGCCGATGGCTTGGCTGTGGAACCACCAGTTGTTGACAGTTGCTGCAGCTGGGGCCGACAGCGTGGAGAGGAGCTCGGCGAGGGCCTTCCGTACGGGTTGTCGTCGGTGTAGATCCCTGGGGCCGAGCAGGTGAGGTTGAGGGCTATCGCGGGATCATGTGCGGTGGCACCCAATGAGGAGACAGAGACGGCGACGGTAAAGATCGGGAGGAGGCAAGCTAAATGAAAATGCATGCCAACCAGGAAAGTAAAAGCGGCGCTGCTTCTAGCTTGTTTCGTTCTCGTGGCTGAGGGTAAAAATGACTATTTCTTTCAAGGCCTCCTTTTTCTAGAGCTGGAGTCAGCCAATTAGCCAAACGTATGTCAGCTCTTTGTTTTTCTAGAGTTAGCGGAGTGGAGCTGAACAAACTTGGAGTTGCTGAAGTGGAGCTACAAAAATTAGAGTAAAGCTGTGCCAAACATGCCCTTAAACGCCACGCGCTCCACACCACCGGCCCTCCGCACACGCAGCTACAGCGCCGTCAAAGCTCAGCACCCTCGCCGACCTTTGCCCGACCTCGCCACGCACGTCGTCAAGCACAGCGTCGGGCTTGGCCGCACCTGCCTGGCTGCTCTCTCTACTCCCGGCCTATAAAAGGGCCAGCCGAGGAGCACCTCCGCCGCACCAACTTCCCAGCTCTCTCTCCCACGCCCGTGAGCAGCAGCCTTCTCCCACCTCTGCCCCCTCCGCTCTTCTCCCCTGGGGGTTGGTTGTCGGTCGATCTTCAGCTACCAGCCACCTCCGTCACGATTAAGTCCCTGATGAGCACTTACCCGTCCTCCTCTGCCATCCCCAAGCTGCTTTTCTCTCGTTCCCTTCCTGAATCGAGCTTCGGTTCAGCCATGGCGGACGAGCAGAGAAGCACGAGGCTGTATTCTGTAGAGTCTGTCCGTATTCCTCTCCCTTTCCTTTATTTCTTTCTCTGCAAGGCCCAAAACACTGATCCTGCAAGCCCACAAACACCAAGGCCCAATAGCTAAGCACGTGAGGTTAAGCCCTGCGACTCCCTTCAGCTTTGTCACCTCATTTTCATAATTTAATTAGTACCCAATCTTTACAGAACCATATCTCACCCATCAAAACTCTGATTCAATTGATTCTTTTTCCTAAATTCTCCAAATTGTGTTTGTCCTTGATTGTCTTGTTTGTTGCCTGCGCCGTCGTCGTCACAGCCGGCTGAGTGATCGAGGAGGAGAACGAGTTGGGAGGCCAGTACCGTGAGCTGGAGGATGAAGCCCAGTACCGCGAGCCAAAGCCCGAGGACCCATACTGCGACCAGGAACTCCCGGAAGGTTTTTGGGACGAAGTCCAATTTCATCCTTTGATGCATACTTATTTTAAGTTTTATAGACACAACCTATGGGCATGTTTTACAAACTGCATTTGGTTTTGTTGCTGAAACCTGATTGGATAGCCACTCCTTGATTGTTATGATCATTCCTTGATGTCATAGTTTTATCTCTAAATATGATATGCTTTGTTTAGATGATAATCATTGCTAGAATGCTTAGGACCTTGTTACTCTTTTAGTTACTTATTAATTGACTGCATTGCATTTTATCAAAGAATAAAGGTGTGATTGTTTTAAGGAAGAAAAATGGGTTTTTGGGAAACAAATGAAAGAAAATCTTAGATGAGATGGATGGGTGCTTCTTGTGTGAAATACCGAAGTTGGGCTTGTACCTTTGTGGTTAAGAAGGTTGGGAGATATCTATCTTGTCATGATTAAGGACCGAGGTGATGTGTCATCTTGCCTAACCCAATTTTTTCATACAACCACTCGATCCTTGTATGTGGCAAGGGATTAATCCTAATCCCACTAGTTAGTCTGGTAATCGTCTGGAGGCAATTGTGCAGTGGGAGGCCAAGAGGCAAACCATGTGTCATGGTTGTAGGCCTCATTAGAAGGTCAAGAACCCCTTGGTTATCTCCCGTGGACGGTTAGGTGGGGCTATGCTATGGTGGGTAATGGCTTCGATAGGATCTGCATCGGCACTAAGGTGACAGTGTTGCGGTACCCTACTTATGGGCAAGGTGTCAATCTCTACAGAGCTAAAATCTATTCGAATATCTGTGCCCACGGTCATGGGCAAGTTATGGCTTGGTCACAATACCAGATGTTTTGGGAAATGGTTGGTTTTCTTGGCGTGTGTTGGTTTTTGGGAAAGTGTCCGGTAGTTGTGCCATGACCTACTGTGGATTGTGAGTCTGGTAGCATTAAAACTTGGATCCTTTCGGTAGGATCAACCACACTTATTGATTCGATTACTGAAGTTTTGCTTTGTGAAAATCCTTTGGAAAATAAACCCTTGCATGTGTAAAATCTAGCCTCGGGAGTTGCACGGTTTGTGAACCATCTGTTGAATAAATGTGTTATCACCCTCCTAGGATTGATATTAATTTGGATCACATTTAGTCTCAGCTTATGTGGGGAGTCTTCACAATCAAGAAGGATATAATCAATGGGGAAGCTATAATCAAGGTGCTGACTGGGCAGATAAGATAGCCGAGGTGATGAAAAAATAGTTCGGTTTGAAGCCTAAGGAGTAGTCTTACTTGTATTGGAAGTGTATACAGATTGGTATGATACTTTGCCCGCTTCCAGACGATTCAGGATTCTAGATTTCTCAAGTTTTTTGGACAGGGGGACATCACCACAATTGAACACAACAGCCGATTCACGATTCAATGTGGTGAAGTGGCTTTGATCGACCTATTGAAAGTGAGATTATTTCTGATGTCTTTGTCTGGTTCGACCTTCTCATGGTTTGCAATGCTGCCACCGAATTCAATCAACAGTTGGGCCGATCTAGAGAAACAGTTCCATTCTTATTTCTTTGCCAGAGTGCAAGAAACAAGACTATCAGATTTGATGGCTCTGCGGCAGAGAAATGATGAATCAATTGCTGAGTTTGTTCAAATATTCAAAGATGTCCACAGCCGATGCTATTCTTTGAATTTGTTAGAAGGCCAACTTGTCGATCTGGCCTTTCAAGGTTTATTGCCTTAGATCAGAAATCGGTATTCAAGTCAGAATTTTGAGAGCTTGGGGCATATGATTCAAAATCTTTCTCATCAGGAGATGTGGTTCAATGGTTATCGTAGAGACAGATATGAGGAGAGGATCGCATGTGTTGAGTATGAAGAATCCGATGAGGAGGAAGCTAAGATCGGATTGGCTGAGTGGACCAAAAACAAGAAAGTTGTCACATGTCGTTTGGTGAAAGCCAATCTGAAAAAGTATAGTCTCGACATCATCAAAGCCGATAAGATATTTGATCTGCTGTGGCAAGAAAAGCAGATTCAATTATCTCCTAATCATACCATACCATTGGCTAAGGACCTAAGAAAAGGAAGTACTGCAAGTGGCATGATTCGGTGTCGCATGAGACCAATGAGTGCAAAGTCTTCCATCAACAGATTCAGTCGGCTACTGAATAGGGAAGAATCAAGATTGAAACCAGCAAAAGCCGATGAAAGTTGATGGTTATCTGTTTCCTCTAGTAAATAAGGTGCACATTGGAGTGCCCAAGGAAGACATGAAGCCAAAGGCAAAGGTGCTTACGACGGATCATGCTAAGAAGTCAGGAGCTGTAGACCCAGAAGTTCAGGTATCGACCAGAACCGGAACTATCAGGCTTACAAGAAAAATCACCACAATCAAGGTGGTCGACCGAGGGTGACTTCAGAGCAGCTTCTTGACATATACAGACGCCAACAATACAGAGATCGGACTCCTGTTAAATCAAGGAATAATGATGACTAAGAGCACTGGGGATGTCCATACTTTAGGTTCTACTGGAATCAGAAGTTAAGACTTCCATCTATCTATGGTAGCCTAGAGTGCAGCAGCCAACATGAAGGCGATCGGGAGTCCAAGAAACAACATCACTGCACCCGAGATTGTCTTGATTTTGGTCATTCTGAGTGTCAGATCCGTTGTCTGGCAGTCCACAAGGGGGTACCCAAGTGGTTGATTTGTAGGCTAAGGCGATCATGGAGCTAGCGAGCTCGAAGTAACATAGGAGACACAAGCTTTATACAGGTTCGGGATACCTGGAGGTATAATACCTTACGTCCTGTGCTCGGTAGTTTGGGATTGATCTACTCGCCAAAGCTCTGAGGAACAATGGCGAGTTTGTCGCTACAAGGGGAGAGTACTCGATGATCCCTCAGGGGGTCGACCTAGGCCATCTTATATAGGCTGAAGGCCTAGGGTTTACAATTCGGTTATCTCTAATTCTATCCGGCTACAACAAGGAAACTAATCTGATGTGGTTACAACATAATCTCCATGATCTTCGAGTGGGATCCGAGTATCACGCCGCGTGCCTTGCGGGCTATGTCATCTCAGTCTTGTCCATCAAGTTCAAAGATCCTCGTGGGCTGGCCTGGTGTCAGCCCACACCGTTGTCAGATATCAGCCCAGGCTGACTGTCACCTATGTTGGTAGTGGGACCAAGGGTACCCATATCCCACAAGTCCCCGAGCAAAGTGCAGGTGCGTGACAGACTGCTGATGAAGAGATGATGCCATTGTAGTCGGCTGACGCATCTTGGTCGGTAGACCGACACAAGGGTGGGCGATGCTCAAAAGGAAAATATATATCATCGGGGATGATCCTGTTCAAACCCTGGGGTGAAGCCCCAAGTAGCGTAGTGCTGAGTTGTGGCCAGGTCGGACACTGCAAGGGTTTGCACCACTTTGATAAAAGTGACACATCCTGATGGGGCATATGGAGAGCGACACAAGGAGCTCTCCATATGGAGTAGCCCCCGAGCATTGGGCCGATTAGTAGAATCGGGCTAATGGTAAAAAAAATAAAGAGATTCCAAGCTTTGATGCAGTTAGACCACCCAAAGGATAAGGATGCCACGGCTGTCTGAATAAGCCGCGACAAAAACAGTATTCTCGTGATCGTGCATGGCACTCCCGTGGCGACGAAAACTGCTAAAAGCATATAGGGTGGACTGGCACCTCGAAGGGAGGAGTTGCGCGGCGTAGAGCTCACGCGCCAAACAGCATAGCGAGAATCACATGTCCACAGGGAACACCACACTATAAATAAGAGGCAATGTCAAGAGCCATTGCACTGTTGATGCTCATTAGCGACACCTTTTTAGTGCTAATTAAGTGGTGTTTTGGGACCAATTCATATACTAACCCGCCACTTGGCACTTGAAATAACCCCATTTTTGCATATGCATGTATTTTTGGAGGATTTTGGTTTACGCAGGTTTTTGAGCTATAAATGAGCACTTTTGGACAAAGACCAAGGTCATGCGTAGCATGGAGGAATATGAAGGCCAAAACCTAATACAACTAGAATTTCGTTCGCTCTCATCTATGGTGAACCAACCTCCAAGAATGTGGAAGGGTAAAGACTTGAAGATAAGGTCGGATGACTTCGGGATCAAGACGAATCAGGCAGACATTTGGAAAGCTATCAAGACTCAATCTTATCCCGAAGCAACCGACGTCCAAACACCCACATGCATTGGCACCTTAACTCCTAGAGGATCTAGAAGCTTACACGCGAAAGAGGGGCCCATGCCGGCCGGCCTAACCCCTTTTTGCGCCGCCTCAGCCTCCCCTTCGAGCTAGGGTTTCCTCGGACTATTTATAGCCCCGATGCCCAGAGCCACGCAGATCCAATCACCAAAAGTCGGCGCGAGAGGGACACACACCGAAGGAAGCCGATGGCCGCCGCAAGTCCTCGAGGTTGCCTAGGAGATGGTTTAGGCCATGCCCTAGCCGCCATGGTTGGCCCTGCATGGTGAAACCATGGCAGAGTTTCGGAGCCATGCCTTGAACTCATCAGGGCATATGTACATTCGATGGTGATATCAATCTACTTGTCTTGTTTACTTTGATCTTCTAAGATGCATGCTTTCTCTCGTATGTCTAGCTAGCATATGTTCTTAGTAGGAAAAGATATAATCGTGGTGATTAGTCTATACCCTGAGGATACATCTTAGTAGTGCGTTGGAAGTCGGCTTGATTATCCTCGTGTGGTGACAACATGCAGGAGGAAAAAGGTCGAACGATTGCGTAATGTTGAGTATGATCGACGGCGAGTACCATGGGAGTTGTTGCACGGCCACCAAGGAGGAGGAGCTTCGAGTAAAGAGCACTTGGTGGGCGTTTGAGGTAAAGCTTTGGGAAACCTTAGGCGTTGACGTGCACCTCGCAAGGGCGCCCATGGGAAAGTTCTTAGAGATGACTCTTTATCATGGTACGAGATTAGATTGATTATCGCTTTGGTCGGAGTTGCAACTAGAAGATGGTAGGCTTGTGCTACCTTTGGTCGTGTTACCTCGTGTCGTGAGGTTATGATCTATTCATTATATTCATCAACTTCATGATAGGATTAGATCCATTCAGGTAGATAGAAAATCTTAGGTAGTTCTTTGTCGATCCACGTATTGATAAACCTTGGGGGAATACTCTAAGGGAAAAGCTACCAATGATCTGTGCGCTTGCGGTTCACAATTGGCGCGTCTAAGGACTGTCAACATGCACCATCATAGAAAATGTACAGAAACCAACTGAAGGAAATGTCGGGGTCATGGTACTGGATCCATCCTCCGGGAGGAAATCCGAGGGACTTGAAAGTATGGTGTTAGAAGAGTGCTTGCGAGTGCCTTGAGGGTTGATGAGCATCTGCATGCTCTTCCGCTCATGACGGGCGTCGCCTTGGACCCAGGGCCTTTCAAAGAGGAAATGCCTCTTGAGCCGGGGGAAACATGAAGGCCGTCTCACGCAACCCTCAAGTTTGGGCAGTTCATCGTTGGTCGCCGCGTTGTTAAAAGAGAGCTTGTGATGAGCTCATGTGGACCAAGCTTGCTGCGAGGCAGCAATTGGCGCAACGACGGCTTCCCATGGCTACAATCTTGGCAGTCAATACCTTTGTTCTTGTAAACGGCCCCTGCCCGACTTTCATTTGTAACTGTATTGCTTCTGTCCAATAAAGGAACCTTGTTCCAGATGACTGTCTTGAGTACACAACATAGAGCTAATGAATTTGTTTTAGGTAGGCCCAGCTCCGAGCATGGGAACTAGCCAAGTTACAGAGACTCACCGACTAGAGTCATAGTGCCGAGTCCCTGAGCCTGGGGACCGACCGAGTCACGGGGACCCGCCGACCGGAGTCATAGTGCTGAGTCCCCGAGTGTGGAGACCGGCCGAGTCACGGGGACCCGCCGACCGGAATCGTAGTGCCGAGTCCCCGAGCCTGGGGACCGGCCGAGTCATGGGGACCTGCCGACCAGAGTCATAGTGCCGAGTCCCCGAGCGTGAGGACCGGCCGAGTCACGGGGACCCGCCGACCGGAGTTGTAGTGCTGAGTCCCCGAGCGTGGGGACCGGCTGAGTCACGGGGACCTACCGACCGGAGTCGTAGTGCTAAGTCTCCGAGCGTCGGGGCTGGCCGACTCGTAGAAGTGCGACGTCATCGGGTCCACATTTTTTGGTCGAAAAGAGGCGTTGGGCCGGGATTAACTGGCGTGCCGTGGATTCCATCTGTTATTTATGGCACCATTAGGGCAAAGACACCACGGTAAATTAAAAGCCCACACCACTTATGTTAGGTTTTCACCCATGGTCATTTCCAGACCCAATCCGTTAAATCATTTTGTCACGCATGCCACCGCTGTAGGAGCCCAAGCGCCGCCACCACTCACCCGTCGCACCTTCGCTCGCTGCCTGGCCGAAGTGGTATGCCGCTAGCGTGGTGTGAATGCGAGTGAAGACCAGTGTTCTTTTCCGGTCACCTACTGAGCTCCAGTCGGCCGCGGGGATGGCGGGGGCAACGACAGTGACCGAAGCGCCAGCGCCGCACGACGCGACTCAATCTCCGGCGAGTGGCGTAGCAACGGGATCTCTGGCGAGGGGCACAGTGGCTGTCGCGCCGGGGGAAGAGCAAGTACCACGTCAGGAGCCGTACTGGCGTCGGTCCGCCATGACCAAGGAGAAGGTTCAAGCGATGGTGGAGCACCGGGCGAAGACGGACGCCCGTGGGAGCAGAGCGAGGCGAAAACAGTGGTCTTCGCATCATTCTTTGAGCGCGGATTCGGCGTGCCCACTGGAGACTTATTCCGCGGGCTGCTTCATTACTACGAGATTGAGGTGACTCATCTGAATCCAACCTCAATTCTTAGCATTTTGGTCTTCATCCACCTCTGCGAGGCATTTCTAGGGATTCCTCCGCATTTCAATTTGTGGCGACGGCTGTACCGCCTGAAGATTATCGGGGAAGGCACTGGAGGCACCGAGGCGGCATGAGTCACTGGCGGAGCTTGGTTCACATTGAGGGTGGGCATGTCTAGGATGTATTTCTCTCTGGACATGAATGATTCCAACAAGGGTTGGCAGAGCGAGTGGTTTACATCGGCAACTACCCTCCCGCGTTCCTGACTCGCACTGGTCGGCGGCCAGTCAAGGACACCAAATGGGAGTTGCTCCCGACTAACGAGGAGATGAAGGATGTAGATGAACTGTTCGACCTCCTGGCCTAGCAGAAGACCAGTGGCTTGACCGCGGTGGCGGTAATGATATCTTTTGTTCGACGCCTGACCCAACCGTTCAAGGACAGGGTGCACCCATGATATGAATTCAGCGGCACCAACGACTTGACCAGAGAGCAGAACCGCTTAGTATTGGTCACAGAGACGATTGATAGGGTCACAGGTTTCATGAAGGGTGAAGTCTTCATTGAAGGTGCTCCTGTAGCATACTCGTTGCAAAATCCGGCTGACTTAGTAAGTGTCAAAGTATTGTCTCTTATGTGATTATGTAGGCAGTTTTGCACTATTTTTTATATATACCCAGCTTACTGTTGTTTCAGGAGCGCCCAGCCAAGTACTTTTGGCTTGCGCCACTGCCAGAGGGTAGCGTGAGGGCAGAAAAGATCATGCCTGCCGAGGAGGCGGTGAAGGCACCATGGGTGGTGGAGGAATTACCGCCGACTGGGAGTCAGATGAGGTCATTCCTACTCCCTAGGACGAGGAAGCTAAAGCTAACACCGGGCCGACTGATGGCGGCAAGGCAGAGAAGCGGAAGCGTGTAGCCATATGCAAGGCGCCGACATCACTAGCGACACGGTTGGCCGTGCAGGGATCGACGACGAAGAATACGCCCAAGCGCGGGCAGGCTGCGAGGGCCGAATCCCGTGTGAGGACAAAGAGGAAGGCAGCGGCCTTGGCCAGTGACGCGGACGATGATGCTAGTGGCTCCCCCTCCGACCCAGAGCGAGATGAGGAACTCACTACTGGTGTCGGTGGTGACCAGGGCACTCCTATTGCCGAGCGTAGGTCGTCGGTTTCTCCCCCGGTGGTGCCAGAGCCTCAGCTACCTGCTATCTTGCGAGGTGTGCTCTTCAAGCGCTTCAAGAGGACCAAGTGTGTGTTTCACAATTTCCTTTGACTTCTAGTGGTAAGTAGTGGTAATCTTTCTCTATATTTGTTCATGTTGCAGACCTGCCGTCCAAGGGCCTATCGCTGACCTCGTGCCTCCGCCGACTGGGAAGGACACGGACAGTGCCGATGCAGCCACTCGAACCTCGGCGTCAGCTGCAGCTGACATGGTGGTCACAACCACTGTCGTTGTGATCACTCCCAAGCTGTGCATGGGCGACCAGCTGACCAGCTTGCTTGGTCCAAGGGCCAGCACCTCCGAAGGGGCCACAAGTGCCGATATCATGGTCGGCGGGAAAGAAGACGGCTCATCAAGAGCTACGGATGTTGATGCTATAGCCAGTGGGCACAGGGGGAGGGGGCACGGCAGGTGGCGAGCGCCTTGTTATTGACAGGCCTCCCCCCTGGCGGATGACGACGACGAGATCCTAGGGGTCAACCTGTCGGCTGAGGTTGCGATAGTGCCTGAGCCTTCCGCTAGTGCAGCTGCTCCAGGAATCCCTGCACAAACTTCAACATTGCCTACTGATCAGGCGATAACCCTGGACTTGGCCGACCACAACGACGAGCTCCGGAAGCTCCAAAATGTGAGCGGTGTTCTGCCTCGCGTCGTTCAGGTAGTGATTCTGCGCACTGGTCATTGTTGAATTGGACGCGGCATGTGAAGGCTGACCGTCATCACTTGTGTCTGCAGGGATTTGTTGCTTGCGCCGCCAAAGACCTTGCCTTCAAGCAGTAGGCAACGTTGGACCTGCAGGAGTTGGCGGATGCATGAAGTCGGCTGCAGACAGTGGCCACTAGTACCAAAAAGGCGTTGGCCCAAAAGGAGAAGGAAATAGAGGAGACGGCCAAGCTGAACCGGGAGCTTACTGCCGACATGGAGCAATTCCTTGAAGGTGAGCATTCTGTTGTTTGTGGGTTAGGCTCGCAGTCTTTGTACTAACCCCATTCCTAATGCATTGCAGATGCGGCCAAAAAGGAAAAGCGCCTTCAAGACCAGATCGACAAGCTCTAGGGGGCCAAGAAGAATCTCGAGGGTGAGGTCGGCGGCTTGAAGGAATCCAAGGAACGCCTCGAGGTGGAAGTCAACCACTTGAAGGTGACTAACCAGTGCCTGAAGGAAGATCATGACGCCACCATGCAGAGTAAATTCCACATGCTCTTTTTGTTGCTAGTGAGACTTGTTATGTTCCACACCGGCACTGACTACTCTTGTTCTTGCAGGCATATAGGCCAAGCTATGGGAGCTACAACGTGCAGTGGAATATAATGCTAGTAGCTTCACGCCAGCCGAGTCAGGCTCGGGGATGTTAACCTTGTCGGAGCGGCTTAGAGTCGAGCCTGCCCGAGCAGCAGTCGGTTGTGGGAGCCGCCTCTTGGCATTGATCAAGTCGCACTTTCCGTACTTGGCTGTCGAGGTTATTGCCGAGGGTGTACTGGCCAACGTCCCTGACGACGAGTTCGACGCTCTCGTGGAGAGCTATACTCCCTTGGCCAGGGACTGTTGCCTCCACCCCGCCTGAACCCGTTGCCGGAGATGATGAAGAACACCCTGGAACACTTGTGAACACACGCGCACACGTGAGAACACGAGTTACACACAGAGTTTTGGTGCCGCAACTAACCGGCGTTTTTCATGTATATTGAACGAATATATAGTAGCTGTTACAACTGAAAAAACGAGTGGCTAAACAAGGCCACGACGCTGCGATTCTCACGCCTCCACTTCAGCCGCGCCATCCCATGACTCAAGAGACTTGATCACCACCTCTCCTACACCTAGCACTCAATGAAAACTATGGAAAGCCTTTGCATGCCAACACGCGTTGAGGCCTGTACAATGACGCACTCAAAATGGCTAAGAATGAGCTCCTCTTATTCTGCTAAAACATAATGACTGATGACCGAGCTTGGATTATCTAACAATCTCCCCCCTAATTCATGCTCGGTTTACCTCAATTTGACGACGCCAATCTTGTCATGAAGTTCACAGAACCTCACATGCCCTAGTGACTTCGTCAGGACATCAGCAAGCTGCTCTTGAGTGCTCACATAGTCCAAGCAGATCCTCCCATCTTCCACACTTTTACGAATGAAATGAAACTTAGTTTCGATATGCTTACTTCTGTCATGAAGGACAGGATTCCTGCTCAGGGCAATTGCTGACTGATTATCCATTTTTAGTATAGGAGGCTGGACCTTGACACCTGCAAGTAGCCTGGCCAACCACACAGCTTGGCAAGCACCTACTGCTCCAGCCATGTATTCAGCTTCACATGTAGAAAGAGCTACTGCCTTCTGCTTCTGTGACTGCCAAGAGATTGGCATTTCACCCATGAAGAAGATCACTCCTGTAGTACTCTTCCTTTCATCAATGTCACCCCCAAAATCACTGTCGCTGTACCCCATCAGCTTGTTTACACCATTTGAGAGCTTGGGGTAAACAATCCCATAATTCACCATGTCTGCGATGTAGCGCAACAAGTGCTTAACTGCTGCCAGGTGCTCTTGTCGAGGCTTCTCCATGAACCTGCTGACATAGCCTACAGCAAAAGATATGTCTGGCCGAGTATGCACTAAGTACCTCAAGCTGCCCACTAGACTTCAGTACAGCGTTGCATCGACCTCCGATGATGAACCTTCAGTAGACAATTGGAGCTGAACCTCCATTGGAGTGTGACAGAGGTTGCAACTCTCCATGCCAGGCTTCTCAAGCAGCTTTCTTGCATAGGCTGCCTGACCAAGTGTGATAGCACCCTTTCCTTGCTTCACTTCAATTCCCAGATAGAACGAGAGAAGACCAAGGTCGCTCATACGAAATACCCGCTGCATCTCCTTCTTGAAGGCTTCTACTACCACTAGATTTGCACCAGTGATGATGAGGTCATCCACATAGACACCCACCACCACACGTGACGCCGCCATCCCCTTTGTGTACATCCCGTACTCGCTGGCGCACCGCGTGAAACCCATGTTGCGCAGGCTGCTGTCAAGCTTCACATTCCATGCACGAGGAGCTTGCCGCAGCCCATACAATGCCTTGATCAGCTTTAACACCTTGCCTTCATGCCCGGCAGCAATGAAACCCGATGGCTGCTGGACATATACTTCTTCCTCGAGTTCACCATTGAGAAATGCTGACTTGACATCCATGTGATGTACAAGCCATCCCTCCTGAGCAGCAACGGCGAGCAGCATCCGGATTGACTCCATCCTGGAAACAGCACCTCACCGAAATCCACTCCTTGCTGCTGAACATATCCCTTTGCAACAAGGCGGGCCTTGTGTTTGATGATGGCGCCCTGCTCGTTGCGCTTAAGTTTGAACACCCACTTCAGCCCAATTGGCTTGTGACCGCGAGGAAGCTCCACTAGCCTCCAGGTGTTGTTCTGCTCGATGGATGCCATCTCCTCCTCCATGGCCTTGAGCCAGCACGGCTCAAGCTTGGCTTCCTCGAATGTGGCTGGTTCCCCTTCGCCTACAGCCACCAGCAGCTCCCCATCAACTGCTATCTCATTTGCCTCCCACTGAGCTGCATCACTGATATAGAGATCATCCAACATCCTATAACGCAGCAGATCACCTGGATCGTTGTCATTGTCGATGTTGACGTCTCAGCTTGGTGGAGACACGAACTCCACTCCTCCTGGTGCAGCTGGTTCGGGTGTGCCGCCCTCTGCCAGCTGCGGTGGCATGCCAGACCCACTGGACACGCTTGGAGCAGCGCTCTGCGCCGCTCCGGCAGGCGTGCCTTGTGTCGTGCACCACGTCGCGCCTGTCGGCGTGCTCGACACCGTGCTTCGGGGCGCTCTTGGTGCAGCCAATGCCACATGTGGCGTTGACATCGTGTTCCGAGGCGCGCTCGATGCAGACGATGCCGCATGTGGCATCTGCTCCCGGCTTGGCGAGGCCTCCTCTGCTGCGTCGCCCGACGTGTAGATGTACTCGACAACAAACAGATCGTCCCCGGTGTCGTCGTTGCCAGCGATCATCCTCGCGTTGCCTTGACCCCAATCCCATGCGCGTCCTTCTTCAAACACCACGTCGCTCGACACGTGCACCCGATTGGTGGTTGGGTCGTAGAGCCGGTATGCTTTCGTCCCTGGCTCATACCCAAGGAACACCATTGGCTTGCTCCTATCGTCCAGCTTCCGCAGATGGCCGCCCATGTTCTTGACGTGTGCAACATAGCCAAAAGTGCGAAAGAAATTAACAGCAGGTTTCTTGCCATACCAGGCTTCGAACAGGTCTTGTTCTCCAAGCTCTTCGTTGGGGCACGGTGCATGCTCAAGGCGATGGGTGTCCCTGGCCGGTTCTGGGGCGAAGCCGTTACGACGTCCGTGTTCGTCCTCAACCGTGGTCCATGTGGAGAGTCCCCAGAGCTTGTGCCCGGCCTCTGCCTCCACCCTTGCCTGAAAGCGGATGATTGCCGTGGCTGCTTCGTCCTTGGTGGCCAGTAGCACCACCCACATCTACCTGCTCATGTCGTCGACGGCGAGCAGGAACATCTTCTTCCCTCCTGGTGTCGCCGGCGTGATTGGTCCACACAGATCGGCGTGGACCAACTCCAATTGCCGTCGTGCCTTGAACTTGCTTGCCGCCGGGAATGGGAGGCGACGCTGCTTGCCCACCAAGCACCCGTCGCACACCTAATCGACACGGTCAATCCTCGAAAGACTGCGCACCATCTCCCCCTTCGACAGCTTCTGCAGCCCCCTGAAATCCGAGATGCCCATACAGCGCGTGCCATCGCCACGATGCCTCCTCGGTGTGCGTAGCCAGGCACACCGGCTTGTCGACGGTGAATTGAAGATGTAGAGTCGGCTCGACGCGCGTGGCACCACCGCCACGAGCCGCCGCTGCAGATCCCAAACCTTTAGAGCCCCTTTCTCTAACAGGATCTTGAAGCCCTCTTCCTCCAATTGACCCAGACTGATGATGTTCGCAGTTAGCCTGGGGATGTGATACACTCCAGTGAGCTTCTGGTGCTCGCCGGTCTTGCATTTGAAGAGCACCGTCCCACGGCCCTCGATTCCGACAGTGGACCCGTCGCCGAACTGAACAGAGCCGCAGATGCCCGTGTCGAGGTCCGTGAAGGCAGATCCCGCCCCCGTCATGTGATTCATAGCTCCTGTGTCGAGAATCCACCGGGTGGTGTTGCCGTCGCCCTCTCCCCGAGCTGGACGAAGATCTTATCTTCGTTGAGGTGGACGGTTGTGGCCCCGCCGGCGTGACCGAAGGGGAGAGTTTGGTGGAGTCCACCTGGGCCGTCGTCGCTGTGACCAGCAATGTGGGCTCCTGCTCCTCTTCCACCTGGGCTGCATGGGCCTGCCCATCACGTTTTCGCTTTGGGCATTCGCGGGCCCAATGCCCCCGTTTGCCGCAGTACCGGCACTCGTCGAGGGCGACGTCGCCATTCACGCTGCGCGCGCCGTCGCCGTTCCTCCGATCCCGTGATCCTTCACCTCCCTTCTTCTGGTTTCTCCTGCGACTGGACTTGCCGCGTCCACCACCACGTCCGCGCTGCTGCCCTCCCCATGAGCTGCTCGAGCTTCCCGACCAACGTCCGTGCTGCTCAGAGAGGTTCAGCTGTGCGATGCTCGCACCGCCGCCGGTGAGCCCGTGCCGTTCCTCCGCAGCCTTGAGGCGACCAACCAACTCCTCAACCGGGACCTCCTTTACATCGAGGAGAGTCTTGATTGACATGGCGATCTAGTGGCAGCGCGGCGGCGGCGCCTGCAGGAATTTGCGGACGACCGTTACCTCTTCGATCTCATCGCCGAGGGTCAGCAGCTGCTGCACCACGCCGTTGATGCGCATAGAGAAGTCGTCGATCGTCTCTCCATCCTTGAAGGACAGAGAGTCGAACTCCCTGCGCAGTGTGTGCGCCTTGGCCCGGCGCACCCTCTTGACACCGAGGTTCGACTCTCTGTCCAGGCTGCCCTCGCACTGAACTTGAGGTCTTCCCAGGCTGCCCTCGCACTGAACTTGTTCGCCATGGTCTCCTGCATCTCAGGAGGAACCGCCTTGCAGATGGCCTCCAGCGCCATCAGGTCATCGTCCTCATCGACGCAGCCATGATCGACGGTGTCCCAGAGATGGCGCGCCTTGAGCATAAGGCGCATCATCACCGACCACGTGCCATAGTTGCTTTTGGTGAGCGTCGGCCACCCGGCTCCCCCGAGGTCCTTGGTGCGACGCTCCACCATGCGCTCAATCACGACAGTGCCATCGCGGTACCGCGGGTGCGGTTGGCGCCGCGGTGGCGATGGCGACTGTCGTCGGCTCCCGCCCGCCAGCGTCCTCGACCCCCTGCCGAGGATGGGCAGCGACGACATCGTTGCCCAGAGTCGTAACCGTCGCTCTGGTAGCACTTGTTGCCTCCACCCCGCCTGCACCCGTTGCCGGAGATGATGAAGAACACCCTGGAACACTTGTGAACACACGCGCACACGTGAGAACACGAGTTACACACAGAGTTTTGGTGCCGCAACTAACCGGCGTTTTTCATGTATATTGAACGAATATATAGTAGTTGTTACAACTGAAAAAACGAGTGGCTAAACAAGGCTACGACGCTGCTATTCTCACGCCTCCACTTCAGCCGCGCCATCCCATGACTCAAGAGACTTGATCACCACCTCTCCTACACCTAGCACTCAATGAAAGCTAAGGAAAGCCTTTGCATGCAAACACGCAGTGAGGCCTGTACAATGACACGCTCAAAATGGCTAAGAATGAGATCCTCTTATTCTGCTAAAACATAACGACCGATGACCGAGCTTGGATTATCTAACAGGGACGTAGCTGAAAATTTAGGCCTGTAGCAAAAAATGATAAAATTTATAGATTGGATGTACAAAATATGATGAGTAATGCTGAATGAGTATGTTATGTATATGAGCATGTTGAGTGTTGCATGTGATCCCCTTCTCCTTGTCAGTTTCCACCTCGCATGACATAGAGCGGCCGCTGTCTTGTGCCGTTTAAGCACCCTCATACACCGCTGACCACTGCTCGAAGAGAGGACGGCTTACCACTCAGCGATGCTTAGCTGGAAGGCTTAGCCGAATCTACTTTTCTGCCAATAATAGATCAAATATCTTGTTGGCTTTATTAATATCAAAGTTGTATTTCTCTGGATTAGCTTTCACCCATGGACATGCAACATGCTTCTTATTTTTGGTCCACTAAGCCAATCCAATTTCAACTTCCTCTCCCTCCGATTCATACTTAATGTTAGCAATTTTTCTTTGATATTTCTCCCTCCGATAATCATTCACACATACTTCATGATGAGAGAGTTTTTGAATCATGTGCCCCAAACTTTCAAAGTCTTGACTAGTATACCTGTCCTTGACTTGAGGCGATAATCCCTGAAAAGCCAAATCAACCAACTGGCCTTCCGATAGGTGTAGTGAGTAGCATTGGCTGCGTATATCCCTAAAATTTTGAATAAATTCACCAACCGATTCACCATTCCTTTGTCGGAGAGGTGTTAAATCTGACAACCTCGTCTCTTGCACTCCAATCTCTACTCCTATAAAGAACTTTTTGTCCTCGTTTCCTGTCCGTGGTAGGTCCTTTCGAGACCGCGGTTTCCGTCCGCCCCCCGAGCGCTTCGTTTGAATTTGCGGTTTCCACATCTCCTCGCGCGATCAGCGGCAGCGCCCATCACCGCGCGCGATCCGCGGACTCTCGTGCTCTCTCACATACTCTATTGCATCCTCTATCGCCTCGCCGCTCCTTCCTCCCCATGGCGGCTGCTGCTCCACGGTGCCCGCACGGAGGGCCACGGCCAGCCGTCGAGGGCCACGGTCTCGGCCCCCTACAGCGCGCGCCTCCATACATGTGCCCCTCCCCTCCCCTCCAGCACCACGCCGCCCTCCTCCAGCGCACGCCGCCGCCGCCGGGGCCATCGTTGACGGCAGCCTCCCACGCGTGCCCGGCACTGCTGGGGTACGAGCTCTACGCCAACATGAAGGTGTCCGAGGTGGCCGCGCTCTTCGGCGCGAACCCGGCGGGCGGTGCTGGCAGCCAACGCGCTGGACTTCCCCTCCCGGGCGCCGCCAACCGCATCCTCCCCGCGACAGCCACGCAAGGGGCGACGGACCGCATCCTCTCCTCCGCCTCCTTGCTCACCGTAAGAGTCATCACCGCCGCCGCCCCCTCGGATCCACTCCAGGTACGATCCTCCCATCCAATCCTCCCTTTCTCAGGTACGATTCTTCCACCCAATCCTAAACTGCAGGCACCGTGGCACCATGAGAACATGATTAAGGGCTGCATCATTGATGTGCTCCCCCGCGGAGGCGGAGCACTGGCACAAGCGACTCAAAAGACTCCACCGGCAGCTACGGCTGCGACGACATGTTTTTGTTTTATCATCAGCAACAGGGGTGGAGATAGCAGGTTCCTCATCATCCCTTGACCCTACATTATATTATTATATAAATAATTGCTATATTGGGACTGTAAACATTGACCTTTTGCTGTTTTACCACTCCATTCAATTGCCTAACTGGATCTGAATACTATAGATCGGAAATCACTACAGTCTTGATTTTAAATTAGTTACCAAATGAACAGCCTTGACCCTACATTATATTATTATATAAATAATTGCTATATTGAGACTGTAAACATTGACCTTTTGCTGTTTTACCACTCCATTCAAATGCCTAACTGGATCTGAATACTATAGATCGGAAATCACTACAGTCTTGATTTTAAATTAGTTACCAAATGAACAGGCAGGTGGATAGTCAATCGTGTTCTCTGATTTATGCATATTCTTCCAATTTCAATTTTCTTTATGTCCAATATATTTTGACTTACTCATAATGTCCAATAGGGCGGCCCAGTGGATATTTGATATAGAGTGCAAATATCAAATAGTATGGTATTTTCTAGACTTTTGAATCCAAGCAACTTTATTTTTATCTTTTGGTCGTGACAACATGCATGATGATTGTACAGCTAGACTGATTATTTTAAAGAAGTTACTTGCTGGAGAAAATGTATCTTTTGGTCGTGACAACATTCATGATGAGTGTATAGAAAGACTGATTATTTTAAAGAAGTTACTTGCTGAAGAAAATGTAGGAGTTACTAAAAAGATCTACGATCTATTATCCTCCCCAATGTGTTATTTGATGATTCGAGGTAGGTGGACACAGCATTCATCTGAACACATTCTCTAGCCGTTTTGAACTTTCAGTTCTTGACATTTGTTAATACTTCGATTTTATCAGTGAGGGTCTGAACACATTCTCTAGCCGTTTTGAACTTTCAGTTCTTGACATTTGTTAATACTTCGATTTTATCAGTGAGGGCCATGGATCAAACAAAGGGCCATGGAATGATCCTTATATATTGAAGGAGCATGCTGTTGCGAATGGCCCAATTGTGAGTACTACTATTCTTGCTGCCTTATGTTATTTGGACTTACAACTCCTGTTAAGGGTTGGGGGTTGGGTTTGGGATGGGGGTGTCTGTTCGTAACTACAGGGTTGATTGGTTTTTTGGGAGATAAAATCGGATGGGCGTTCATGGGAAGAAGATGTGGAAAGATTTCTGGCAATGGGATTGCTCGGTATATGTATAGAGGGGACGACTGATCTGTTTTCAGATCAACTTGATTGGGCAATGATTATGAAAGAAATATTTTTTCTTTGTCAAATTGATATTAAGATTTGGCAATTCAGGGGATGGATGTAGATTTTTGTCATTCTGTAATTCTTAATGGGTAATTTTCAGACATGAGGATCTTTTTCGAAAATGGCCTGCTGAGTTGGACACAGTGGAGACAGCAAGGTTACAAGGGTGCTATTCTGCCGCCCCTATTTTCCTGATTCTACTAATTACACAAAAGAGTATTTGCAGAGCTATCCAGTTATTGAGGTTAGTTGATCTTTTGGTGTGATGTTCATTTAAGATTGCTCCTTTGGTGATTTGTCCTGGTAGTGCGTGTATGAAACCAATAGGATACTTTTGATGTAACACTGAAGACTGTCACCAAGAAAAAAAAAACTCCATGGAAGACCATATCAGGTTTGATTTCAGTTTTTTAAATATCAGCTTGTTAAACATTTGAGCAAATTGAACCTGATTTATACCCAATTTGAAGCAACATGTGGATTGGCTGTTGGAAGATGGATAGTAAATTCTCTAAAACGCCTAATATTCATATAAATGTAAGCTGTTCTTCGTAGAATTGTAATACACGGTTTGCAATTAATTGTTGTTCCTGATGTCATAATTGTTGCCACAGCAGCCTATCTAATATTCACAAGCTATTCGACTTATTCGCTTCGATAATTACGGTTGTCTAACGCTACTTTGAAGGTTTTTCCTTAGCCACAAAAATACGACGAGTTTGTCATGGAGTTCTGCAGATTGTTGTTAATCCCTTGTTGATCTAAATTGTGGAGATTGGATAATTGTACAACTCTTGCATGCTTATTATCCACGCTGATGTAAGTATGCAACTTGTTTCCCCCCTTAGAATTAGCATAGTTTGTGATTATCAACTTGCAGTGCAGTTCTTATACAAGAGGTGGTAGTAACATTAATTAGCCTATGTTCCATTTATTAGAAAGCACTGTAATCCATAAACTCTTGCTTAAACTGACATTTGTGAAATGATGTGGTGTTCGTTTGTTCTGTGTGCATATGCATAGCTACCTTTGCCGTTGCCCATAAAAATCATGTCATGCTTTTAGATACATTTGTGAAATTTTATAGGACATGAGACACTTGCTAAATCTTGTTACTTGCTTGCAGTTGCACTTTCTCTACCTGTAGACTGTCTTCTTCTATCAACACCTGCTTTTCCTGTTGCTGAGCAAATCTGCGTTTCAGATAAATATATGTAGTAATGAACAAACAAAGACACTCCAGCTCTTCATTGTTGCAATCAAAACTCAAGTTGACGGCATAGGCCTGCTGCTAGAATCACTCCATGAGGATTGATGATTGGTGAGGGAATATCATATTCGGTTGTTCTAGAATTTTTTGTATTATTCTATAGTAACATGGCAAAATTTGTTATCAATGATGTGGCCTCCCGTGCATCAAGATGCATGGAGTTGTACTGTATATATACTTCAACGGTGATATATTTTCTGATGACAACTTTGTGCTGATTATATCATATATCCAAATGTTTGAGGGTTTTTTCTCTAAAGGCTATGGTGTTTGAATAATTCCTGCTAACCTGCTTGAAGGCGTTTTTTTAATTGCCCTCCTCTAGATTCGCAGGCGTTCTGAAAGGTGCCTTCAGATGTCTCTTTTGAGGCGTTTTTAAAAAAGGCCTGCAGTTACTTTTCCCTTCATCAAAGTCCTTAGCATTTTTACAATCGCCACTTAAAAGTTTAGAAGGCCTTTCTAGGACCTTTGGAGGCCTTTTAAAACGCCAGCCAACACCATCCGTGCTGTAGGGGTGCATTGTGTCCGTTTTTGCCTCTTCGCTCCACTTGGTTCTTCCTATGCATACATGTCTGAATGCACAAATTGCCACGGATTCCAGAGAACCGTCAAGGAGTTCCTATCCAGACAAGCATAGTTTTGGGCATATATTCATGTTAGATTAAATAATGTGTATTCAAAGGTTTGGAAAAAACAGATTGAGTTTGGATCGCAGCGCCATGAAATCAATGAGAACCAGTGGCCAGATCTCAATGTTGCTTCTTGCCGATAAAGCAGATTTTTCAAAAGCAAATGCAGATGGATGGGTAGGCATTATATATATACTTTTTCGCAGGCATTCTGAAATATATACTTTTTGGCTTCTTTTGACCATTCGGCCTCTCACTGTTATACTGTAGACCTCTATGAATTTTGTGTTAATCCATTCAATGGACAGGATGGCTCAACAATGAGACGTCATTTTGACCGATGTATTAGGATCTGAAGCAAATGTTTAGATGAAATTACTTCCGTCTGATGTCAAAAAATATCTTAGCCACATAAAAAGTATGAAATGAAATAGAGTTGTTCGCCGAAGAAGTTTCAGTGATTTTGATACAGTTTTATTTTCGAAACGTGTTGGTTGAACTTTTTAAATTTCGGATGATTTGTGAGATTCATATTATCCAACCCATTCATCTTATTGTGTTTTCGGTTGAATTATAAAATATATGTGTCTATCCGCGCCAATTTTATCGCTTCTGTATATTTGTTTCCTTCCCGTAGCAACGCACGGGCACGAACCTATGTTGTTACGTATATTTGGTGCTCTCCGTAAACATGCATTTTTCCTTGATAAAATTTTAACGCTTCTAATATTTTTTGTATTTGTCCCGTAGCAACGCACGGGCACTAACCTAGTTAACTAAAAAAAAGTAAGCAAAATAAATGGCAGCCCTTCCGTTCTTTCGGCGAGATGGAAGCCTGAAGCCTCAGCCCTCAGGTGGTAAGCTCTCGACGCCAGCGACGTGGCCACGTGGGTCACCGCACGCGATCTGGTGTGTAGCCAAGCAGGCCTGCAGAAAAGCCATGATCCATTTGACACATCCACAGCATGGGCTGTAGTCTTCGAGACGTTCTATGTCGACTGGACATTCGTGTTACCAAGGGTGGAGCTAGCCCTGTTCCATGCTGTCACGTGACAGCAATGATTTTTGTGATTTTCATTGTAAATAGTGTCAATAGGTGATGGTGTGCCATGGTGTACCAGAGAGTGACGTCATTGAGTTTTTAAGCTAGATCCGCCTCTGCGTGTTAAGTGCAACATGACAGCTTTTGTTGTAGTCAACATCTTACACCTTTTCTCGGGTAACACTTTAATAATGTGTAGTACCAATATGTAATTTTAGTAGGGATGGAAATGGGTCGGCCCGGCCCCGGCCTTGGACCCGGTCTCTATGGCCCCAAGGCCAATTTTAAGGGCCATAGGTCGACCCAATTTAATGTTTAACTATGGCCTCGATGGCCCAACGGGCCACATGGGTCGGCCCAATACATTTCTAGACTATACTTATACAAGCATTTTTAAATATATAAGATATATGCAAATTATATTAATGGTATCTTAAAACACAAATTTAAGGTTTTGGGTCGGCCCTACTTGACCCATTGGGTCGGTAGGTTCCGGCTCTTATGGCCCCTTTGCTACTTGAGGCCGACCCACGTGACCCATTGGCCTTGCTTTTTTGGGTCGGGCCAACTACCCAATGGGTCGACCCAACCCATTCCCATCCCTAAATTTTAGACATCTACCTATCATTATTTCTGGGCAGCAATCGAACCGAAAGCTGCGTCTAAATTATCCATTTATGCCCCTATAAGAAAACAAATAGTAGCCCTATACATTCTAAACCACATGCGTCTACTATTATGAAATTATTCAAATAACCCACCTTTTCATATAAATTATATATTTATGGCTTTATTACAAATAATGTGATGTATATCTCAAATTAGATACCACTTGTGCTATTATATAAAAACAGAATGTGCCTATATGCTTAAAATTTACTCAATTATGCCATTACTAATATATAAAATACAATTACTCAAACTAGCATTTATGATGTCTGCCCTAAAATTGGAATGGGTGATTTAGGACAATCAAAATCTAATCGGCCCAACTAAAACTTGCTCGAGATAAATCTAAATATCTTTTCTTTAGGCATTCTATGGATTTTTTTTGGCGAATGAATGGGATTATACTGCACAAAGAAGCACAGCACAAACCCATTTTACAAGGAGGCTCCTAGAAGTCAGAGAAATTACGCAACACATGAAACCAAGGTCCTCTACCCCTCTTGTCCTTCCGTAACCTCCGCAGAATGCTTCTTTGCCGATCGAAGACGGCAAACTAGAAACAGAAAGTCCGAAGCAAGATTCACATGCCCTAGCCAAAGAACAGCCCCAAACATTGGAATTGACGCATGAACTGAAGTCGCATAACCATCTCAACGACCTATTACTAACGTTGAATGAACATCGACTGCTGCACCACCTTAGGCGTTGGCAAAGGAAACCAAAATCTAGGGCCACCATCATCAAACTCTACTCTACCGCATAAAGAGTTTTGCAAGTATCCTACCAAATTAACTTATACTTTAGAAAATAAGAAGATTCCAAAAGTACAATGCAAGAATGTAAGGGCAGAAACATAAAAGCGAAGTAAAAGAGGAGCACGCTAGAGGGCTAAATTTGGTGTAAAGACTTATTTTGTGGTATCAGTGAAAAAACAACACCCTGATTCGATGTTGCATTTAGGGATAAAAACGGACGGAAACGGGCGGGAAAACCCCTCTCCCATTTCCGTTGCCATATTTTTTTACCGGAAACGGATCGGGACCAAAATATACGGAATCGGGACCGGGATATACGGGTTCACGGAAATGAACAAATATGGGCGGGAACATGTCGGAAACGGACGAGAACCGAAATTTAATCCGGGATCAAACATTTTAGTGTTCCATTATACACTATACCACAGCTAAACACATATATGGTGTGCCAATCCGTCTGCCGGCTACAGGTTTGCTAACCGTTGTCTACCTGTTTGCACAAGTGCACAACAAGTCAACAACCATGGCCAATGGCAAGCGAGGTAGGTATTAGCTATGGTCAATGGCAAGCCGGTCCATCCAGATTAAATTGAATACAGGACAAATATGGGTTCATCCCGGTTAAAAACGGGATCCCGCAAATATGGGCGGGATACACCCTTACCTGTATCTCGTCTCGTTCCCGTCCACCCCTGTCCCATTTTCCGTCCTGTTTCCGCACTTTTTCGTGCCATTTTTATAGGGCTAAAAATATAGATCAAATATAGAAATACGGACAGATGGAAATATGATTTTTTCCATCCGTTTTCAACCCTAGTTGCATTTGAGCCGAACTAAAAAATATGCTTCTTGGACTACAACCACCGAGGTGGGTGCCAAGCCAGATGAGCAGCCTGCCACCATAACAAGCCTCCTCTAGTCACTTGATTTTGCCTTCGTTTCAAAGCTTGAGCCTCAGCATAGTCCTCATGTCCCTGTACAAGCCTCTTGTAGCCACTGCACACTAAGTTGGAGGGACAAGAAGGTTGAGCCACCAAGCCTCAGGGTGTCAATGAGCCATAGAGGTCCCCAAGGCACCAACACACTAATACTACAAGGATGGTATGACACAAGAGATGAGTATATCGATTTCTACATGGTACAATAACCATGAAAAAAATATTTAAATTATACATTCTCTGGTCATGGATATTTGACGCTATTGAGCTTTTGTGGTTATTGAGTTTTATCTTCGAGTCTTTGGCCACTATTCTTTTTCTTATTAGAATAAAGTTATAATACTCCCTCCGTTCCAAAATGTAAGTCATTTCAACATTCTTGGAGAGCCAAACCATTTTACGTTTGACCAAAGGTTTAAAGAGGATTACAAAGATTTATGGCACCAAATAGATATAACTATGAAAATATATTTAATGAAGAATCTAATGATACTTATTTGATATAATAAATGTTAATATTTTATCGTAAAAACTTGGTCAAACTTAAGATACTTTGACTTTCCAAGAATGTTGGAATGACTTACAATTTGGAACGGAGGGAGTATCTATTATGCACGCATGTGGTTAACATTTCAATACAAAATCTACGTATATTATTTTTTATGTTTTCAAACTAAATATTTTGAAACTGCTGACAATAATGAAAGTTTCAAAAGTTTTACTGAATTTTGATCAAATGGTCAAAGTATCCTGACCAAAGTGAATATTAATTCTCCATGATGAAGTGTTCTGTACTTTGATAATTTAGCTAAATTTATTATATTTTGATTGACAAACTACATCATATCTACGTTGACATCTGAGTTAAAGATATCTTAAAATATGTTAGATAATAAACTCCTCTTTTGACTGGGTACTGAATCAGAGTCAAATATGAACGCCAAGTATTGTCCAACTAATTTGTCAACCACGCCCACATCTTGTCATGGCAGAAATGGGGAAAAAAATCAAAACCACCAAAATTGTCAAGTTCCAATAATTGAATGGCACCCATTGTCATGCTCTATAGTTTCGGTTTGAAAATTGAACTATTGTACTAGCTGTATAAATTGGACTTTTTCCAAAATAAATAAAGTTATAAGTTTCGACGCCAAGTTCTGACCATTTAATTTGTCAACCACGCATACATCATGGCCACCATACCATGGCTGCTATGATATATATAAATAAATAGTATCAGCAAGCTGCATGTGCTTACCAATTGCCAGCCAATGCATGACCATCAAAGTGATCAAACTCCCACTACTACATAGTACCAAAAAGCAACCGGCACGCAATGCGTTTACTTCTGCTGTTGCTCTTGGCCGCCGTGTCCGTCTCCACGCTTGAGGCGGCAGAGCCGACGATGAGGCCGCACTGCTCGCCTTCAAGGTCGCGGCGATCAATGGCAGCGGGCATGGCGATCCGCTTGCCTCATGGAACAGAAGCAGAGCCGGTGGCTTCTGCAGCTGGGAAGGGGTCAGGTGTGCAGCTGCAGGAAGCCACCGGCGAGTGGTAGAGCTGAGCCTACCCTCCTATGGCCTCACTGGCAACCTGTCCCCGGCCATTGGGAACCTCACGTTCCTGCGAACGCTGAACCTGACCTCCAATTGGTTCCAAGGTGACATCCCTGAAAGCATCGGCCACCTAGTAAGTCTGCAGAAACTTAACCTGAGCTACAACATGTTCACCGGGCCACTGCCTGCCAATCTAAGCTCCTGTGTCAGCTTACTGTTCTTGGACATCAGCAGCAACCGGCTCCATGGGCGTATTCCCGTCGAGCTTGGCCACAAGCTCACAAGCCTGAAGTCCCTGACACTGAGAAACAACAGCTTGACAGGAGCTATCCCGGCATCACTATCCAACATGTCATCTCTGCACTCTCTTATTAGTCTAGGTATAAACCAGCTCGAGGGGCCCATACCACCTGAACTTGGAAGCATTGGAGGCCTACAAGGCCCTGATCTCTCTGGGAATAAGCTCTCAGGTGTGCTTCCACACTCTCTGTACAATTTATCCATGCTAACAGACTTCCTGGTGAACAGAAATTTTCTTTCTGGAACTATTCATGCCGATATTGGCAATAGGTTGCCCAACCTCGATTTCATAAACTTTTCTTCCAACCAATTTCGTGGAACTATCCCGCCTTCAATCTCCAATCTCTCTGCTCTCTCAACTCTTGCCCTTACTGATAACAATCTTGGTGGATATGTACCTTCTACTTTGGGGAGGTCGCAAGGTTTTAATGGCCTGTACTTGGGCGACAACAATCTAGAAGCAAATGACAGGGAGGGCTGGGAATTCATCACTATGCTCGCAAACTGCAGCCAGCTTCAGAGACTGGTTCTTCGCAACAACGCATTCAGTGGGAAACTTCCCATTTCAATTACAAACCTGTCAACAACTCTCAAAGTTCTTGATCTATCAGACAACAGAATTTACGGGTCTATTCCATCTAACATCGATAATTTGGTCGGTCTGGAAATGTTTGTCCTGGCGAATACTTCCATATCTGGAGTGATCCCAGAGAGTATTGGTCGGCTAGAAAACATGGTCGTGTTAGGCCTTTACAACACTAGCTTGTCCGGCCTCATACCTTCTTCACTGGGAAATCTTACACAGCTGAATATTATTTATGCATACTATGGAAACTTGGAGGGGCCAATTCCAGCAAGCTTGGGGAAATTAAAGAATCTAATTGTCCTTGACCTCTCAACAAATCTACTCAATGGTTCAATTCCTAGAGAGATCTTAAAACTTCCTGCACTTTCCTACTACTTAGACTTATCATACAATTCATTGTCTGGGCCACTTCCTACTGAAGTTGGTAGCTTGACAACCATTAACCAACTGATTCTGTCAGGAAACAAGTTGTCTGGCACCATACCGGACAGTATCGGAAATTGCGCGTCGTTGGAATGGCTCTTGCTAGACCGTAACTTGTTTGAGGGAAGCATACCACAGTCTCTAGAAAATATAAAAGGTCTAGCTCTACTGAACCTAACAATGAATAGGTTATCTGGCAATATTCCTGATGCCCTTTCTAGTATTGGTGGCCTGAAACAGTTATATCTAGCGCACAACAACTTGTCGGGTTTGATACCCTCGGGTTTACAGAATCTGAGATCCTTGTCCAAACTGGATCTGTCCTTCAACGATCTACAAGGTGAAGTTCCAAAAGGGGGTATCTTTGCAAATGCAACTTACATGTCAATTTACGGAAATGATGAGCTTTGTGGTGGAACACCTCAACTGCAATTACCTCCATGCTCCATGCCTGTTATGGAAAAGAAGAGGAAAATGCCAAAATCTCTTATGGTCACTTTAACATCAATCGGCACACTTGTATTATTGGTTTTAATGGTTGCTCTTATTCAGTTGATCCACAAGAAGCTCAAAGAAAGGCGGAAAAGTCAACTCGTACCGACAATTGAGGAACAGTATGAAAGAGTTTCCTATCATGCATTGTCAAATGGGACCAATGGTTTTTCAGAGGACAATTTGCTTGGACAAGGAAGCTATGGCAAGGTTTATAAATGTACTTTACATGATCTGGGCACTACTGCAGCTGTGAAGGTGTTTAACATACAACATTCTGGGTCTACTAGAAGTTTTGAGACTGAATGTGAGGCATTGAGAAGGGTGCGTCACCGTTGTCTCATGAAGATCATTACCTGCTGCTCAAGCATCAATCACCAAGGTCAAGAGTTCAAGGCGCTTGTTTTTGAGTTCATGCCAAATGGTAGCCTGAATGATTGGCTTCACCCAAAGTCTGACACACTTGATCGGACAAATACTCTTAGCATGGATCGAAGGCTACATATCGCCGTAAATATCGTGGATGCTTTGGACTATCTTCATAATCATTGTCAGCCATCAATCATTCATTGCGATCTGAAACCAAGCAACATCCTTCTTACAGAAGACATGAGCGCCCGAGTTGGAGACTTTGGCATATCAAGGATCCTTCGAGAAAGTGCTAGTAACACAGCACAAAATTCAAATAGCACAATTGGAATACGAGGCTCTATTGGTTATGTTGCCCCAGGTAAGATTTTTATTTTTGGTATCTGTTCATTATTCCCGGTTCCTATATGAACCTAGCATGCTGATTTTTTATTCTTTTTTTATGTTTTTTTGCACAATCAGAATATGGTGAGGGTTCTTCGGTCTCAACTCTAGGTGATGTTTACAGCCTTGGGATATTACTGCTAGAGATGTTTACAGGAAGGAGCCCAACAGATGAGATGTTCAACGGTTCATTAGATTTGCACAAGTTTTCTGAGGATGCTTTTCCAGAGAGAATATGGGAGATAGTTGATCCGACAATATGGATGCACACAGATGCCAACAACAGCACTACAAGAGTTGGAATTCAGAGTTGCATGATTTCTGTAGTTGCTCTTGGAATATCCTGCTCAAAGAAACGACCTAGAGAGCGGATACAGATACAGGATGTAGTCACTGAGATGCATGCTATTAGAGATTCGTACCTGAAGTTTGTCAGATCTCTTGTGTTGGAGCAGTAGTAGCATGACCTCTACAGTGACTTACCACAATAGTGAATGCATACGACTGAAAATGGTAAAGACACCTGATGATCAGTTCTGAAATAACTGAAAATGTACATGACGCTTGGGTCTATAATTCTTTCCTTCATTTTCACATCAGATATATGCAGGTACAAAGAACATTTAGATAATGTGCCAAATACGATCTAGAGTTTTACCTGTTGTCTTTATGACACATTTATTGTAGAGAATTCAATAAGATGTATGGGTCCAAATACAATGAATGTTCTACAAAATTCAGATATATCACGATTGGAATAAAAGATCTCTGTTTGCTGTGATGCTCCAGATAACTCGAGTTACTGTGTTGTTCCCTGTAGTTTGCTCCTTGGAATAAATGAGTAAATGACCTTTGTGATAAATTATGTTTGTACACTCGTACAGTAAGAAGAAGGCTCTGACGTGTCAATTTAGAGCCTGCTGGATCTGCCTAATTTTGCCAGGGACACCATTAGCTAGCGAAAAGACTTTGACTATATCCAATCTGACAATATATACACTACGGGAAATCCCGCCCAGAAAACTCTCGGCAAATACGTTGCCGTGAGCCACCCTCGGTAAAGAGCACTCGGCAAAAAAGCTACGGCAAAAAGCTCTTTGCCGAGTGCTATTTGACACTCGGCAAACCTTCTTTGCTATAAACAGAAACAAATCCAAAAAAATAGCAAAAAAAATTCAATGTGGAAAGCCCCCAACCTTCTCAAGTCACGTCATTTTTCGCAGAAAATTCGTGCGCAACCTCCTCTACCACTGCACCACACTTTCACTTATGTCTAGATTCTGTTTTGATTCCTCACCTATTATACTGAACCGAGTGTAAATTGCTTGTTTGAGGCCCTAAATGAATTCAAATTAAAAAGTTGTCAACTACAAAGTTTCATAACTTTTTGAAATCTACAATTTTCATTTTAGTAGTTTCTCCATCTAAGATTGTTCATAAAATTTGAATTTCAAATTTGAGAAAATTCGAACTTAGTTTTTATTGACAAGATGATTTCAAATATAAAAGTTGTCAACTACAAAGTTTCATATCTTATTGCGATCTACAACTCTCGTTTTGGTTGTTTCTCCATCTGAGGTCGTTTGAAAAAACTCAAATTTCAAATTTGAGAACTACAAACATACTTTTCATTGTCTTGTAGTTGTATAACTTCTGAAGAATCTACAACTTTTATGCATGTCATTTGTTCATCTGTCATAGTGGTAGTAACATTGTTCACAAATCTTATATATCTCTCTTCTAGTTTCAGGAAACTATATGAGAGATATAATTTTGTGAACAATGTTACTATCATTTTGTCGAATAAAGAAATGACCAAACTAGAAGTTGTACATATTGATAAGTTATACAACTTTGTAGTTCAAAACTTTTTAATTTGAATTAATTTACTACTTCAAAATTTGCTTTGAAAACTTTTTTTGCCGAGTGTTTTTTAAAATACACTCGGCAAACAAGGTGTTTTGCCGAGTGCAAAAAAAAAACACTCGGCAAAGACCTTGTTTGCCGAGTGTATTTTATAAGACACTTGGCAAACAAGATTTTTGCCGAGTGTATTTTTTTTACCGAGTGTTTTTTAAAATGCACTCGGCAAATAACTTGTTTGCCGAGTGTCCGAAGGATTGCACTCGGCAAACCTTTTAGGACTCGGCAAAGATGGGATTTCCGGTAGTGTTGAATGAAGCATGGAATGCATCACAAGGAGCATGATCAAGGATTATTTGGTTTCTGTCTTCAGATTTTCCATATCCTTCTCAAAGTAACATCAGATAACGGACGGTAACGAGAGATGCAACAACAGAGGTGCATATTGTTGGATTAGTGTCTTGTGAGGACGTCTGGAGGGCTCACAGATCGACTCATATGATTAGCAGATTTGTTTTCGTGTTTGACTGCAGTCTGTTTAGTCTACCCATATATATACATCTTGTAAGAGCGGATAACTCATTGTATTTCCTGCGTTGCAACTCTCTTGTTACAGTAATGATCGCCGGTTGGCGCGTGTGTGTTTTCCCGCAATGAGTTTTTCACGTAAAATCGTATCTCGTGTTCGATCTTATTTTTCGCATTATTTGCTAATAAGTGGTATCAAAGGCTAGTCACGACGTGAAAAAAAAAATTAGGGTTTATACCCTGTTCTAAGCCGCCGCCGGCCGCCACTTCGTGTGAAGAAATTGCCGCCGTCGCTGTCTGCTGCAGTTACGGATTCGGTCCGGATTCCGGAATCGATTTTCCGTTCGTGCATTGTCGCCGAGTTCGAGATCAATCAGCAGATTACTTTGCCGCCGTGGTGCATTTGTCCAAGGCGGAGAGGAAAAGTGCACCTGCATTAATCCGTGTTCTGCTGTACGGGTTCCCACATGGAAAGCTCCTTGCTGTTGCCCGCGGATCAAGGTAGATAGCAGCCCCGGCAGTTGTGTGGGTGGAAAGCAAATATCTTGAGTTTTGCTACAGCCAACGCGAAGATCTACCATAGGATTATTAGCTTTTACTAATTCTATACAAGAGTGTATCAGGCTGCAGTTTTCTTCTTCTTCTAGGGTTACACAGTATGTTAGATATATAGGCATCATTCGACATATTTTAGTTCTGAATAAAGACATGTAAATCATGATGATAATTAGTGACCTAGTGAGAACATGATATGTGCACGTGTTCAAGTTCAATCTCATATTAAACAAGAACAAAGTAAAGAACCAAATAAGGTTCAAGATGTACCCTGAGACGGGGCCGCTGCCGGAGGCATTGGCTGCGCCGTTATCAACTGGATTAGTCATGCTAATCGGTTGACCTTATTCGATGTAGCCGTACGAAGTTAATGCAGTGACGAGTCCATGCAGTGCAGTCCCTCAAACGGCACCGGGAAGTAGTGGACGTAGTCGTACAGGCCACCAGAAAGTAGACGAAATAGACGAACTTGAGCAGTCGCGTGAAGACGCTCCCCAAAAACCTTATCGCCTGGCTATCCCGAGCAGGATCTCACGCCAGTCGAGGTTCCGGAGGCTCTGCTCTCGCTAGAACCGTGGCGCAGTGCTAGCGATGGGGAGGCAAGCGATGCAGCAGAAACAATGAGGGAGAAGGGAGAGGTCTCCTAAACAGGAATACCTGAGGGGTTGTGTTGGTGTGTGTCTCTGGGTAGGGGAGGGCCTCCTTTTATAGGCGTTGCCTGATGGAAGGGGGATGCACCTGGACGCCTCTACAGGAAAGGCAAGAATCCCGCGGAACAAATAAGGCACGTCCCTGTGAGCGTTTAAGGTAGGTAATTGATTCTACCATAATCCCGTTGATTTTGCAAAACCAATCACAGCACCACATCACGTCCGTCCGTCCGTCTCGTCTCGTCTCGTCTCGTCTCGTCACGACACGCCCACGCCCACGGCCCGGCTCGGCGAGGCGAGCGAGCGCGCGCGCGCGTGTGGCATCCCGGTTACCCTTTGCCAACTTCACATTGGGTGTACCACGTGTCCACCTAATAAGTTGGTTGAGATCCTCTTAGCTACCAATATGGTAGTAACCACTTTTAACTCCCTTTGCATTAATCGTGGGTCTTAAATATTTTAGATTTAATTGGAATTATATAAAAGGTTCAAGCCCAAATAAATCCAACAAGCCCCACCAATATTTCACGGCACACGAGAAATGCCCTCAGCCCCATTGCTGTTTTGATATACCAGTGTTTCGGTAGATACTGTTAAGTTGAACTTCCACCTAGAGTAAAGGCTACGCTCATCCACAACTGACCAATGGACTATGCCTTGAATTGGCAGTTTTGTGCGAACAAGTTTTACCAGAACCCTTTTACTGATACTAGGCTGCTTATTACATCCCCGCGGTTTGAAGCATATAAGTCAAACTCCAGGCCTTTCATGAGTTGTCGAGGTTCTCTACCGCCGACAAGTAAATTTCCTACGATCGCGTGTCAGGGCTCGGATGGTGACTCGAGAGACAAGGGGTTTTAGACTGGTTCGGGCCTCCGGAGAGTAATACCCTACGTCCAGTGTGTGCCGGCGTTCTCAAGTCCAAGTCTGTAGTAGGGGTGTACAAACTAGTCGGGAGAGGGAGAGGGTCCCAAGTCCCTGAGCGGTGCGAGTGAGCGTGTTGCGTGTGCTGTGACCGAGTGTTCGACTAGTGTTCGAATGTCCCCCACTGATGTCCCCTTGTCCCCTTTTATAGCCTCAAGGGGAGAAGGGAGTGAGGGGTAAGAAAGGAGAAAATTACAAGGGGAATTACTGCCCCCGAGAGCTTCAACCAGTGTCGCTCGCCGAGCCGTACCGGGAGCAGGTGTTGACGGAGTGGGCGCCCCGCCGGACCCGGGATCGTACATCCCGGGTGGTTGGTGTCGACGCCTTCTCGGGTAAGCTCCCGGGTAGTTCCCGGGTCGTGGTTGACTTGCTCGAGGTCCTCGGGCGCTCCAGGTGTCCTGCTCGGGCTCCAGGTGTCGTCCATGGGCGCCTGGGATCGTACTTGAGTGCCCGGTGTAGCGCATGCATTCCTTCTCCAGACTGTAGCGTTCCTGTTCGGATGGGACGAGTGCCACTGTGGCTGCCGTGGCGAAGGACGGACGCCCATCATGCTCTGACGCGGCAAGTACCAAGTGGGTACGGCGCCGAATGGGCCGGGGCGTGGCCGGGTAGTTTCACCCGAGGAGCTGGAGACTACTCGGAAGCGGAGAACTCCTCGGGCGAACCGGAAAGCCACTCGGAGGCGGAGAACTCCTCGGGCGAACCGGAAAGCCACTCGGAGGCGGAGAACTCCTCGGGCGAACCGGAAAAGCCACTCGGAGGCGGAGAACTCCTCGGGCGAATCGGAGACTCGTCGGGCGGCCTCCGAGGTGTCGTGGCATGATGAATCTGCTTTGGTTTGGGTCTTCAATTTTTGCTTTTTGAGGGGTGGATTATCGTAAGCTCCCGGATTAAGGGTTTGGTTGGGCACCCCTAATTCGGACCTTCGTCAGTAGCCCCCGAGCCTGGGGGGAGACGGAGACTCGCGCCCAGGCTGGATGGCGGCGTGGATATGGTAAGTTATGATCTTTCCGGTGGGGGCGCGCGAGCGCACCCGCCGGGTGTAGCCCCCGAGCCTTGAGAAGAGCTGGTGCTCTTGTTAAGGTTTTGTGCCCGGGTGGTTTTGCCTCGGATGTTGTCGGGATCGAAGAACTTGTCGGGGAGGGGAAGCTTGTCGGGGACGCTTCTTTGGTGGGCCGGACAACCGCCCGACCGTTTGACGGGCCGGGAACGGAAGCGTCGGCCCGGTCCCCCGCCGCGTGGGGAGGTGGGCGCGCCTTTTGAGGAGGTCAGGCGAAGCGACGTGCGCACGTCGCCGCGGCGCCAGTGGTGGGCCCGCGCAATTAAGGCAGCGGCCGTTTCGTCTCGCCCCTATTTATAGCCGCGTGCTGCGGCGGCCTCGGGTTTTACCCCGGCCCGAGCTTTCCAATTTTTCGCTGCGCGCTTCGTCTCCTTCGTCGCCGCCGCTCGTTTCCTTGCGTCTTCCACCGCCGTCGCCTCGCCGTTCCGGGGAGCGAGTGACCAAGCCCCACATCCCGCCGGCGTTCTTCCTTCGGATTGCTTGAAGATGTCGACCTGGGAGCGCTCCCGCGTCTCGCTCCGGCAGCTGGAGGGTCTCGTGGCGGAAGGACTGCTTCCGCCGTTGACGGAGGCCGGGGAGTGGAAGGTGCCCGGCGTCGAGGACTACCCCCAACCGCCGGAGGGGTACGTTGTTTCTTTCGTCGCCTTCCACGAGCGCGGGTTCTCCGTCCCCGCAGGAAGGTTCATTCGCGCCGTACTCAACGAGTACGGGCTGGAGCTCCATCACCTCAACCCCAACGGAGTCCAGCAGATGGCGGTGTTCGTGGCTCTCTGTGAGGGGTACCTGGGGATAGGGGCCCATTGGGACCTCTTCAGGTACTTCTTCAAGTTTTCGTTGCACTCCGCGGAGGGCGGAGCCCCCGCGACGATTGGTTGCGCCGTGCTGAAGGCGAAGCAGGGGCGGCTGAAGGCCTACATTTCGGGGACCTTGACCAGCTCGAACAAGGGCTGGCATCCGCTGTGGTTCTACTTGAAGAACGACAGCAGAAACCCCCTTCCGGCGTACACTGGAAAAACCTTCGAGAAGTTGCCCGAGGCATGGGCGTACGGGCCCGAGAAGGAGCGGCAAGAGAAGGTTCTCGGGGACATCTGGGAGGCCCTCGCCCGGCTCCGCGACGCGAGGGTGTCCACAGCAGAAGTCCTCGGCGGGTACCTCTCGAGAGGTATCGTGCCGCTGAGGCGGCGCACTCTCCAGATCTGGGAGATGATCCCGAAGAATGCCCCCTTCGAGGGGACCGTGACGATGATCCCCCCGCCGTCGGGGGACGAGGTGAAGCGTCGGGTGACGGCGGCGATGGGGAAGGGTCACGAAGCATATCCTCCCCCGGGCCTCCTCCCCATGCTCCCGCACAAGCGCACCAGGGACCTGGTAAGGTTTTCTTCGTGCACCTTGAATCCCCGATTGGTTTTTCAGTTGGTTGATCCCGAATTCCTTTAGATGAAGGGCCTCTACTGCACCCTCTCCCGGCCGCCACTCCCCGAGGACAAGGCGAGAAACCGAGCCGAGGCCGCATACGCCAAGGCGAGGAAAGATCGCCGGGAGGAGTGGAAGAAGAACGAGGTCGCCAAGCGTGAGCGGAACGCCGAGCGATCCAGGAGGAGGAGGAAGGGAGAGGACGAGGTCTCCGAGGACGAGGACCCCGAGGAGTTCGTGGAGAACGTCTCGGGGGGCGAGGATGACGAGGAGAGTGACGACGACTCGCCTCTTCAGAAGCTGAAGTCGGTCGTGGTGACGACCGCCGGCGCCTCGTCCTCGGCGCAGCATTCGGGGCGGAGCGGGAGAGGAGGGCCGCCACCACCGGACTCGGGAAGGGGCGAAGGCTCTCGGTCGGACCGGCATCGGCGGTCCTCCGAGGAGAGCCGGCGCGAGAGGCGCAGCCGCACACCTCCGTCCTCCCGCCACGACCTCGAGAAGGGAAGGAGTTCCCGGCGGGAGACGGTCTCCCCTCGCCGGGATAGGAGCCGGAGCCGGGACCTATCAGAGCGCGCCCACAAGGGGGGCTCGTCCTCGGGGGCGTCGCGCTCCCCCTTGCGATTCGCGCCGCGGGACGACAGGCAGCCGCCGTCGGCCCCTCAGATGACGCGGGCGCGGAGCGAAGGGCGGGACGCGCCCCGGACGCCCGTGGTGGAGACGCAAACCCCTCCCGCCCCGGTGAGGGTCACGACAAGGCGGCCGGACTCGACACCGGTCGAGGGGGGAGGCTCGTCAGGTCGGGCGGCGCCCCACTCGGGCAGGGACGCCGCAGTCGCGCCCGTGGCCCCTGCCCCGACGACGCTGGCGGGATCCAAGCGGCCCGCATCCCCGCAGGCCCCAGCGCCGACGGGGTCCAAGCGGACGCGGAGGATTGCGAAGGGGTGAGTGATGTCCTGTGTTTCTCGAATGGTTTCGGTTTTTTCTGTAGTTACCATTTTTCTCAGCCGGGTTCGCTGACTTGTTGTGAACCAGTCGGGCCGATACCCCGCTCGAGGTGGCGCCGAGGAAGACTCTGCGCTCGGCGGCGCCGTTGCCGGGGCCTGCGGCGGAGCAGGCTGAGCAGGCGACGCCGGAGCCCGCGGCGGGGCCGGCCGGGAAGGCGGCGGTGGAGCCCGCGGTGGAACGGGCCGAGGAGGTGACGCTGGAGCCCTCGGCGGAGCGGGCCGAGGAGGGGACACGGAGGGTGGCGCCCTCCGTGGAGGAACAAGTGCCAGAGGGGGTCGGCAACAGCCCGGGAGACGCACTCCCCACGGGCCTAGCCTTCGCACAGACCGTCCCCTCAGAGGCGGCCGTGGCAGCGCTCCAAGCGGAGCTGGCCGGGGAGCTGGTGGAGGCGGCCCTGCCTACTCCTCAGGAGGAGCCGGCCCGCCCCGAAGTGGAGGAAATTGCCATGTCCGGGGGCGCGGCCGGAGAAGATGGCCGCGGGGCCGCTCCCTCTCCAGGGGCCGTGGTTGGCCCCCAAGAAGCAGAGGCGGGGATCTCCGGCGCCCGTCAGGACGCCGCCATCCCGGCAGCCATCGCAGCCCCCGAGCCCTCCGGGGTGATTCCCCCGGAGGTCGTCGTGCTCGAGGACTCGCCGGAGGGCAGCTCGCGGAGGGTCGCCGGCGAGTGCAGCAGGAGGCTGACCGTGGAGTCCCCGAGACCTTCGTGCCGTTCGGGCGAGGGCCTGGGCTTCCTCCGGGAGACGCCGGGGATGATGACGATGGATCGTCGTTTCGACGCCCTCGTGCCCATCGAAGACAACCCGAACCTTCCATGCGAGGGTCGGTTGTTGTGGTACGACCGTCAGAACCCGGCGGATCCCATCTTCGAGCTGGACGACACAGCGGAGATGGAGCAGCGCCAGCTTCTCGCCGAGGGCCTCAACAGCATGAAGGAGGTCTTCAATACGATGATTATCGGGCCTTCTCGGGTAAGTTCTCGGGCTTCGCTCTTCTAGTCCTCGGCGCCGTTTTGGGGAATGTCTTACCGCTCTTGTTTTTATTTTCGTTCAGAAAATCATGGAGCGTAGCGCCGAGAATCGGCGTTCCTGCGCCGGGAGTCCGGGCTTTGGCACGCCATGCAGCAGCTGAAGGCCGAGAAGGAGCAACTCGAGGCCCAGCTGGCCGAGGCCCGGGAGGCCAGGGACGAGGCGATCGTGGATGCCGCGGAGAGGGAGGCCGCCCTCGAGGCGAAGGTGGACGAGGCCGAGAGGACCGTGAGGGAGGCGTTGGTGGCCGCCGACGCCTCCAATCGGGAAAAGGCTGCCGCCGTGCGGGAGGTCGAGGAGCTGAGGACGAAGGTGGCGGACCTTCAGACAGACGTCCAGCACCGCGACCTCGACCTCAAGACGGTCGGCAACCAGCTGGTCGAGGTGGCCGGCAGGCTGACGGCCGCGGAGGAGGAGGGGGCCCGCCTCAAGGAGATCGCCGGGAAACGGGAGGAAGAGATCCTTGGTAAGTCCTCCCTCCTCATCAGTTGTCGGGCAGTTTCTTTCTGTTCTCCTTGCGTGGCGGCAGGTTTGCTTAAGCTTGACTGTCAATGCAGCCCTGCGGAGGGGGAAGGTTGATCTGGAGGCCCAGCTCGAGGGGGAGAAGCGCAAGGTGGCCAAGGCCATTGCTACCAACCAAGAGCTGGTGCAGCTTGGTCACGATCTTAGGGCGCAGCTGACCAGTAAGTATCGCGCGTCCATTCGCCCTTCTTCTTGCAGAATGATGCTGACGAAGAGTTGCCTGCAGGGGTCATCGAGGACCTTCGGAGGTCCCGGGAGGCAGGCGAGCAGAGCCAGAGGGCCCTCGAGAAGAAATCCGAGGTCCATCAGGCTTTGGTCCAGGCGGTTGAGCGCCTGCTCGAGGAGCTCAACGTCGGCGACGGCCCGTCCCTGGTGGATCGCCTTGCCCTTGTCGCGGGGAGGACTCGGGCGCAGGCCTCAGATCTTGCTCGGAGTGTGGCACGCAAGATCATTGCTATGTTCTTGTCACACTACCCGACCATGGATCGGGAGGCTCTGCAGGACGGGTGGGCCCCCGGCTACGAGGACACTGAATACGACGAGATTGAAGCCGAGTCCTCCTCGTTTGCCGATCGAGTGGCGTCCGTGGCCCTGCAGGATCTCGGGCTGGAGCAGCCATAAAGAACTTGGTCACTGCTTGTAATGAACAAAGTTCCTATGATAATTGTTGTTACTCCGAAAACTCGTGTTTTATCTGTTGTTTGTCATTTTCGTTTTCCTCCGAATGCCTTTGGGGGTCATGGGTCGAGATGGAAAGGTGCGGGGCCCTGCCCGTCAAACTCTGTTCCGTAGCCGCCGGGGCGTAGGAACTCGGGAGA
>CM014274.1:59189511-59223782 GCA_004135705.1 Alloteropsis semialata
ATTTGGTAACTAATTTAAAATCAAGACTGTAGTGATTTCCGATCTATAGTATTCAGATCCAGTTAGGCAATTGAATGGAGTGGTAAAACAGCAAAAGGTCAATGTTTACAGTCCCAATATAGCAATTATTTATATTAATAATATAATGTAGGGTCAAGGGATGATGAGGAACCTGCTATCTCCACCCCTGTTGCTGATGATAAAACAAAAACATGTCGTCGCAGCCGTAGCTGCCGGTGGAGTCTTTTGAGTCGCTTGTGCCAGTGCTCCGCCTCCGCGGGGGAGCACATCAATGATGCAGCCCTTAATCATGTTCTCATGGTGCCACGGTGCCTGCAGTTTAGGATTGGGTGGAAGAATCGTACCTGAGAAAGGGAGGATTGGATGGGAGGATCGTACCTGGAGTGGATCCGAGGGGGCGGCGGCGGTGATGACTCTTACGGTGAGCAAGGAGGCGGAGGAGAGGATGCGGTCCGTCGCCCCTTGCGTGGCTGTCGCGGGGAGGATGCGGTTGGCGGCGCCCGGGGAGGGGAAGTCCAGCGCGTTGGCTGCCAGCACCGCCCGCCGGGTTCGCGCCGAAGAGCGCGGCCACCTCGGACACCTTCATGTTGGCGTAGAGCTCGTACCCCAGCAGTGCCGGGCACGCGTGGGAGGCTGCCGTCAACGATGGCCCCGGCGGCGGCGGCGTGCGCTGGAGGAGGGCGGCGTGGTGCTGGAGGGGAGGGGAGGGGGCACATGTATGGAGGCGCGCGCTGTAGGGGGCCGAGACCGTGGCCCTCGACGGCTGGCCGTGGCCCTCCGTGCGGGCACCGTGGAGCAGCAGCCGCCATGGGGAGGAAGGAGCGGCGAGGCGATAGAGGATGCAATAGAGTATGCGAGAGAGCACGAGAGTCCGCGGATCGCGCGCGGTGATGGGCGCTGCCGCTGATCGCGCGAGGAGATGTGGAAACCGCAAATTCAAACGAAGCGCTCGGGGGGCGGACGGAAACCGCGGTCTCGAAAGGACCTACCACGGACAGGAAACGAGGACAAAAAGTTCTTTATAGGAGTAGAGATTTATTTGGCTTGAGCTCAGAAAGCTTGAGCACTGTGAATGTGGAAACGGACCGACCCGCGCGATGGGATGGGCCTGGGCCTGCATGACGAGTCTTTTACAGGCCATGTCCTCATTTTTGGGCCTTCCAGCCCACACCCGTCGTTTCATGGGAAAACGGAGCTGAATTTCTCGAATTTTTTTTATTTTTAATTTTTTTTGAATTTTTAAAAACGATGTCCGGATGACAGATTTTGCAAATCTGTCATCCAACCGCCGAATGAAATGGCGGTTCCCATGTAACCGCCGTATCAATCGGCAGTTAGGAACAACCGCCAAATGAAACGGCGATAAGGACGCTACGGTACCCCGCGGGCACTGTAGCGGGTACTGTAGCGGCCTTACCGCCGTTTCATTCGGCGGTTCCTCCCTCTCATGTAAAAAAAATCATAACTTTTTCATATGAATTTGAATGAAGCTAAAGTTTATATGAAAATTATAGATCTCGATGAGATCTACAACTTTATAGTCAAGCTTTTTTCATTTGAAATCATCTTCATGTTCAAATAATCCACGCAATGCTCATATCTAAAATTTAAATTTTAGATCTGAACAATTTCTCGATTATTTGACCACCAAAATAATTCGCAATAAAAAAATTTGAACAACAAAGTTGTAGATCTCATCAAGCTCTACAATTTTCGTATGAAGCTTATCTCCAACCGAATTCATATGAAAAGTTATAATTTTTTGAAGATGTGCTGTCTACAGAAGGAAAATTAGATTTGAATTTTAGATCTGAACATTGTCTCGATTATTTGACCACCAAAATAATTCGTAATGGAAAAAAGTTTGAACAACAAAGTTGTAGATCTCATCGAGCTCTACAATTTTTGTATGAAGCTCATCACCAATCGAATTCATATGAAAAAGTTATAATTTTTTGAAAATGTGCTGTCCAGAGAAGGAAAAATTTTTTGGTTCATTAGATCTGAGCATTGCGTGGATTATTTGAACATTAAGATGATTTCGAATGAAAAAAGTTTGAATTATAAAGTTGTAGATCTCGTCGAGATCTACAATTTTCGTATAAACTTTAGCTTCATTCAAATTTATATGAAAAAGTTATAATTTTTTTTACATAGGAGGGAGGAACCGCCGAATGAAACGGCGGTAACGACGCTACAGTACCCCCGCTACAGTACCCATGGGGTACTGTAGTGCCCTTACCGCCGTTTCATTTGGCGGTTGTTTCTAACCGCCGATTGATACGGCGGTTACATGGAAACCGCCATTTCATTCGGCGGTTGGATGACAGATTTGCAAAATCTGTCATCTGGACACCGTTTTTGAAAATTCGTAAAAAAATAAAATTAAAAATAAAAAATTCGAATTTCTCCCGTGTTCATCTCTTCCTCCGTCTTCCTTCGCCTTCCCCTCTCAGATAGTCAGATGCACAGAACCTGAGCGATAGCTTATTGGATGGGTTCGGTGGTTCCCATCGGTCCTGGGTTCGAGTTTTGAGCGACCCAGGATTTCCTACCTTGGAGGATTTTTCCCGATTTATTTCTCCTGGATTTCCGCGTGGTACCACAATGGGACTATGACGTGCACGTCGTCGACGAAGTTGCGGCTTCGGTGATCTCCAGAAGGACGCGAGTTGTGTATAGGTTGTAGTTTTAGGGGTGTGCGTGTGTGTGGTGTGAGTGTGTTGAGTTGAGTTCAGATACTACAGCTTGTATACTAGGATTTCAGGTTAAAAAAAAAAGATAGTCAGATGCACCTTCCTGGATCCATGCCCATTGCCTCGCCGCCAGCGCGGCACAGGAGGCCGCCCGCCTCGTCCTCCCGGGGAGTTAGCAAAGCACGTCGTCTCCAACTCCAGGGCGTACGGCGTACCCTCATCCTTGGTTGCCTCCCTGGTAATTACTTGTAGCAGTAGGGTGGTGTTTGTACTTTGTAGTGGTGGTTCAGCTTATCTGTTGACACAACTGAATGGAAATGGAAATTGATAGGTACTACTTTGTCGTTTGTGTGTACTGTAGCCGGGTCTCTAACTGAATTTTGTGCGTTTAGACACTGTTCCTATTATGGATATGTGATTGCCTGCGATTTCTGCGAAATAATGATTATTATGCAACGAGCAAAAATTATAGTTAAAAAAAATTCTCTGATTGTGTCGTGATTGGTAGTAAAAATTGATGATTATTATGCAACAGAGATAGGCAAATTTCTGAAGCAAAATTCTTGTGTGCTTGGTTTGAAATGGGGAATTTTCGCATGTAATTATGATTCCTCTTGTATGCTGGTCCTGGTCCATGTCTCTTGCATTTGTGGATTCTGCAATCTTCACTGGGATAAGTGTCCATGGATTCTGAAATCTCTATGCTGACGTTGGTGGAGAGGATATATTCCTTTTTCGTGCAGCCGCAGACTGCAGTGCTTCAGAATGTGACCAATAAATTTAGGCAACATTCGCATTCTGAAATATCGACAACATGCAAAACATTGTGGAACTTCGATATTTGATATGCATGGTAAAACTTGTGTCATATAGATTTTCTGAAGCTGTCCCAGAGAAACATGGCTAAAATCTAGTTATTTCAGGGTCATGCTCACAGTCCACACCATGCCTGTTTGTCGCTGTTCTATTTTTCTTGTCTGCTGCAAGGAGGCATCGTTTTCTGTTCCATGATCTCCTGGAGGTACCGGCAATCTACCCAAAAACTAGTTATCTGGCAAGCATGAGGTACGCACCTTGCACAACCTTCAGTCTGATTTTTTTTTCCGAGAATGCTTCAGTCTGATTGTAGTGCTGCTAAGTTATACTCTTTCTCTTCGATGTTCTCCAATATGCTGATTGGTAATTTAGTTGCACTAATCTCCACATGTGCATTGATCACTTAAAGTACCACACTTGCAAGTAAAAAGACAACAGAATAGTCTTGAATTTCAACATCTTGTGGTGCTACTTTGCACGCACCCAGATTGCCTCACTGTCAGATTGATTAGAGGTGAAAATTCTGTTAACACTGTTGTTTTGGTGCAACGTGGTGAACCATAGTGATAAATCTCTAAAGTTTCGGTCCAATCGTCTTTTATAGTTTGCTTCACAATTTATTTGAGGGATGGTATGACCACTACTGTTGCAGAACATCAAACACTGTATGTGTTAAGAAGGTAAATTTGCACAAAATTTACCTTTTCGTTTTCACTCTCATGGAAAGAACTACAGATCTGAGCACATGAGGCTTCATTTATTTCGAGTGACTTATTACATCTACAGCATATCCTGTTCTACCTCCATCTGTGATCATTGCTCATGCAAATGACCCAATTGGTACCTTTTCAACCTAGCAGGAAAACTTGTGGTATGAATCTCTGATTACGTGCATCTCTACTACTACATCTCTCATCATCTTTCGGTCCCTTGGATTTCGCTTTGAGCAGGATATGGCAAGCCTGAAAACAGAAACCAAGCAACTCTTGATTCTGCTCCTTATAATGCCATCCTTTGAGTCTACATGCAGCCAGATTGTCGAATCAGCAATATTCAAGATTCTTTCACTAAGCGCTTGCTTGCAATACTGATGGAGATCCACCTCTCTGAACATGTCATCTGTGGGGCTCTTTCCAGTAAACATCTCAAGTAACAATATACCGAGACTGTACACATCACCAATAGTTGAGACCGCAGAGCCTTCGCCATACTCTACAAAAATTGCAAACATACCTGATCATAAATTTCATCTATAGCATGGAACAAATTAAAAGGAAACAACAAAGGAATTTGAGTTACCTGGAGCAACATAACCAATGGAGCCTCTTATTCCAATTGTACTATTCGAATTCTGCAGGTTTTTACTTGCACTTTCCAAAAGGATTCTTGATATGCCAAAATCTCCAACTCGAGCACTCATGTCTTTTGCAAGAAGGATGTTGCTTGGTTTCAGATCGCAATGAACTATTGGTGTCTGACAATGGTTGTGTAGATAGTCTAAAGCATCCATGACATCTATAGCAATGTCTAGCCTTTGCGCTAGGCTTAGAGTATTTGTCAAATTGGGCATGTCAGAGTTTGGATGAAGCCAGGCATTTAAGCTACCATTTGGCATGAACTCAAAAATCAGTGCCTTAAACTCTTGTCCTAAGTGATCAATGCTTGAGCAGCACGTAATGACTTCTAGAAGGCAACGATGATGGATTCTTCTTAGGGCCTCACATTCAGCCACAAAACTTCTAGCACATCCATATTGTTGAAGGTTAAAAACTTTCACAGCAGCAATAGTTTCCTCGTCATAACAAGTGCACTTATAGACCACCCCAAAGCTTCCTTTACCAAGCAAATTGGCTTCTGAAAATCCATTGGTCCCATTGGCTAGCATATGATAAGAAACTCTTTCATACTCTTCCTCAACTAGTGGTAGAATCTGTTTCTTTTGATGTTGTGTAAGCTTCTTATTGATAAACTGGATATGTGCAATACCTAAAGCTAAGAACAAGAGTGCACTGGTTGTTCCAAGAGCTATCATAATAGATCTGAACCATCCTTTGGTTGAATTCATATGGCATGGAGCTAAATGAAGCTGAGGTATTCCACCACAAAGCTTATCATTTCCGATGAGAGATAAGTTAGCCCAATATCTGAAAATACCATCTTTTGGTACTTCCCCTTGCAACTCGTTGAAGGATAGATCGAGTTCTGATAATGATGTCAAATTTTGCAGGACTCTTGGGATTGGCCCTGACAAGTTGTTGTGTGCCAGATACAGCACTTGCAGGTTGTGAATACTTCCAATGGCATCAGGAATAGTACCAGATAATTTATTCATGGAGAGGTTGAGTGCATTCAGACCCGCTATGTTCTTCAGAGTATGAGGTATGGATCCCTGGAATGAGTTACTATCCAACAAAAGTTGTTGGAGCACGGCACAGTCCCCAATATTCTCTGGTATCTCACCGGATAACAGGTTTCCTGACAGGTATAGGCTGTTAAGATTTCTCAAGCTACCAACTTCAGATGGAAGGGTCCCTGATAATGAATTGTACGATAAGTCTAAGTATATAGAAAGGGCTGGCAGTTTGAAAAGTTCTTTGGGAATTGAACCATTCAGATGGTTCCTTGACAAGTCAAGGAGTGACAGACTCTTCAGCTTCCCTAAGCTCGATGGAATTGAACCCTGTATGTTGCCATTATTTGCATAAAGTTTAGTCAACTGTGAGAGGTTTCCAATAGATGAAGGTATGAGCCCAGAAAAACGAGTGTTGCGCAAACTAAGCAAGCCTAAGTTTCCTAGCCTGCCGATGCTCTCAGGAATCTCCCCGGATATAGAAGTATTCGCTGCAATAAATATTCGGAGGTTGACAAGGTTGCCAATGTCTGAGGGGAGGCTCCCTGAGATCCCAGTGAATCCAAAACTGAGTATTTGCATAGTGTTTGAGAGATTCACCACTGAACTTGGCATCTGCCCAGTGAAAGCAACATTGGAGTGCATAACTAATTGCTCGAGCTGGCTGCAATTTGATAACGAAGTGATGAATTCCCACCCACCCTTGTCATTTGCTTGTAGCGTGTTATTGTGCAAGTACAGAAATTGGAGAGCTCGCAACATTCCCAGTGGGGGAGGCACATATCCACTAAGCCAATTATTTTCGAGGAAGAGTATCCTTAGAGTAGTGAGGTTGGAGAGTGAAGCAGGGATAGATCCGGTGAATTGGTTTGTAGCAAAGCAAAGAAACTTCATGTTGGGAAATTTGCTGCCAATATCAGAAGGAATGCTTCCGTGGAGCATGTTTCCCCGGAGATCCAACAATTCCAGTGAAGACAAGTTGTACAAGGAGCGTGGAGGTTCACCATAGAGGCTGTTTTCAACAAGCGAAAGCCGTTGTAGGCCTCGGATGCCACCAAGCCCAGGGGGGATGCTTCCCTCGAGATGGTTGAATGTGAGGGATAGAGCAACCAGTGATGACAAATTGGCCAGTGACACGGGGATGACGCCAGTGAGGCTGTTGCTCCACAAGTCAAGCACCTTGAGGCGCATCAGCTTGTCACCGAACTCAGGGGGCACACCCCCAAAGAGCTGGTTGGATCGGAGGGCCATGAACACTAGGTTGGTGCAAGAGCTGAGGTTGGCAGGGAGCTCACCGGAGAAAGCGTTGTTGCTCAGGTCGAGAACACGGAGGCGTTGTAGGCGGCCAAGGCTTGCGGGGATGACCCCGCTGATGAACCAGTTGGAGCTCAAGTTGAGAAACCTGAGGGATGACAGGTTGCCGACGGCTGGGGAGAGGACGCCGGTGAGCCCTTGAGAAGGCAGGCTCAGAGCGACCACTCGTCTGTGCTTGCCTCCACACCTCACCCCCTTCCAGCTGCAGAACCCGCCGGTGCTGCCATTCCACGAAGCAAGCGCGCCGCTGTAGCTGCCGCTACTGATCGCGGCGGTCTTGAAGGCGAGCAACGCGGCCTCGTCGCTGGCTTGAGCTGCCACGAGTGTCGAGATGGAGGACGATAGCAGCGGCAGCAGCAGGAGGAGGCTCACTGAATGCATTGTCGTGCTGTTGGCTTTGCTGTGTTGTGGGCGATAGACCATAGTGATCGGTTCTTGGTAATCTCAGTGCTAGTATTTTGTACTATTGGACAGCATGATCCGAACTGAGAGGACATCGATCGTATTCACTCTTGACTTCTTGGGTGGTCTCGATGCGTGTCACCTTCCACACGGCACAAATTTCAAAGGTGAGTGCCGTTTTCCACGCAGAATTCATTTCTCTCTGTTACGGCAATGATGTGTTTGGCAAGTGACTGAAAAAGTCATGACTCATGAATATTAGAGGTGGGACCGTGGGAGTTCATGAAAGTTTGCCTTTGCTATGGGATGTTTACTTCACTGCGTTATGCAAAATGGGTATATGTTGGAGAACGTGCATAGAGAGAAAAAATACATTGGGTAACATGCGTTATGCAAAATTTTGGAGAATTGGGTGAACTAAACACCCCTGTAATGTTGTGGGTACGAGCGTGTGATCGCGGACGCGGATCGATACTGATGGATGGGTGCTCGGTAATTTCAGAAGTTTATGGTGCTATTGTACTGGATGAAGTCACGACTGCACAGTGCAAGATTAATGATATATGCTTTGGTGAATTTGGACACGGTCCCTTTTTTTTTTCTTTTGTTGATACTTGACACGGTCCATTTGGATTTGCTGCTGCTTTCTTTCAGAGATGGCTTGTTCCACCAGTATTCGGGTGTACAGGTGCGTGTCTTCTTGTGCCTGCTAGCGGTTCCGTTCGTCCCCACTGGAGGAGCGAAACGGCAGCGGAGTCACCTAGGCGTGTTCGTTTAGGGGATCAAAAAATTGATCCCCATTAAATGCACCTTTGACCATTAATTAATAGTATTAAATAAAGCCAGTTTACAAAACTACCTCCACAACTCCTTGTCAAATTCGCGAGACGAATCTAATGAGCCTTTGACCGCACGATTAGAGGATGATTACTGTAGCATTACTGTAGCAAATCATGGATTAATTAGGTGCAGTAGATTCGTCGCGCAAAGTTGCACTCATCTGTGAAAAGGTTTTGCAAATAAACTTCGTTTAGAGCTTCATGCGAGCGACAGTAATCCGGATCAATTTTTTGATCCGGCCAAACGAACACGGCGAATGGTCAAAGCACGAGTTGTCAATGTCTAATAAATAGGGTCCAGGCACGCGTGTGGCGATGATTTGCCTGCACCTGTGCAGCGATGAGTGCTCTTCCACAAGTCGGTCTTCCAATTTGACTCAAATCATAGGTCGGTGTTCCATCCAAATTCCAGGACATTGTTGTAAGTATGAGTCAAAAAGAAGTGTGAATATGGATTCAAAATGGCGGCCAATTAAATGAAGAGAAGGAAAAATTCAAGTCGGCTACTGTAGCACCGGTTACTGTAGCAACCGACCTTCAGTGCCTATATAAGTGGAGCCCTATGTCATTTGTAATGGATGAAAAGAAGTGAATAAAAAGCAAAGAGAGAGCTCCTTCCTCATTCCTCCAGTTTCCTGTATACTGTGTTCTTGCTGTTCTTGTGTGCCACAACAGAGAAGCTGATTTCTAACACGTTATCAGCACGCGATTCTACAAGAGCTAGAAGGCAGAAGGTAAGAAATCAACTTTATTTCTGTTCTTGCAAGCACACTCAGCCATGCCTCCGCCCGTCCGGAAAGCAACATCATGGGGCTCTGCCACCGTTGCTCTCCAACCAGGGCGAAGCAATGAAGGCTCTGCCTCCACCCACCAAGAACATGTACTGCCGCCCTGAAGGTGGGTAGATCAGCCAGAAAACTGTCTTACATGGCTTGTGATACATGAACAAACTTGTGGCCCGAAGCCACTATATCCATTTATTTTGTTTTGCGCAATTACTTTACTGCAATTTAAATTTGGTATTTAAATTCCGTAAATTTATTTACCATAATTTATTTTTGCACTTAAATTCATGCGAATTTGATTACTACAATTTCCTTATTGCATATAAATTCCCGTGAATTTATTTTTCGTATTTAAATCCTGCAGATTTATTTACAGCAATTTATTTTTTAGTATTTAAATCCCGCAGATTTATTTGTTGCAAATTATGATTAAGCAAATTACAACTGGGAAACCTTTTGCATAAGTCCTGAAGACTATGCATCTGTAATCCTGAAGGTTACATGTGACCGACTAAGCACTAATCCTACGTATTGGATTGTGCAGACATGTCGGACATTGCAAAGAGGGATTTTGAGAAGCTCGCCGTGGACGGCAGCAACTACCTCACTTGGGCTATTGATGCCGAGAACAGGCTTGAGGGCATGAGCCTCGATCATACCATCACCCCGTTTGAGGAGGGTAAAGATGAGCGCACAAAACCTGATAAAGCAAAGGCGTTGTATATCATACGACACCATCTTGACCCAGACCTGAAGTCTGAGTATATGACTGAGAACGATCCGTTGGTGTTATGGCAATCCCTGAAGGATCGCTTCAGTCAACAACAGTCTATTATGCTCCCGAGAGCACAACAAGACTGGATCACTCTCCGCTTTCAGGACTTCAAGTCCGTGACAGCGTATAATTCTGCTTTACACAGGATTGTGTCCAAATTAAAACTTTGTGACCAGAAGATCACAGACATGGATATGATCGAGAAAACTCTGTCCACCTTCCACCCCGGGAATATAGTTCTGCAACAGCAATACAGGAACTCAAAGTACACCAAGTACTCTGAGCTCATAGAGGTGTTGATGTTTGCAGAATAACAGAATGAAGTTCTTATGAACAACCATTCTGTACGTCCCACTGGCTCTATAGTTGTGCCTGAAGCACATGCTAATGTTGCTGAGAGTTCTCGCAACCAAAAGAAAGGCCGTGGGAAGAGGCAATGGAAGGGGAAGAAAGGAGCCATGTTCAAGGGCAAAGGCAAAGGAAGGCCTAAGGGTAGAGATATGCCCAAGATGGAGATAGGTGAAAATGTTGGGGAAGAGCAAGGCGTATGCTTCAGATGCGGAACAAAGGGACATTGGTCTCGTCAATGTCGCACCCCCAAACACCTGATTGACCTTTACCAGCAAAGCAAGAACAAAGGCAAAGGTCAACATGAATCTCACTTCACCACTGAGCCTGAAGCTCAGAAGCGCGATGACATGATTATCGACGCGAAGGGAAATGGTGAAGACGTCCAGATAAATGATGATGATGATGATCTCCTTGATGACGATGATATATATGGGGACCTGCAGTAATCCCCGAAAATATCAAGTCATCTAAATGCAATGCCCACATGTACTGGTTTTGTTTCATAATGTTTGACCATACATGCTCTAGGAGAGCATTTGTAATGTAGTAAATGGTTTAAACTTTTGTAAGGTTTTCTAGGAGTTATGTAATGTTATCTTTTATAATGAATGCCTTATGCTTTACGTTAAATTCCTATTCTTTGTGGTATTTAACAGCACTTGTGGGACCCATGGCTGAAGCGGAGATCTGTCTTGTAGACAGTGGCACCACCAACACGATACTAAGAGAAACCAAATATTTCCAAACTCTGACTAAGAAAAATAGAAATATCATGACCATTGCCGGAAGCAATGCTCATATTGTAGGCACCGGGAGTGCTACAATGGTTCTCCCTATGGGTACACAAATTTTTGTGAAAAATGCATTGTTGTATCCTGACTCAAAGCGAACGCTTTTGAGCTTCAAAGATATCCGTGCGAATGGTTTCCATGTTGAAACCGAGATTGAGCAAGGTACTGAATACCTTCTCATCACTAAATTCGACGGGTATCAAAAGCAAGTGGTGGAAAGACTCCCTTCATCGCCATCGGATTTGTACTACACGTACATAAAACCCATTGAAGGATATGTTGCGATGAAAGCCATATTCAGGGGCTCGGGGTCATTTCGAATATGGCATGACCGTTTGGGTCATCCTGGGTTGAGCATGATGAGAAGAATCATCAACAATTCTGGTGGCCATAGCGTTAAAAGCTTCCCTAGTCCTAAAGATTTTATTTGCACCGCATGTGCAAAGGGAAAGCTAATTACTAGACCATCTCCCCTGAAGATTAGGGATGAGTCACCCGCATTCCTGCAAAGGATTCAAGGTGATATTTGTGGACCTATTCAGCCCCTGTCGGGCCCATTTAGGTACTTCATGGTACTGATCAATGCATCCACCAGGTGGAGCCATGTGGACCTGTTGTCCACTAGAAACCATGCTTTCTCCAAACTCATTGCGCAAATAATCAGATTGAAAGCAAGTTTCCCTGATAACCGCATCCAATCCATTCGGATGGACAACGCGGGAGAATTTAGGTCTAAAGCTTTCGACGATTATTGCCTTGCAATGGGTATTAAAGTTGAGCATTCAGTACCACATGTCCACACACAGAATGGTCTAGCTGAATCCTTGATCAAGAGGATTAAGTGGATTGCAAGGCCGTTGTTGCAGAATTGTAAGCTGCCAACCAGTTGTTGGGGCCATGCAGTGTTGCACGCTGCAAAACTAATTCAACTCAGGCCTACTGCATATCATGAGACATCCCCCTCACAAATGGTGCGTGGGAAAGAACCAAGTATTTCCCATCTGCGTATATTTGGCAGTGCTGTATACGTGCCAATACCACCACCTCAGCGTACATCAATGGGGCCCCACCGGAAGTTGGGGATATATGTTGGTTATGAGACTCCGTTCATAATCAAATACCTAGAGCCTATGACTGGGGATCTCCATACGGCTCGGTACGCTGATTGTGTCTTCGATGAAGACCATTTCCCGGCATTAGGGGNGATATTTGTGGACCTATTCAGCCCCTGTCGGGCCCATTTAGGTACTTCATGGTACTGATCAATGCATCCACCAGGTGGAGCCATGTGGACCTGTTGTCCACTAGAAACCATGCTTTCTCCAAACTCATTGCGCAAATAATCAGATTGAAAGCAAGTTTCCCTGATAACCGCATCCAATCCATTCGGATGGACAACGCGGGAGAATTTAGGTCTAAAGTTTTCGACGATTATTGCCTTGCAATGGGTATTAAAGTTGAGCATTCAGTACCACATGTCCACACACAGAATGGTCTAGCTGAATCCTTGATCAAGAGGATTAAGTGGATTGCAATGCCGTTGTTGCAGAATTGTAAGCTGCCAACCAGTTGTTGGGGCCATGCAGTGTTGCACGCTGCAAAACTAATTCAACTCAGGCCTACTGCATATCATGAGACATCCCCCTCACAAATGGTGCGTGGGAAAGAACCAAGTATTTCCCATCTGCGTATATTTGGCAGTGCTGTATACGTGCCAATACCACCACCTCAGCGTACATCAATGGGGCCCCACCGGAAGTTGGGGATATATGTTGGTTATGAGACTCCGTTCATAATCAAATACCTAGAGCCTATGACTGGGGATCTCCATACGGCTCGGTACGCTGATTGTGTCTTCGATGAAGATCATTTCCCGGCATTAGGGGGAGATAGACATCCGATGGAATGCCGAGAAATTGTATGGAATGCAACTGGGATGCAATCAATAGACCCACGCACCACTGAATCTGAACTAGAAGTTCGGAGAATCATACATTTGCAAAATCTTGCGAATGAGCTGCCCGATGCCTTCACTAATCATAAAAGGGTGACAAGGTCGCATATACCTGCAGTAAATGCGCCGGAGAGAGTTCAAGTACCCCAGAAGGGCACCAACTCTGATGTCTCTACCAATCCTAGGAAAAGGGGGAGACCTCCGGGTGCCAAGGACAAGGTTCCACGGAGACATCCGCGTAGAAAAGATCCTGAGCCACCTGCACCACTTAAAGAATCAGTTGAAGAAGATCAAACTGGAGTTGATAATGCCCCTGAAGAGGCAAATCTACCTGAAGTAGAGGAAGTCCCTGAAGGACACCATCCTAAAGATGGAAATCCCAATGCACCGTGCGTACAACATCGCATTGGAAGGTTGGAACGCCCCAACTCAATCGTTACGGGAAATCACGATGAGTGGGAAGATGATCATAAGGAGATCGCCACTAATTATGTGGAATCAGAAGAGTCATACAATAGAAAGACCACTGTTGTCGACATATATTTTGCCTCAAAAGTTGCTGATTCAATGGATCTGGATCCAGAACCAAAGTCCTTGATGGAGTGCCGGAAGCGCTCTGATTGGGAACAATGGAAAGCAGCAATTGAGGCAGAATTGCGCTCGCTTCGCCATAGGAAGGTTTTTGGACCTGCAGTCCTGACACCACCAAAAGTCATCCCTGTAGGATGTAAATGGGTTTTCATTCGAAAGAGGAATGAACATGGCCAGGTGGTAAGATACAAAGCGAGGCTGGTGGCACAAGGGTTCACGCAGAGACCCGGCATCGATTATGATGAAACATACTCTCCTGTTATGAGTGGCATAACGTTCCGATATCTCATTTCTATGGCAGCTAACATGAATTTAAAAATACAGTTAATGGATGTCGTGACCGCATATTTGTATGGGTCACTAGATTCAGAAATTTATATGAGAGTTCCTGAAGGACTCAAGATCCCTGGACCGAATCAAAACCGCAACATGTTTAGTGTTCGCCTGCAGCGATCGCTATATGGTTTGAAACAATCCGGAAGGATGTGGTTCAACCGTTTGAGTAACTTCCTCCTGAAGAAAGGTTACGCAAACAATGATGATTGCCCTTGTGTGTTCATAAAGAAATCCAAGGATGGATTCTGCATCATCTCAGTTTATGTTGATGATTTGAACATCATCGGAACCACAAGGGACATTGAGGAAGCATCGACCTACCTCAAGACGGAATTTGAAATGAAAGACCTGGGTAAAACCAAGTTTTGTTTGGGCTTGCAGCTCGAACACCTCCCTGAAGGAGTGTTTGTACACCAATCACCTATATAAAGAGGGTACTTGAAAAGTTCAATATGGCCAAGTGCCACCCTCTGAAAACCCCTATGGTCGTTCGATCATTGGAAGTCGATAAAGATCCATTCCGACCCAAGGATGAGGATGAAGAGATTTTGGGACCTGAAGTTCCTTATCTTAATTCCATTGGAGCACTAATGTACCTTGCAAATTGCACACGGCCTGATATTGCATTTGCAGTAAACTTGTTGGCCAGGTACAGCGCCGCCCCCACTAGAAGGCATTGGGTTGGCGTAAAAACCATCCTCAGATATCTACAAGGTACTCAGGACCTTGGGTTATGATATCCAAAAGGAGGGGATTTCACTATGGTGGGTTATGTTGACGCTGGCTACATGTCTGACCCTCATAATCCTAGGTCACAAACTGGTTTTGTTTTTCTCTGTGGTGGTGCAGCTATATCTTGGCGGTCTGTGAAGCAGACTTTAGTTGCCACATCTACCAACCACTCAGAGATAATCGCCCTGTACGAAGCCACACGTGAGTGTGTCTGGCTACGTAGGATGATTAACCACATCCAGAAGTCATGTGGCATGAATGCTATCAACCCCCCACCATTATCTATGAAGATAATGCGGCTTGTGTTGCACAGATGCATATGGGCTATATTAAGAGCAATCTCACTAAGCATATTGCTCCTAAGTTCTTTTACCCCATGAGCTCCAGAAGAGCGGGGAGGTAAATATCCTGCAAGCTAGGTCATGTAACAATCTGGCGGATTTATTCACAAAGTCTCTGCCTGCCTCTAGTTTCCACCGATGTATCCATGGAATAGGCATGAGACGACTTAGAGAGTTGCAAGGTTCAGGGGGAGATCAACCCCGAAGGACATAGCTCATAATCATGACCCTAAAGGTCATGGGTTGATCCTGAAGACCTAACCAAACATCAACTGTTGTACTCTTTTTCCCTTGATGAGTTTTTCCCACTGGGTTTTCTCATGCAAGGTTTTTAACGAGGCAAACAGGTACAACTTAAGCCGGTGCATGTGATGTACTCTTTTCTCCTACTCTTTTTCCCACCGGGTTTTGGGAGGAGTTTTTAAGGCATACGCATAGCACTTAATTGGCCAAGGGGGAGTGTTGTAAGTATGAGTCAAAAAGAAGTGTGAATATGGACTCAAAATGGTGGCCAATTAAATGAAGAGGAGGAAAAATTCAAGTCGGCTACTGTAGCAATGGCGGTTACTGTAGCAAGGTCGGTTACTGTAGCGATTGCGGCTACTGTAGCACCGGTTACTGTAGCGCCGGTTACTGTAGCAACCGACCTTCAGTGCCTATATAAATGGAGCCCTATGTCATTTGTAATGGATGAAAAGAAGTGAATAAAAAGCAAAGAGAGAGCTCCTTCCTCCTTCCTCCAGTTTCCTGTATACTGTGTTCTTGCTGTTCTTGTGTGCCACAACAGAGAAGCTGATTTCTAACAGACATAACTTATTTGCAGGCCCAAATTGACAAGCCCGGGCCTGTTCGGCAGTCTAGTATTTTTTTCTTAACTGTAAATAATTTACAGGTGTAAAACCTTGTGCACAATAATACAGTGGTGTTTTTTTACCCTTGTAATTAGATGTTTGGGTAAGCAGGAAATAATAACATTCACTTCCACTACGCTTCGTTGTACTTGGGCCATTGGCCCAGTTTGAATATGCAAATATCAATAATCGCTAGCATCAAACAGAGCATGAGATTGACCATGCATGATGCATTGAAAAATTAAAACAAAGCATTAAATTGGAGCTCAAATCTGACAGATTTCATATCCAACATCAATAAGAGCCAGAAAAGTTCACATAAATAACAGTACTCCCAAAATGAGATACAAGGACATCAATAAAATTCCTAAACAACTCAATATTTTAAACCAAACAACATTGTTAGTCCATAAACAGTTTGATCATCTAGATCATCACTTGGAGTCCTCAGCCAATAGCTAATCTTGCAAAAATCACATGTGGCGGTCACTTACCTGCAACATAACATTTCAAAATTATTTATAAAAATAAGCTTGAAGCAAAGGTGTAGTGGTAATAACGATGAAAAAAGATAAGGATTCTCAGAAAAAAAAGAAGGGAACAACAATGCATCTATTAACAGCTGCTGCAACTCAGCTACGCCTCTGCACAGCAACTTGCTTGTAAAGAACTAGTGAAATGCAAAGGTGTGTCTTGCAAAATCTATGGGAGTTGAATGCATCATATATTGTGGATAAACTAGCAACACCAATGCATTGCGCATAAATTACTATGAAGTCTGAATGACCATCTGACTGACAGTATGAGCTACTGTGGAAGTGAATGTTGAGACACTGAATGCAATGCACAAGTCACCAAACACAAGCAACAAAAATATCACAACTAGCATCAATAGTGATTAGCTAGTTAAATCACTGAATGCTGCACTTAGACTGATAATAGATACCATTCAGTCAATGTATGCTACAGAACAACAATATGGAGTGCTACACAACAACAATATGGAGTGCTTGTATTGCATTATGGTATGCTTGTACAATCAGTAAGGATAACTTACAGAAAATGATCCTAGAAGCCGATCATGAACTAGAACCTCTTCAGTTTTAACCCGTAGCTACCAACAATAAGAAATGAGGTTAGCAGAAAGAAACACATAGTCAAATTATATGGCTAAGGATGCAATTAACATAATATGAAACTGAACTGAGCATGCATCTGTGAATATGAAAACCACAACTTACTTGAAGATGTTTCAGTTGCAAGCTTGTTAACTTCCTTCTTGAGCCACAAACCACGTAGCCTTGAGTCATATCCTAGAAACATCTCTCGATTTAGTTCACTTTTGAAAATATCTGAGGCCCCTATCTTTATCTCATCCGATACATCCATGTCGTTCAAAACCGCCAAGCATCTTGTGACTGAAAATTCTTGACCTTATTTTTTAGCCATTTCTTTTGCAGCAGCTTGTTCTTTTCTGAAGCTCACAAATTCTGATAAAGACTCTTCGATGCGTGGCACTGGCTTTGTATCATTTTTTCTCTTTGGTCTTCCTCTACTTGGTCCAGTTGCACCAGATCTTGAACTAGTATGATCGTCACTTTGTTGAACTTCATCTTCATCATTGTCTGAAAGATCAATTGGCTTATCAAGAGCGTCGGGCTCATGCAATTCAGTCCCTGAACCTTGCCAACCCAAGCTTTCCATCATTTACTTAGAAGATCTTTTCTTCTGTTGTTCATGTTGTAGATGTTTTTTCTCTGAATTTGGTTTGAAACCGCCCACCTGTTGTTCATGTGTTCTAGGTTCATCAATTCTTAGTGGTGAATCATGTTCCTCACCATCAGAAGCATAAGACCTAGCTCCTACTTCAATTGGTGTCATCCATGGTTTTTTCTTGCTGAAGTCTTGAAGCGATCTGTCCATTGGTCGACCACTACTTTTTTTACTTGCAGAATGTTGTGGTTTACTAGAAGTAAAGCAATGTTTCCCTTCAGCAATTTGTCCCTCATAAAGCAGCTCCAAGGAATCATATAATGGAAAGCACTTTTTTTTCATACCTCCCTAACTTGGAATCCTCCTGATAAATAATTTAAAGAGTGAAATCAGAATAAGTTGTTTGAACAACGTATCAATTTCTAAAGTAAAAGAAATATGAATTGCACTTACTTCTTTTATCTCATCCCAGATTTCAACTGTTGTGTTAATCATTGCTGCATCATGATTCCAATTGATGCCACTCTTACTAATTTATTCAGTCTAGTGTAGCGTGTCCTAGAATAATCCATTGCCTAATTTTAGAAGCAATCCAAAAGAAAATGGCAATTCTTCTCACAATAATGAAGGAGGAGGAGTTCATCTAGCAGCCCTGCTCACAGTGGTCTGTCCATATGGATGGAATCGTTGGTTGATGCACTAACAGACATGCATCTCGTATAGTTTATGTATAAAGTTCAAATTCCTATAGGATCTATCCAACCGTTGGTGCAGAGAAAGGTAGCTACGCATTCATATCAACCACACAGGAAATAGAATACATGAAGGAGAATGGGGATCGGAAGTGTGATGGCAGTAGATTACCTGAAATTTGGGAGGCAGGTGGAGCAGATTTGAGACAGATGAGGGACCGGTGGTGCAGAATCGTCTTCGCGGTGGATCTGCGCGTCGTTGCCTGTGCTCGCCTCCACCCTGCCTTCACTTCCGGCGTCGAGGCGCTCGCAGCAGTAGTTGCCACCGCTGCCAGGTTCCGCTCGACTCCTCCGCGTCGATGGGGTTGTGCCCGTGTAATGACCCAGGGCCGCCGGAGATCAACGCCGGCGTGAGAACACACAAGAGATTCGAGATTCGACGGGGAGGGCAGAGAACCCTGACCCCCGGAGGAACAAGTTCCTATTTCTCTTCTGAAATTTTCGATGTCTTCCTCAGTACACGGCACTTGCCTTATAAGGCATAGGCCCGACCCACACAGCCATTCGGCTTACAAAACGGAGTTTCCAACCTAATACATATTGCTAGTAAGAAAATGACTTTTGAGTAATACGCCTCCCTTGCACGGAAGACATGGGCATTACATCTCCCCCCGCCGAGACACTTGCTTGTCCCCAAGCAATCGCCGAAGGAAAGCGTTCACGCACCACGTAGAAGTCCTCCCAGGTCGAAGAAGCTTCAGGTATCTTGGACCATTTGATCAACACTTGCGGCACTGCACTGCCCCCCTTCTTGACCAGGCGTCGATCAAGAATCTTCTCTGGCTGAACATCAATTGCGTCTGTGGATATCAGGTCAGGTAAAGTAGTGTACACCGGAGTAGAATCAGGAATGAAAGACTTCAGTTGTGAAACATGGAAGACAGGGTGAATAAGGCTATCGTGTGGCAGTTCCAGTTTGTAAGCTGCTATTCCAATCTTCTCTATCACTTTGTAAGGACCAAAATATTTCATCGCCAATTTGGGAAATGGCCTGTTGGCTACTGATGTCTGAGCATATGGTTGTAAGTTCAACCACACCAATTCCTCCACCTGGAAAGAAACATCGATACGAAACTTATCAGCTTGTTGCTTCATCTTGAGCTGTGCCCTGGATAACTGTTCCTGCAATATCTGTGTCTGAGCTCGTCTCCTTGCCACCAGTTCAGTCACAGATTCAGGAGGTGAGGAAGAAGAAGAATGCACTGTCCCAAAGACAGGATCATACCCATATAATGCTTTAAATGGTGTGCATTGCAAGGAGGAATGAAAGGAAGTGTTATACCAAAACTCTGCCTGAGCCAACCAAGACTTCCATGTGTGAGGACAGGCACTGATAGCACAACGCAAATACATTTCAAGACACTGGTTAACCCTTTCAGTTTGTCCATCCGACTGAGGATGATAAGCAGTACTATAATTGAGTTTGACTCCTTCCATTTTGAATAATTCCGTCCACACTTTGCTAGTGAACAGCTTGTCTCTATCCGAAACCATAGACTGAGGCATGCCATGTAACTTCACCACATTGTCATACATCAGATGAGCTACTGTATGTGCAGAATAAGGATGCTTTAAAGGTATAAAATGTGCATATTTAGTGAACCTATCAACCACCACCAGAATAACTGAATAGCCCTCAGATTTAGGCAAACCTTCAGCAAAATCCAACGAAATATCTTGCCAAACTCCAGCTGGGATGGGCAGAGGTTGCAGCATTCCTGCAGGATGTGAATGTAGGTGTTTTGCTTGCTGGCATACTGCACATTGCCTTACAAAGTCCTCCACATCTTGTTTCAAACCCTTCCAAGTAAACATATTGTGGACCCGGTGAAATGTGGCTTTCTGACCTGAATGACCCCCAATAGGACTGGAGTGTAAGGATGCTATGATCTTGGTCTGCAATCCAGAATTCCGCCCCACCCATAACTTGCCTCTGTGTCGGATGATTCCCTTATCCAGTGTGTAACCTTTGTCATCTGGACTAGACAGCACCAATCTGGACAACAGCTCTTGGGCATCACTATCATTGTTATAAGAGTTCAGAAGTTCCTGCAGCCATTGTGGTTGCACGGAAGACATTGCTTGAATAGCCAGGAGGTGCCCAACTCTAGATAATGCATCAGCTGCCACGTTTTCCTTGCCTTTTTGGTAAACCACCTTGAACTGTAGGCCCATTAGTTGAGTCATAGCTTTTCTTTGAAGATCAGAATGTAATTGTTGTTCAGACAGATAGGCTAAACTTTTGTGATCAGTCTTAATCACAAACTCTTGCCACTATAAATATTGCCTCCACTTCTCAACTGCCATTATAAGGGCCAAGAACTCTTTCTCATAAATTGATTTCTTCTTGTGTTGCTCTCCCAGTGCTTTACTTAAATATGCAATGAGTCTGTCATTCTGCAACAGCACTGCGCCAATACCAATGTCACAAGCATCTGTTTCCACCACAAATGTATCTTGAAAATTAGGCAAGGCCAGCACAGGGGTAGTTACCATAGCGCGTTTCAAAGCTTCAAAAGCTTGCTGAGCTTCAGATGACCAACAGAATTGTTTCATCTTGAGCAGTTGTGTAAGAGGTTTGGCAATCCATCCAATATTTTTTACAAATCTCCTATAGTAACCTGTCAGACCTAAGAAAGCTCTGACTTCAGTTACTGATGTAGGTGTTGGCCAAGTGATCATTGCTTCAATCTTCTCCTGGTCCGTAGCTACCCCTTTATCAGATATGACATGCCCTAAATATTCCACTTGTGTTTGGGCAAAAGAACACTTGCTTCTTTTCATGTACAGCCTATGCTCTCTCAGCTTATCCAGCACTAACTTCAAATGCTCTAGGTGTTTCTCCAGATTGGGACTGTAAATGAGAATATCATCTAAAAACACCATTACAAACTTCCTCAAGAAATCTGCCAACACATCATTCATAATACACTGAAATGTAGCAGGGGCATTGGTGAGACCAAAGGGCATCACTCTAAACTGGTAGTGCCCATGATGAGTTTTGAAAGCTATTTTGAATTCATCCTCAGATTGCATTCTAACCTGATGATACCCAGATTTCATATCCAACTTAGAGAAGAATGTGCTGCCAGCTAACTCCTCCAATATTTCCTCCATTAGTGGCATAGGGAATCTGTTCTTAATTGTCAAATCATTAAGCCTCCTATAATCCACACAAAATCGCCAAGAACCATCTTTCTTTTGTATGAGTAACACTGGGGAAGCAAAAGGAGACACACTTGGTATTATCGGTCTAGCATTCAACATTTCCTTTACCTATCTCTCAATCTCATCCTTATGAGCTGGAGAGTACCTGTAAGGTTTAGGATTGACAGGTATAGCATTGGGCAGTAAAGGTATAGCATGATCATACGCCCTGGGTGGTGGTAGTTGCTTTGGGTCATCAAACACATCAGCATAAGTATCCAGTAAAGCCTGAACTTGAGTGTCCACTGTTTGTCCCTCCTCAATAGCAGCAGCTGAGACCATAACCAGCGGCGAATCCTGGAATAAAACTTAGGGGGGGCTGAACCTCGACATACTTTTTTTAATAGAAAGCTTAACACAGTGCATCAACATCAGCCTGTTCGCTTGGCTTATCAGCCACCAGCCAGCAGTACTTTTCTCTCACAACAAATCAGCACCAGCCACCAGCCGCCAGCCAACCGAACAGGCTGATTGTTCTAAAGAGCAAAGCAATTTTTTAATAAAAACACAGAGAAGTACATCATGAGAAGTAAAAAATGGGAAATCTAAATTTTTGTTCATACCAAATCATGAATCCAAAAATAAAGCGACACCCCCACACGGCCACGCCGTCATATTTGTTCTTCTTCAGTAGGAGAAATCTACACAAGACAATACGAATTAGTGACATGCCAAATAATACCTTAAAAAGTAAAAACTGAAATTAGAAGAGATTTAAGCATACCACTAAATTCTTTTTAGCTACTAGCATACGACGCTTTTTCATATCTTCAAACCGTTGTATGATTTTGTCATTAGAAATGCTTCTAAATATCTCCTTCTCAACATACAATATCATCAAATCATTGAGCCATTCATCACCCATTTTGTTGCGTGAGTCTATTTTTATATGAGACATAGCTGAAAAGATCCTCTCAGCTGAAGCAGTTGCCACCAGAAGTGTCAATGTTAGCACAATGAGCCGATAAACCAATGGGCAAGATTCATTCATTTTGGCCTTGACCATAATTTCAGCAACCTTTAAAAGTTCTTTACATCCAAGGAAGTCTTGATTTCTTGTAACACGGATGTGGAATTGTCTAAGTTGACTCGGTAGGACAGCAAGATGACCAACATCAAAGTCTCCAGCATATATTTCAGTAAGTCTCACAATCTTATCCACATCAAAACTAGAGAAAGAATTCCTTGGATTAAGTGCAGCCATGCACACTAACAACTCTGAACTAACTTCACTAAATCGATGATTCATCTCTGTCAAAATGGCATCGATGGCAGCAAGAAAAATCTCAACATGATAGAAGTGCTTATTTGTTACCTTTTGCCTTCTACGTGCAGATGTCCCTCTAGCATTTACTTCCTTATCCATATTTGGCACTTTAATCTCATTTTTATCACAAAAGGACGTCACTCTTTTTAATAATGGCTCCCATCCTTTATCCCTTGTATCCTGCAAACATTCTTTCACACTCATGATCAAATGCATTGCTTCAACAATATCTTGATCCTTCTTTTGCAAAACACGTGACAAATTATCTGTAATGCTCAATAGCTCTATCATCAAACGCAGGATGAACACAAAGTCAAAGCTTTTCATTTTACCAATTAAACCAAAAGCACCACCATTACATGTTGGTTTAATAGAATCTTTCTTCACAATCTCAAGCACTTCCAAGATAGCCTCCCACATTACCAAAATGCGAAGCAATGTTTTAAGACGTGATCCCCATCTAGTATCTCCAGGCCTAACAAGACTACTTTCTTGATTTAAACCTCTTCCAGTGGCAATCTCACAATTCTCTACCTTTTGTAATAAGGTGTCATGGTGTTTTGCAAGCAAGACATCCTTTCTCATGCATGATGCACCCACAGTATTGATTATCAAAAGAACATAGTTAAAAAAATCTGCAATAGCTGGAGTAGAAGTTGAAACAGTGACAACTACAAACTGCAATTGATGGGCAAAACAGTGCACATAGAAGGCATATGGATTTTCATCACGAATCAATTTCTGAACACCATTAAATTCACCTCTAATATTGGAAGCTCCATCGTAACCTTGCCCACGAAGCATAGAGATGCTTAACTTGTGGCTATCAAGCATACAAACCAAAGCTTCTTTCAATGCAACAGATGTACATTTCTCAGTGTGCTTGAGTCCAAGAAACCTCTCCATAACCTTTCCTTCGTCATTCACAAACCTGCACATGAAAGTTTATTCTTTATTAGTACAGATTATGAAATTACAAAATCAAAGAAACAACATAAAGTCTCACTTACTAACCTCAGAATCATAGCCATTTGCTTCTTTATAGATACATCTCTAGACTCATCAATAAGCACAGAGAAATGTCTTCCACGTATCTCATCCATAATCACTGCCGTGACTTCCTCTGCACAAGCTTTTGTAAGAACCTTTTGTATCTCACCTCCTAACATCTGACAATTTTTGGCGCCTTCATCATATGCATCTCTCACTGTCTCAACCTTCTCTTTGTACCAATCTACCATCTATCTATATGTACCCTTGTTGAGTGAAGTAGAAGACTCATTATGTCCACGAAAAGCATCGCCTTGCATTATGAGAAATCTTGCAACATCTAAAGAAGATGTCAAGCGAATCTGGTACCGACTTTCTTCCTCCTTAGTGTACTTAGTCACTTTTTGAGATACACTTGTTTTTTTGATTCATGAAGTCATCACATTTTAGCCGGGCATTAGCATGAGATTGAGAAAGACCGTGTTTTTCAAATTTGTCCAAGGCCTTCTTCCATTTCTTTACACCAACCTTTGCAAATACATCACTCCCAAATTTGTCGGGCTTTCCTGGCTCAAAGAAAAGATAACAATAAAAGCAAAATGCTACATCCTTAGACTCACTGTACTCCAACCAATCATAAGTCCCCAACCAACGCTTCTGAAAAGGTCTCATTTCACCATTTTGCCATGTTTGAGGAAATGTATAACCCTCTTGTTTAGTTGGTCCCTCAAAGCATATGCCCTTTTAACTTGATCTCTAATCTCAAATGGGTACTCATCAATTGGTTTGCGCAGTTCGGGATCACTAATAATATCTGAGGAACAAAATTCAACTCTAGATCTTGTTGGTTGCCTTGGATTCTCATTAGTATCTGGAGTAGGAGTACTGCTACTGCTAGAATAATAATTGAACAATGTTCTCTTCGACATCTTGCAATTCTATAAATTATTAACAAACAATAAAAATTTTATACTAAGTTATTGATCAACAACACAAAATAGGCAAGGTTTCTTTTTCACTTTCTTACCCTTTTGAATCAATCGGAGTCGGCAAGAGGCAGGAGGGGAGTGAAGACCGAAGAGAAAGAGCCGAGCAGAATCAGAGGCTCGGCACTCGGCCTCCTGCTGGGCGCCTTGGTTGGCCGGCNCCGCCTGGCCCCTGGCTTCCTTGCGCGCGGCACAGAGTGGAGCGGATTGCGGCGCAGGCGCATGGAACCGGAGCGGAGGCGCGGAGCGGGATTGCGGCGTGGAAGCGGAGCGGAGGCGCCGAGTGCTGGACCTGACTCACGTGCATCACGACCGGATGGGGTTGGATAGGGTTCCCATTGGGCTTTTTGCTGGGCCTTCGCGTTTCGGCCTACGCTGCTTCCTCCCCTCCAGATGCGGCCCACGAACGCTTTCCTTGGTCTTCTTCTACCTTCAGCACCCCCTTTGCTCATCCATGGCGCCTAAAAATGGAGGGGGGCTCAGGGGGGATCCATGGTGCCCTGCACGGAGCCCCCCTTGCCCCCCCTATAGAACCGCCACTGACCATAACCATAGCCCAAACATCATTGTCTTTTAACCATTTGACCAATTGATCAGCCAACATAGGTTCCACAACATCTTTAGCAGGTTGGATTCCTTGTAACTTAACAGTGTGACCTCTATCTTCAAACCCCATAGTTCTCTCCCCCCAATGACATTTCATAGGACTGTGGGGTGTCAGCCAGTCATATCCCAGAATGGCATCATAAGCACCTAACTCCAGCACTTTCATATCAGTGGTCAAAGTGTGCCCATTACACCACCAAGACAATTGAGGCACCCATTTATCAGACACCAGGCATCGTCCATTAGCTAGTCTGACTTGTTGTGGAGTAGTAGGAATTGGAATAATCCCCACCTGTTGCAGAAACTCAGAGCTAATGAAACTGTGTGAACTACCAGTGTCTACAAGTGTAAGCATCACTTTATTCCCCACCAAAGCCCTCAATTTCATTGTCTCTCCAGTGTCTGTCCCTGATATTGCATTCAAGGACAAATGGCAGAATTCATCAGACAAGGAATCCTCCAGGGCAATCTGTGCTAGCACCTCATCAGTTAAAGGCATGTCCAATTCATTAACCATCAAAGCATTGACTTGGGCCTTCAGTCGTTGTGTACACACAATAGCATGTGTAGGATCATACTTTTCACCACAATAAAAACAAAGGTTGTTGGCTCTTCTGTAATTAAGTGTCTGCCTTTCCTTCCATAACACAGAACCTTGAGGACCAGTCTTCCCTTCTCCTTTGTTAGCATTGTGATGTGTCTGTTTGCCAACCCCTACAGGTTTAACCCATTTAGCTTTCCCTTTGTCCAATACCTGCTGCTGCACTTTGGCCAGAAGAAAAGCTCTATCCATATCATGAGGGACCTAAGATTGGACAACAGAACTAATCTTAGGTTTCAGCCCCTTGACAAACTGTGACACAAAAAACATTTTCCCAAAACCATCATTGTGTAGACAAATCTCAAACTGTAAGTTCTCAAACTCTCTAGCATAATCCTCCACAGTAGATGTTTGAGTCGACTCCAAAAGCTCCCCAATAGCGTCCCTATAATTTGCATTCAAAAAAAATAGCGTCCCTATAATCATGAGCTCCAAATTTCTTTTCCACTGCTGCTATGAAATCATCCCAATTACCCAGTCCATACTGCCTCTTATACACCTCAACCCATTTGGAAGCATTCTCTTTCATGTGTAATGCAGCAGTTGTAGACCATAAGGATTTAGGCATGTTGAACAGTTGGAAATAGTCCACACACTTTGACTTCCAAATTCTGGGGTTAGTTCCATCAAACACAGGAAAGGATAATTTGGGAAGAGCATGTCGGTGTGCTATCATACCTTCTGGAACTCCCCTGTTCCCACCATCAGGCACTCTCTGGTGACCTCCTCGACCTCTGCGAGCAAAGAAATTAGCATTTGTCTCTCCTTCAGAATCAAATGGACTAGGTGGACGGCCTTCTTTTTGATTGATGGTCAATCGAGCTACCGCTTGACCCGTAACTTCCATCTGCTTGGCCAGAACTTGTTGATCCTTCAGCATTTGCTCTAATATCTTGGTGCTCACGTCCTGCTGTGCTTCCATGCGTTGCTAACGTTGCGTGATGTCCTTGATCTGCTCGAACAAAAGATCCACGTTTTCGTTGACTTGATCCCAGCGTATATCATCCCGTTGATCCCGTTCATCCGTCACCGCAAGAAGTAACAGGTTCTGCGCCGAGGGCTTAGGAGGAGCCGTTGTGACCGCACCTCAAATCTAGTGACTACAGCGCGATTTGATGCAACCTCGAACCAGAGGCTCGCCTGCGTCGACCAGATCGAAGGGGTACAGCGATCACTCACCAATCCCTCAAGCGTGCGTCGAAGGATTCGTCGCCGCGCCCTTGAGCTTCACACCCTGGTCGCCGCGCCGATGTGACGCCGCGAACTACTTCTCGTCCCTCAACTCCAATTGCCGCCCAAATCAGCAGTCCGCAGTCGAATCACCCGCAAGGAAAGCTCGCGTGGCTAGGAATTACGCAAGGAAACGGTGATTCGTGGCCGGTTCTGCGCGGCACACGAACCTCCTATCCCCAACCTGAGCCGTTTGCAAATCTCTCCCGACGGATTGCGTGATCCAACCCGAAACGTGCCGAGGATAACCGAATCTGATACCAGTTGTAATGCCCCAGGGCCGCCGGAGATCACCGCCGCGCGTGAGAACACACAAGAGATTCGAGATTCGACGGGGAGGGCAGTGAACCCTGACCCCCGGAGGAACAAGTTCCTATTTCTCTTCTGAAATTTTCAATGTCTTCCTCAGTACACAGCACTTGCCTTATAAGGCATAGGCCCGACCCACACAGCCATTCGGCTTACAAAACGGAGTTTCCAACCTAATACATATTGCTAGTAAGAAAACGACTTTTGAGTAATACGCCTCCCTTACACGGAAGACACAGGCATTACAGCCCGTGCCCGCGGCTACCTTCACCGCCAGGCACCTCCGCCGCCAGGTAGCTCGGCACCGCGCCGAGTGGAGCAACTGGATCAGATCGAGAGAGGAAGCCCCCGATACTTGTCGTGTTTTTTTCTTGGCCTCGACACACGATTTTTTTCCGGTGGTTTTGGCCCAAACCAGGGGTAAAATTAGTGGGCTCACCGGTCATCCAAGTAAGCAATTCCAGCCACACCCGAAAAAACTTCCAGGCCCGTAAATTACAAGGGTTTTGGACGGAATACTGGGCTTCCAAACAGGCCCTTAGCCCACAACTGGTGCAGGATAGGATGTGAGAATCGTCGGAACGGGCCATAAACTATATGTAGGCCCAATTTGCTCAGGCTGGTAAGGAAGCCCACGAGGGACTGGAGGAGGCAGCCGCGGCGGCGGCCGGCAGCCGGCGGAGTGTGGCTCCGGCCTACCGCGGGCGAGGCTGAGGCCGCGAGGGCGAGAAGTGGAGCGCGCGGGGAAGACGAAGAAGGCGGGGCATTGCGTCTCCTCCAAAGCGATGTCCATCACGAACTCCTCCATCAACGGCATCTTCGAGAAGCTACTCTCGGAGGCCGCCAGGCTGGGTCGCTAGAACAGGAAGCCCACCGTCGCATCCATCAGGATCCACACTACCGTCCGCCTCGTCCTCCCCGGTGAGCTCACCAAGCACGCCATCTGAGAGGGCACCGAGGTCGTCACCAGGTTCATATCCCCTTTAGGTTGCCTCCCTCTGGCCTCTGGTACTTGTATATTTCGGGTGCTGTTTGTTTGTTGGTGGTGCTCATCTGTCAGCAACATCAGCAGTAGTTGCTTAACGCTTCGTGACAAGAATTTTGGTGGTGCTCTGGCAACGTTTTTTCTCATGGGTTCTTGTGATAATTTGATTAATGTTGCATGTTCAATGTTTTGTGATAGATTCATGTTAATGGTCCAAGTGCGAGGGAACAAAATGCCATTTGCTTTATACTTGACTATAAGACGTTTTCTGAATTTCTTCATCTTGTACTGCTCTCGTCTGTGTGCATCGTGATTACCATATAGTCATATAGACATGGCCAGTTTGATATGTAGCCTGCTTGGTTATATGATAAAATTCTATGGAAACTTCATTGTTCTTTCATTTCGAGATGTTTATTCTGAACCTGCAGTCACTTGAAATGCATGGGTCAAGTTTTTCAAGCCTGTGGTTTTTCATATTCTGATCCGTGATGGACATGAGCATGTAGTCATGTAGAGTAATGCATATGTGGATGATACACCCACTGTTGTGGTGGTTCAAACATTTCATATCCTAAGAAGGCAAATTTACATTAATTTTACTTTCCCTTTTTCAATTCTATGAAAAGAAATACAAGCCCATAAGAGAGGCATTGATTCCAAAGTATATATTGATTACATATATCTACCACATATCCTAATCTACCTTCAGCTGGGAATGATCATTGCTTCTGCAAGTGACTAGAATTGTTGTCTTCTCGAGCTAAACCATATGGTATGAACCTCTGATGCCATACTTGTGTTTCTCATCATAATTGGTCCATGGATATACTTTCCACAGGATATTGAAAACCTAAAGACAGAAACCCACAAAAAATACAAAATCGATTCCACTTATCGTAATGATATTATTTTACTCTATGTGCAGCCAGATTGCCAAAACAGTAATATCAAGGTTCTTTCACTGAACACATTTACCAGCCTTCATGTAAATATCTCAATAATATTTTCAGACTATATACATCACCGGTGGTCAAGACTCAAGATCTCTGAGCATTCCCCCATACTCTACAGAATGTGCCAACATAACAACCGTGCTATTTGAATTTAGTAGTTCATCAGCTATACTTTAGATCATACATCTTACTGAATTCTCTACCAAAGAGTGAGCTAGAGCTTAAAACTGTGGATTTAATCTTGATGACACATTTATTAAATGTCCGTAGTACTTGTCCGTAGTACTTGCATAAATATGATGTAAAGAATTGCAGATTGCTATATATAAGGATGATAGAATCGAAGCGTCATATACATCTTCAGTTATTTCAGGTAAGAGACCACCTGCAATCATCTTGCTCATTTTCTGCTCTACTTATTCGCTGCTGATACAAAACACTGCAGAGTTGTTGCTAGTCCTCCATGTTCCATCACAAGAGGTCAGGTATGAATCTCTGATAGCATGCATCTCAATCACGGCATCATGTATTGGTGTTCTTTCTCTAGGTTGTTTTCTTGAGCAGGATATCCCAAGAGCAATTACATGGTCCAAACAATTCTCAATTCGGCATCTTGTGCTGCTGTCATAGGTGTCTATGTGCAGCCACATTGTTGTGTCAGCAATCTCCCAGCTTTTTTCTGGAAGAGCATCCTCTGCATATTTGTGTATATCCAATGAACCTATAAACATATCATCTGTTGGGCTTCTTCCTGTGAACATCTCAAGCAGTAGTATTCCGAGGCTGTAAACATCACCAAGAGTTGTGACAGAAGAACCTTCACCATACTCTGTGATTATGCAAACGAAAAAAATGCAGCGATCAGCATGCCATATTTATACAAGGACTAGGAATAAAGAACAAATACCAAAACACAACAATTGTAGTTACCGGGAGCAACATAGCCAATGGAGCCTCTTATTCCGATTGTGCTATTGGAATTTTGCACAGTTCTGCTTGCACTTTCTGGAAGGATTCTAGATATGCCAAAATCTCCAACTCGGGCACTCATGTCTTCAGCAAGGAGAATATTGCTTGGCTTGAGATCACAGTGGACGATTGGTGGCTGGCAGTGATTATGAAGATAGTCTAAAGCATCCATGATATCGACAGCAATATCTAGCCTTTGTGCTAGGCTGAGAGTATTGTTCAGAGTGGGCATGTCAGATTCTTTATGGAGCCAACTATTCAAACTACCATTTGGCATGAACTCAAAAACCAAAGCCTTGAACTCTTGACCTTGTCGATTGATGCTTGAGCAGCACGTGATGATCTTTATGAGACAGTGGTGACGCACCCTTCTCAATGCCTCGCATTCAGCTATAAAACTTTTAGTGGAGCCAGATTGTTCAAGATTAAAAACCTTTACAGCTACAATGATTCCCTCCCCTTGAAGAGCACATTTATAGACGGCCCCAAAGCTTCCTTTACCAAGCAAATTAGCCTCTGAGAATCCATTTGTTCCATTTTCTAATGCATGGTAAGAAATTCTTTCATACTGTTCGTCAACTATTGTTGGTTGGAATAGGTTCTTCTGTTTTCGTCTGTTCTTCTTATCTATCAATTGAATGAATGCAATAATGATAGCTAATAATAAGAGTGCACCTGTTGTTGCTAGAGCTGGTGTAAGATACTTTGATTTCCCTCTTCTGCTCTTTTTCACAGAATCTGTATTGCATTGAGCTAGATGGAGCTGGGGTATTCCTCCACAAAGCTCGTTATTTCCGGTGATTGACATGTTAGCCAAATTTCTAAAAATGCCCTCTTTTGGAACTTCCCCTTGCAGGTTGTTGAAGGACAAATCCAACTCTGACAATGATGTCAAATTCTGTAAAACTGGCGGGATTGGCCCTGACAAATGATTGTGTGCTAGACTCAAATATTGTAGGCCCCTGAGACTTCCAATGGCATTAGGAATAGTACCAGATAACTCATTCATGGATAAGTTGAGTGCAATAAGACCTTTGTTTAGAGATTGGGGTATGCTTCCGTTAAATAAGTTGTTGTCCAACCGAAGTTCTTGCAGCGCAACACACCCCACAATACTTTCTGGTACCTCTCCAGACAATTGGTTTCCTGATAGAGCCAGGCCATTAAGGTTCCCTAAGCTACCAACTTCAAAAGGGAGGAATCCTGATAGTGAATTATATGACAAGTCTAAGTAAGTCAAAGAAAAAAGCTCTTGTTTGAAAATCTCTGTAGAAATTGAACCGTTCAGGTGATTCCTTGACAAATGAAGGGTCACTATACTCTTCAATTTCCCAATGCTCGTTGGAATGGGTCCATCTAGATTGCTATGAAATGCTGAAAGGACAGTTAATTTTGAAAGATTTCCAATAGACGAAGGTATTTGGCCTGACAGGTTAGTGTTGTACAAATAAAGCACAGACAAGTTCTCTAGCTTGCCGATGCTCTCTGGAATTACTCCGGATATGGAAGTATCCCAAGCACCAAGGAATTCAAGGCCCACCAAATTGCCGATGGTTGAGGGGATGCTTCCCCAAATCCCAGTGGCGCCAAAGTTGAGCCAGTGCAGGGTTGTTGAGAGATTCACTATTGAGCTTGGTAGGTGCCCAGTGAAAGCGGTGTTGCCAGAGATTTCTAATACTTGCAGTTGGCTGCAGTTTGACAAAGAAGCGATAAAGTGCCACCCCTCCCCATCATGAGCTTCTAGCATGTTTGTGTACAACGATAGTGCTTGCAGGGCTCGTAGTTTCCCCATAGTGCGAGGCACATATCCACTAAGGCTATTTTCTCCGAGTTCGAGTAGCTGGAGTGATGTGAGGTTGGAGAGTGAAGCGGGGATGGTCCCTGTGAACTGGTTCTCACTAAGGAGGAGCCATGACATGCTGGGAAACCTCGTGCCTATATCGGTGAGTATGGTGCCGTTAAGCATGTGGCCCCTAAGCTTCAAGTATTCCAATGAAGACAAGTTGTACAAGGAGAGTGGGGGCTCGTCGGAGAGATTGTTGAAGCCAAGTGCGAGATACCGGAGGCCCTTAAGGACGCCAAGGGTAGGCGGGATAGTACCCTCGAGCTGGTTGAAAGCGAGTTCCAGAAAACCCAACGAAGACAAGTTGCCCAACGATGCTGGGATGGAACCGGTGAGGCTATTGTTCCGTAGGGTGAGAGTCCTAAGGCTCGTCAGTCTGTTGCCGAACTCAGCGGGCACACGCCCGCTGAGCTGGTTCCAGCGGAGGTCCATGAATACTAGGCTGGTGCAGTAGCTCAGGTTGATGGGGAGCAGGCCAGAGAAGGCATTGTGGCTCAAGTTCAGGGTATGGAGGTGGCGCAGACGACCGAGGCTGGCGGGAATGTTCCCACTGAGCCCATTGTAGGTCAGGTTAAGAACCCTCAGGGAAGACAGGTTTCCAACAGTAGGCGAGAGGACGCCAGTGAGCCCATGGGATGTCAGGCTCAGCGCCACCACTCGACGGATAAGCCTGTTCGGTTGGCTGGTGGCTGGTGGCGGGTGGCTGGTGGCTGGTGGCTGGTGCTGATTTGTTGTGAGACTGAAGTACTGCTGGCTGGTGGCTGATAAGCCAAGCGACATTGGCATCTGGTACCTGCCCCGGCATCTCACCCCCTCCCAGCTGCAGTACCCACCGTTGGTGCTTCTGTTCCAGGAAGCAAGGGCGTCATTGTTGCCACCGACTGCTGCCGCCTTGAAGGCCAGCAGCGCAGCCTCATCGTCGGCTTCTGCGGCGGGGAGTGCTGCGAAGAAGATGGAGGAGGACAGCAGCAGCAGCGAGCACAGTAAGCGCTTTGCCATGCCGGCCGGATTGCTTGCTTTGATGGTAGTACAAATTTGGTGTTGGATGGGCTGCATACGACTGGTGTGTACAACTTGTATATGTGTAAGTACTGAGTACATGTAGGCCTGCAGGTGCTATATACAATGGTGGATCACCTTATCATGTGCTGACATGACATGCACACATGTGGTTGCCAAATTTGAAGTGTTTTTGTATGCCAGCATTTACGACCTAGGGCCTGTTTAGTCGGAATGGAAAATTGGTAAAATTTACTGTAACAATTCTAAACTAAAGATTAGGAGGGCTAAACATGATCTAATTATAAAACTAAATACACGGATGGACGGGAATCGCGAGACGAATCTATTAAGCCTAATTAATCCGTCATTAGAGATTGTTTACTGTAGCACGATGTTGTCTAATCATGGCCAAATTAGGCTCATTAGATTCGTCTCGCAAAGTTACGGGGGTTATGGAATGAGTTTTGTTATTAACACACGTTTAATACTCCATGCATGTAAGATTCTCTTTGATGAATAGTAAAATTTGGCAAATTGGCAATTTGCCAAATGAACTAAACAGGCCCTTAGAGTCAATAGTGAGACTGAGAGCTCAGGTTCAAGAGCCTGCCAAATGAGGGAACAATAATGCCGTGGGCCCGTGCATCAGAGGGCACTCCGAGACCGACAATTGCTTCTAGGCCCGTTTGGTTTCCTAGCAATGCTAAAAAAAGCCAACTTTGATCACTAATTAAAGGTATTAAATAAAGGTATTTTACAAAACTAACTCTAGAACTCCTGCACTAGGAACCCTGAAGAATCTAATGAGACCTTTGACCGTATGATTAGAGGATGATTAGAGATGGTTACTGTAGCATCACTGTAGCCAATCATTGATTAATTAGGCTCATTAGATTCGTCTCGAAAAGTT
>CM014274.1:59224782-59262499 GCA_004135705.1 Alloteropsis semialata
TTGTTTTAATTGTTTTAACTTAAAGCAATCAGTATTTTAACACGTAAAAAGGGCTTTATACTGTCTGGAGACCGTTACAATCTTTTTACACGTTTCAATCTTTTTAACGCTCTCGTTGGGCAGACGCTAAATTGAAAAAGAAAAGTTAAACAAATCTTACTCTATACTATAAAGAGAATAACTTTTGAAAACATTTTTCACCCAAAGTTAAACACCCTTACCCCTCACAAGAGGTCCCACCTGACAGACCAAAAGCTTGACAGGGGAGGGGGGGGAGATTGAAAAGTTGGAGGAAGGAAAATAGTTTCAGTGTTTTTTGATTGTTTTTGTTACCGCGGCTCCGGTCTTACCCGCCCGCGTGTACCCATCCAATCCCGCCCGTCAATCTCGTGTCTTTCCTCCCACGCTTTCCTTCCCTGTCGCAACCATCCCATCCTTCCTTATTGGACACGTACAATTCTTCTAATTTTATCCAATTTTGGACGAATCCACACATGCACGTGTATATGGGACCAAACAGCAATGGCGTGTTGTATTTTTGCATATCTATTATATCCTTCTTATTTATATTACATACAATTTTGCCTACCTAAAGAAAGGAAATGTCCATGCGCTCATCTATACGAAACAAATTGCGTGTTGTATTTTTGGATACATATATCGGTCTGATTGAGTCTGGGGCTCATATGGCAACTAAATAAACATTTCCATTTCCTCAAACGATGAACCGTATATGGAAACTAAAGAAACATTTCCATCGCCGCTCCGGAGCCTGATCCGCCGGGCACTAATTACGTATTTTTTGGAAAGATTAGAGTGTGATAAATCAAATGCATTCCTTTATATGGCACTAATTATAATCTCGCCTCCCATATATGCACGTACGATGTCCGCGATTCCTGCTACAATTTGAAATATTTGACAAGGATTCCTTCATAGCACACAAATTAGAGTCTTCCCATATATATGTCCACATCGCTGTCTGGGTAATATTTCCAATTATAAATTCTGGTGGGGAACAATGGATGCCGGATCTGATGTTGTAACGGGCGACCAGGCATATCGTGTTGAAGATGACGGCCTAGCATCTCCAATCGAGATGGGTTCACCTATTCGGGATGGAGACACTGAAGATAATTGTGATCCATCTCAAGTGAACATCGACTTGATTAATTCCCTTGCGTCATGTGTACAAGACACGGAGAGGCTCCCTTGTACCGAAGTTGTCCAATCGGATATTGGGTTGGATGTTGCTTCCACAAAACCTCATCGTCATAAGAAGCCGAAGAAGTCGCATGTGGTTTGTCTGGAAGCAGAAGGTAATTTTCCTTTCTTACCATTGGTTTTCGTGTCAAATATTTCATTTTTAAAGCTGAATTTTCTATCTCGATGCAGACTATGTTTGTGATGAAACGGATCTACAGGTTATCGAGTCAATTGTAGGGTTGCACGACGAACAAAAAATTGTCAGGGTAGATGAATCATTTGTCTTTAAAAAGAGCTTCTTATGCCTTCTCAATCCTAATGCCTATATATGCAGTGATGTAAGTACAAAAGTGGATCCGTATCCTAAACTTTTCATTATACATTCGTTTGTTTGCATCTGTGATCTGATTTTAGGATTACATTTTTCACAGGTCATAAACCCTTACATCAACCTGATTAAGGCGGAAACTCATCTGATGCGTAGGAATGACCAAACCATACACATGGAGAATACTTTAATAGCAGAGCTTCTATTGCGATACGGTCGGTACTCGAGGAATTTTAAGCCGACCAAAGTATCAGACGTTATCGTTGAGAGGATTTCTACCTACATTAACCATGATTTGGTAACACACATGTCATTTTATATATATATTTTAAATTTAATATATTTTACATTTATTATATTTTGAATGGTTCATATCGCTACTTTTTCCGAAAGTTAAAGTCGTCATCTTGTCCAGGTGTTTGTGCCCATAAACATTCACAAAGTTCATTGGTATCTCATGGTCATAAACGGCACTAAGTGGGAAATACAAATTCTTGACTCATTATCAAATTTATTTGGTCGATCAGAAGTGCAGTGGACTGTTAGGAGCTACACCTTCACCTTTTTCATTTGTTGTACCATTATTCAGTAATTTCTCTATTTTAGGGATCTGATTTCTACTTTACGTTTTCTTTCTTACATGCACAACAGCTGGAAGGCCTCAGATTACAAATTGATCATGTTTCTAAAGATTTAGACACTAAAAAAATGAAGTGGCCTGATCTTGAAGTTCATTTATGGCCTGTCAGAGAAATTTTTAAAGATCCAATACAGACTGACGGGTAATTATAGCTGCACCTCTTTTTAAATACGTTCACCACAGCTTAATCAGATTTTTTATTAAAAAAATATATTACCATCCATGTAGCTGTTCATGTGGATTGTTTTTGGTAAACTTTATGGAGTATTGGACTGGAGATGATCTGACTGACAACATATCACAGGTTTTTTTTCCAAGCACATCGTGGAGTGTAATTATTTTTAGAATTTCCCATTCTACTGTATTGATTGTGAACATCTGTTAATTCGCCGCTATCTTGCTTGACTGTCCATTAAACACTGCTAAGGGAGGTCAACCATTCGTAGAGTCAAATGTTGCAGAAGTTTGCGACCCCGATGACTGTTTGATGTTATCCCAATCAGAACAAGTAATTTATAATATTTTGTCTCAGCCAAGTTCTTACTCTGTCAAAGATAAGGCTATTGGTGTATGCAAAAGTATCCTCGCAATTGATGATGAAGAATCACTGAGGTCAGTTCATTATATAGACATGCATTTATTATCGACATGATATTATCTGTGTATCACACTAGCTTTCAAAAAATGGCGCAGGGAAGAATGGATAAGGTGCTCTAAACCCTATCCTATATCTATCACCCTCAAACAAATAAAAGAAATACTAGACCCGAGTAAACCTATGCACAGAGATTGTTTCAATATGGGTGTGCGTATGCTAGCAACTTGTGATACAATCTTTGAGAGGGAGCCGATGCCACACTTCATGGATCTTCGCTTCTGCGTGAGTTTTTTAGATCCTTATTGTATAGATGTATAGATATAGATAGAAATATTCTGTATGCACTTCCAGTATTATTAGTTATTTCTTTAAATTAATCTAATTTTGTCCATGCTGTAGGAACAATGCTATTTCCAGCGCTATTACAAATATCGGAAAAGGCCTGATTGTAAAAAGATAGCTGAGTTATTTGATGCTTGGCCCAATGTGCTTTTTCCGTCGTCTCAATGTCAATTTGTAGGTTTACATTCAAACAAATGCACGGTTCAGTTTACGTTCGCCCATATATTATCTTGTTACTAAACAAACTTATTTTATTCGTTTAGATCATAGTGCCCTTCTATCACAACGAAGTTTACAGCATTTTCTCGTTGGACAAGTCTCGTAGATCCATCTCCGTTATTGATCCACTTCATATACCTAGAGTTTGGACAAACCAGGAACCAATGGGCTTCTATGTTAATAGAATCCAAAAGGTTGGCAAGGTATTTGATCGCGCTATGGATGTGTTGGACACCCAGTGGACCGATGATGTGTTTGACTGGACACGTGTTTTTCCGGAAGGCATTGAAAAAACTAGCGACAGGTCGGTTTATCCTAGAACACGTATATATATCTTAGTCGCATGCATGAGTTATTTTATTCATTTTTTTTATTATTTGTGCAGGAACTTGTCAGGGGATTTAGCCCTCAACTATATGGACTTATGGGATGGTGAAAATATGAGTGCACGAATTCGCATGGTGCGTTCCCTTTTTATAAAATATTCTATAGTTCTGTACAAGTAAGAACTTACAATTAAATGTTTGGATCATGCAGGATTCACAAATTATCCGAATGTGTTTTTTGATTGACTTGTTACGATATAGATTCAATGAAGTATCTGAGAACATTCCGCATGATCTCCGTGACCTTCTCAGGCATGCAAGCGGTGTTTCACACTTGAAGAATAACGTCTAGGCTTCATGTAGCATTTTATTAGTTTCTATCTTATTCCATGTCATGTAATAAGAGCTGATGCTCACATTGTATCTTTTATATTAATGAGATTAGTTAATGAACTTGTGCTCTATTGATCTTTCTCTAGCAGTCGTGAGAGAATTAAATGAACAGTTGCTCTATTGATCATCCTCTAAGAGCACTCCCCTGAGTTGGGTAGTTTTTTAACTTATTGCATGTCATGTCATGTGATAAGATCTGATGCTCGCACTGTATCTTTGATTTTAATGACATAAATTAATGATCTTGTGCTCTATTGATCATTCTCTAACAGTCGTGAGAGAATTGAATGAACTGTTGCTCTATTGATCATCCTCTGACAGCCTTGTTAACATTTAATGCACAGTTGATTGTAGCAAGTATAGCCTCATGAGATGTCAGGAGGCATACCAAGAGGATAATGCTTCGCCGGATGATTGTACTATGGGAGACATTGATCATGATATGGATTTGTTGCACACGGAGAATCAACCAGGAAGCCCTGTTAGTGCACACCTTGTTCAGAGCATTCGTCTAAATCAACAAACACCTGAACATGGTGAAACAGTGAGTGCAGATGAAGATGAGACCTTCCTTGAGTACCATAGTGCTGACGAAGCGAGTATATCAGAAGACGATGACAGTGACGATGACTAACCTTTGCATCACATTTCTGGAGCTATTTGTGAACCATGGTCTGCTATTACTGATTCTGTTGTACCTGACCCTTGTATCTGAAATTTGTGAACCTTTCTATCTGAATTTGTGAACCTTTGTATCTGAATTTGTATCTAAAATTCTGTTGTATGCCTTGCTGGATTTTATTGTACTAATTCTGTTACATGCTGCCAAAATTTTAATGGATATATATATTAGGCAGCCAAGCATGTCATGGTTAGGTTATATGCTGATAAAAAATTCATGTTTATGCAATGGACATATGCTACCTTTGCATCACATTTCTGGAGCTAGTTTGTGTAGGTTATATGCTGATAAAAAATTCATGTTTATGCAATGGACATATGCTACCTTTGCATCACATTTCTGGAGCTAGTTTGTGAATCATAGGTGCTGCTAATTTCCAACAACAAATACATCCAACGGCACAAAGGCACATCCAAGACATAGGTCACATCCATGCACAAGATATGTCCAACAACACAAAGGCACATATATATTTCATCCAAACTGCCAATACATCCAGGTTAATAGGTTCAATACAACATGTCCTACTTCATCATCATAGCCAAAAGCATATCCAACCTACTACATAAGATTTACAGCTAAAATGGCCTACTTCATTGCTACAGTTACAGCCAATATGATGGCCAACACCAGGAATGCTACATTCAAACAGCCACACACAAGACAAATGCAACTTCCCATGCCATCCCTGCTCTTGCCAACCATTTCCTTCACCTTGTTCAGATTCAGCTCCAAGTTGTCAACTCTATCCACCAGCTCACAAACATTTGTTGTCGAAGCTGCTCCAATGGTCGAGGAAGCGGACAGAAGATATCCATTATCACTAAGGAACACCACATATTCTTCCTCGAACCAAAACCTGGAACATGTCCCAGGAACCTGCATCCAGATGAAAAGCCACAGGTACATGCTTAATCTTACAAATTCGGTCCACTCTTGATTGTGATTCAGGCTTCGCCACTGCTAACAAGAATGAAATTTGGGCACTGCATAAATATTAAAACACTTACGTTGTGAAATTTCTTCCTGGGACACTTGAAATATCTCCTTCCAATGTTGTGCTCAGAATGCGTGGTAGTGGCAGCAAACACCCTCACGTCCTTGCAATCCGGGCACAATATCAATGGCAACCCGGTCACATCATCAATCGACGCTGGAAGCTGAACACCAGTGGACGGCACCGCTGCTGCAACAATGGTAAGGGGTGTGCCTTGCAGAGGAACTCTAGCTGCGCTTGAGCGCCGAGTGCGAGTGGTTGATGACGACGCCTGCGACATGAGTACTACAGAGAGCGGAGATTTAGTTGGCCTCAGGCATCAAATGGATGAGGAGCAACAAGGGGACGGCGAGGTAGGTGGACGGAGGGAGGAGGAGGGGGCCGGGAGAGCGACGAGGCAGGCGTACAGGGGGAATGGCGCACCTGGGGACAAGGAGCACGCCTCCGACCACCGAGATGGAGTTGCCGCCTGTCACCGGAGATCCGCGCTCCGCCGCTGGACTGCAGTCGATCTGCGCTCCACCGCCGAGAGGTCGCCGTCGTCACGGGAGAGATGGGGAACAAATGAAGCGGGTCAACGCCGGGTCCATCTCCTGGGGGTATATTCACATTGAGGGGCGTCTTATTTGTAAAAACATTCAGTGATGCTCCACTGCCGTCACATAAAGACAACATTTATCGTCACAAATTCGCCACCGTCAGTCGGGTACCTAACACCCATATTTTATGACGGTCCTTGGTACCTATATGTGACGAAATAAATACCATCGTCACATATAGTTTTGACTTTCCTAATTTTATGACCCTACGTACCTAGGCGTCATATTATGACACATTATATGACAATATTTTGCCCCGTCATGAGCATTATCGTCATAGAAGGTTGCTTTTCTTGTAGTGTATCTAGAGCATTCTATTGATCATCTCCCGGGTTAGATACGAACCGGCTCAGTTTGCTCACGGCGAACGAGATGTCAGGTCTTGTAGCGCTAGCTAGGTACATAAGTGAGCCAATGATCTGGGAGTATCTCAGCTGATCTTTCATGATACCTTTATTTTTCTTTAGTATTTTACTAGCATCATAAGGTGTTGGAGCAGACTTGCAGTCACTGTATCCGAAGCGACTCAAGATCTTTTCCACATAGTGGGACTGTGTAAGTGTCACCCCACCATCACCTTCTCTTACTAGCTTAATATTAAGAATAACATCAGCTTCACCCAAATCTTTCATCTCAAAGTTTTGAGATAAGAAATCTTTGACCTCCTTAATCATGTCAAGATTTGTCCCAAAAATCAGGATGTCATCAACATACAAGCACAGGATCACTCCTTTGCCCCCATCATAGCGATAGTACACACATTTGTCAGCTTCATTCACAACAAAGCCAGCGGTCGTGAGGGTTTTATCAAACTTCTCATGCCTCTGCTTAGGTGCTTGCTTGAGGCCATATAGAGACTTTATTAACTTGCACACCATTCCCTCTTGACCTTCTGCTATGAACCCATCAGGCTGATCCATATAGATCTCCTCCTCTAGCTCTCCATTTAGGAAAGCTGTCTTTACGTCCATTTGGTGAACGAGAAGACCATGAGAGGCTGCCAGGGAAAGTAGCACTCGAATTGTGGTCAGTCGGGCAACTGGTGAGTAAGTGTCAAAGAAGTCTTCTCCTTCTTTCTGAGTGTAGCCTTTAGCAATAAGCCTTGCCTTGTACTTTTCAATAGTACCATCAGGCCTTAGCTTCTTCTTGAACACCCACTTACATCCCATAGGTTTGCACCCATAAGGATGCTCAACTACTTCCCAAGTTCCATTAGACATAATTGAATCCATCTCACTCCGTACCGCTTTCTTCCAATAGTCAGCGTCTGGAGAAGAGTATGCCTCTTCAATGGTTTTGGGAGTGTCATCCACGAGGTACACAATAAAGTCATCACCAAAAGACTTTGTAGTCTTCTGTCTCTTGCTCCTCCTAGGAGCTTCATTGTCATCCTCCTCAGGATTTTCCACAAGTGTTTGTTCTGTGTGTTCCATCATAACGGCAGGTGTAGCATCATTAGACAATTCTCTGCTAGACGTGCTTTCTTCCCTCTTCATAGGAAAGATGTTCTCAAAGAAAGTAGCATATCTGGATTCTATTAATGTACCAACATTCACGTCTGGCACTCCAGATTTCACTATTAAGAATCTATATCCGACACTGTGCAGAGCATAACCAAGAAAGACACAATCCACAGTTTTAGGTCCAAGTTTACGTTTCTTGGTTATTGGCACATTAACTTTTGCCAAACAACCCCAAGTCCGTAAATAAGAAAGTGTGAGCCTTTTCTTCTCCCATTCCTCGAATGGAGTTTTCTCTTTATTCTTTGGAGGAACACGATTCAGGACATGACACGCTGTCAATATAGCCTCACCCCACCATTCCTTAGAGAGTCCCGTTGTATCTAACATGGCGTTAACCAAATCAGTTAGAGTGCGGTTCTTTCTTTCGGCAACCTCATTTGACTGAGGTGAGTAGGGAGGCGTCCTATCGTGAATTATACCATGTTCCTCACAGAATAAGGTAAACAAATGTGAAAAGTATTCTCCACCACGATCCCACCTTACATGTTTGATCTTTCTCTCAAGTTGATTCTCCACTTCAGCTTTATAGATCTTAAAGTAGTGTAGTGCTTCATCTTTTGACTTTAGCAAGTAAATGTAGCAATATCTAGAGGAATCATCTATTAAAGTCATGAAATACTTTTTACCCCCTTTGTCAACATGCCATTCATCTCACAAAGATCAGAATGAACGAGCTCCAGCGGTGCCAAGTTCCTCGCCTCCGCGGCCTTGTGAGGCTTGCGAGGTTGTTTTGATTCAACACACATATGGCACATAGAACCTTTGACCGTGGTAAACTTTGGAATTAAATTTAAGCTAGCCAAGCGCGACATACAACCAAAGTTAACATGACACAGCCGAGAATGCCAAACATTCGACTCATCATCATTAACCACATGATTCACCACATTATTACAAGCATCTGATAAAGAAAAACAGAACAAGCCTCCGCAATCATAGCCTTTTCCAACAAAAGTTCCATACTTAGAAAGTACACATTTATTGGACTCAAACACTAATTTATAACCATCTCTACACAGTAGAGAGCCGCTAACTAGATTCTTCTTGATAGTAGGGACATGCTGCACGTTCCTCAGCTGCACGGTCTTTCCCGAAGTAAGCTTCAGATTGACCGAACCAACACCAAGTACACGCGCATGTGATCCGTTCCCCATTAACAAGGAGGTAGTTCCGCCGACCTGATAAGAAGAAAACAGACTGATGTCAGCACACACATGAATATTAGCTCCAGTATCAACCCACCAATCAGGTGACTGACAAACAGAAAGGACCATAGGTAAATAATTATCGTACCCTGAGGTTCCTCCGTTGTCATCGCTAATGACCATATTGGCTGCCTTTGGCCTGTATTTGCTTTTCTCGCAGTCTTTTGCATAGTGCCCTTCAAGACCGCAAGTATAGCACTTGCCCTTGCTCGGCTGGTTCTTCTTCTTCTTAAAAGTGGTTGTTTGATTAGCCTTGACCTCAGGCTTATTCTGGTTCTTCTTTTTCTGCTGGCCCTTGAAGTTTCTCTGGACCAGGTTTGCACTAGAGGACCCAGCAATTCCTTTGCCGCGATTGTCCCTTCGCTCTCGCCTTCTCCTCAACATCTAGAGACCCAATGAGCTCAGACACACTGAACACTTGTCTCTTATGCTTCAGAGAGGTAGCAAAGTGTGACACCCCTGGTGTCACTATAGTAATTAAAAACCCTAATGAACTTAACTAAACCAATAATTACATGCATCATTTCATGATCATCTTGTTTGTGCATAAGTGTGTATACTTGACTCCAAGTCAACTATCAAAGTTAAATGCTAGTAAATTCAAATGAGAGTTGGAGAGAGAGGTCCTCGCGGCTTTGTCTAAAACGATGTGTATTCAGTCCTATTAGACCTTTGAACATGAAATAAACCTTAGCCCTTCAAGATTCAAAACAAAACAAACTTGAAAAGTGCAAATACCGCTAGCACAGCAAGTTGCGGTGCGGGTTTCAATGGTCACCGCAACTATCTATGCTCTAGTGACTTAACCCCTTAGGCAGCTGGATGACCGACTATTGCGGTGGTTACCTTACTACCATGACCGCAACAGTCGGTGGTCCTGAGGAACAGTAAAAATTCGTCTCTGGATTGAAAGACTGTTGCGGTGCTAACCATGACAGACTGTTGCGGTGCTAATTACATGCCACCACCGCAACGCTAATTACATGCCACCACCGCAACAGTCGGTGGCCCGCGAAATTTTGGATTTGAAACTGATAGGCACAGTGTTTCTGACTCATAACAGTCGGTGCCCAACCACCGCCGCCAGTATGGGCATCTCCGGCGCCGGTATGGGCGTCCGCGTCGACTTACGTCATCCTCGGACCTTCGGAACACGTGCCCGCGTATTCACGTGCCATCTGCGTGGTCGGTGTGTTGGTGTCGTGCCACGTCCACGGATGGAGGGACGATTTCAACAACCCCATACCCTCATCCCCGAGCTCGGTCATGTCTCCGGCCAAACCCCGTCCACCTGCTCCATCATTCTCCAATTCATCGCGTCCTCAACCCTCTCACCTCGTCCTCGCAGCCCCAGAGCCTTCCTCATCCTCCACCACCACTTGCCGTGACGGGAATTCGAGAGATACGGCCGCCATTGCCACCACACGGCCGAAGCTTTTCCCTCACGTGGACAGCCACCCACATTCCTCCTCCACGCGAACAAATGCCTCCTCTAGCTTCCCCATGAGCTCGTGATTCCCCCCGGCCCTTTTCTCCTCCTTCCCCGCCACCACAATGGCCGGACCACCACCGCCGGCCTCCCCTGAGACCAAGCTCGAGCTTTGGCTCGAAGAAGAAGAAGACCAAGGACCCTAGGGTGAGATTTGGAAACTTCAGGAGGTTTTCTATAGAATTCTAGGACCTATGTGTAATTCTACAGGGGCTATTGTGTGAGAAATCCAAAGTTCAGGGGACTAGCTGCAAATCTGTTTCACTGTTTTTCTTTTTCTGTGATTTAATTCGGCTGATTACAAATAAATGCGTAGAAAATCACACAAAAATCATAAAATCACAGATGTAGACTTTCTAGAATCCTTGTAAAATTATCTTTCTAGTGATGTATCACATGCTTGTGTAAACTGTTGTTTGCAGAATGTATGGAGTAGTAATGCATGAACATGTGCTTGAAAGATTAATTATTGCCTTATAGATCGTATACATGAGCTAAAAATGCCAAACCACTTTTGATGGTTCTAATGTGGTTAGTAGAGTAGAGCTGAGTATCTAACGGCCAAAGTTATTCATGATTTTAGTAGTTTTGGAATTAGTTAAGTATGGGAGAAGAAAGGGTAAATAATACAAATTAAACTACTCAATGAAATTTCCTTGTTTGTTAATTCAAACCTAAACTAGGCATAATAATCAACTAAAAGCAACTCCAACTTTCTTTGTGAACTTTTTAGTTGTTTAAAATCCACAAATGATTGTCCAGTGATGCGAGTTGTGATAGATATTCAGGTGATTACTTGCTTATGCATTCATGCATCTCATATATTCATTTGCATATCATGTAGAGAGCACCATTACTGACGGAGTATACGAGATTGAGGTTGAGCCCGAGGGTGACCCCGCCGCTGATGAAGTGAACTACTCCACTGCTCAAGACCCAGACCAAAGTCCGGAAGGGCCCAAGGCCACCGGTGATCAGGAAGGCAAGCCCCGGGGCATAACCTACTGTTAAACTAACACTCCTCCCCTTATGCCTTAATTTATGCATTTAAGTTTTGAGGAGTTGAATGAAACCTTAGTTGCATGATCCCTAGGTACCTATGTCCTAATACTAGTATGTGTAGGTCATATAGAATGCTATGCTTAATTAGGACCGGTAGAAGTCGGGTGGTTGCCTTGTCACTCGCGAGATATAAGTTTTTACTTTATGATTATTTTTGAAGTTCGACAAGAGGGGCTTGTGCGATATTCATGTTTGGTTGAATGTCCCGCTTGTACAGTTAATTGTGGCAAAGGCATTGATTGCATGGCGATGTTGGTCAAGCTTTTGAAGGTACTAGTCGTATGCCGAAAAATATGGTAAACCGGTAAACCTAGTACTTGATTCAAACTAACGTCTGACGGGTCTTCCTACTCCCTTGGGCGAGGTGATGATGGCGAGTGTAGCAGTGGCCGCGGCACAGGTTTGCCTGGGGCACCTGGGGTCCGTTGGGGCGTGCACTCGGGCGGAGTGGGCCCTGATGGCAGATGGCAGGGAGAGATGGGAACGGTTGCCCCATGAGGTCCTGGGTGTCTCTCACGGGTCGTGCGATTAGGTTGTCCCATGCGTGGTTAAAAATCAACTCGAGTTGTCCGTCCTTCGCGGTTACATGAAGCTGCTTGATCTCTTTTCACACATCAGTGTGCTTGGGCCAAGTGAGTAGAATTGTGGTTAGAGGAGAAATGTTGAGATCAAGTTAATCAATTGTTTTTCCACACTGATTGTTGTTGGATAGTTTGGCCAATATAGTAATGATTAGTCTCACTTTAAACTTGGCTAAAATATTGAAAATAGGGATCAACTTGTAGATGCTTTTGGCAAAACAAACCCCTCAGCCAGAAAGCCTTGCATGTCTAGAATTTAACATTGTCGGGTAAGTCTTGCTGAGTATTAGTATACTCAGCCTTGCTTGTGGCTTAATTTTTCAGATATGGGTGATGGCTATGATCCTGTTGCTGCTCTGACTTGGCCATGTGTGCTTCCTGATGGTTGGACCGTGGAGCGGGTGCCACCTGAGTCCGACTCAGGCCGCGGTGACTAGGTGTTGTGCGCGGGCTCCGCATGATATCTTTTACTTCGACGTTTAGACTTCCGCTGTATATAACTCTGGTTTGTAATAACTAAAACATATGCACTATATTTGTATAATTATCTATGCGAACCGTGTGATGTAAAATTTGTGATGAGTTGTACTACCTGAGCCCATCTTTGAGTGGGACTGTTGCTATTTCGTTTCGGTCAAGAGAAAAGGTGGTTTAATCGGGAAGGTATCCGACGGATTGCATGATTAACTCGGTTTAAGGGCGTGGAGCACTGCTGTGATGGTGGTCCCATACTCTTAAGCCGGATTAATTGGGGCGGTCTGCCACACAAAGTCCCTCCAAGAGAGCGGCAGTTTAGCAATCATGCTTCCAGCCACAAACTTGTCTGGCAACTCGCATTTAAAGCCCTCTAGCTCCTTGACCAGTGACTGAAGCTCATGAGCTTGTTCCACTACTGAACGGTCATCGACCATCTTGTAGTCGCAAAACTGCTCCATGACATACAGCTCACTACCAGCATCAGAAGCACCGAACTTGGCCTCAAGCGCATCCCACAGCGCCTTGCCAGTGTCCAGTGACAAATAGGTGTCCACAAGGTGATCAGCAAGAACGCTAATTACGGCACCTCGAAACAGGTTATCGGCTACCTGGAAGGCTCTCTCATCATCAGGAGAGAGATCCTTAGCCTTTCCCTGTGTGATGTAAAAGCAGTTCATGTAGGTCAACCAAAGTGACATTCTACTCTGCCATCTCTTGTAATGTGTTACATGGAACACATGTTGTTTAAGTGCACTTGCAAAACTAGCAGTCGATAGCCTATCACAATTATAAGGTTTTTGGATTGTTAGATATATAGGCATCATTCGACATATTTTAGTTCCGAATAAAAGCATGTAAATCATGATGATAATTAGTGACCCAGTGAGAACATGATATGTGCACGTGTTCAAGTTCAATCTCATATTAAACAAGAACAAAGTAAAGAACCAAATAAGGTTCAGGATGTACCCTGAGACGGGGCCGCTGCCGGAGGCATTGGCTGCGCCGTTATCAACTGGATTAGTCATGCTAATCGGTTGACCTTATTCGATGTAGCCGTACGAAGTTGATGCAGTGACGAGTCGATGCAGTGCAGTCCCTCGAACGGCACCGGGAAGTAGTGGACGTAGTCGTACAGGCCACCAGGAAGTAGACGAAATAGACGAACTTGAGCAGTCGCGTGAAGACGCTCCCCAAAAACCTTATCGCATGGCTATCCCGAGCAGGATCTCGCGCCAGTCGAGGTTCCGGAGGCTCTGCTCTCGCTAGAACCGTGCGCGCAGTGCTAGCGATGGGGAGGCAAGCGATACAGCAAAAACAATGAGGGAGAAGGGAGAGGTCTCCTAAACAGGAATACCTGAGGGGTTGTACTGGTGGTCTCCTAGACAGGAATACCTGAGGGGTTGTGCTGGTGTGTGTCTCCGGGTAGGGGAGGGCCTCCTTTTATAGGCGCTGCCTGACGGAGGGGGATGCACCTGGACGCCTCTGCAGGAAAGGCAAGAATCCCGCAGAGCAAATAAGGCACGTCCCTGTGAGCGTTTAAGGTAGGTAATTGCACATCACGTCTGTCCGTCCGTCCGTCTCGACACGACACGACACGCCACGCCCACGCCCACAGCCTCGTCCCAGCTCGGCGAGGCGAGCGAGCGCGCGCGCGTGTGGCATCCCGGTTAAACTTTGACAACTTCACATTGGGTGTTCCACGTGTCTACCTAATAAGTTGGTTGAGATCCTCTTAACTACCAATATGGTAGTAACCACTTTTAACTCCCTTTGCATTAATCGTGAGACTTAAATATTTTAGATTTAATTGAAATTATATAAAAGGGCCAAGCCCAAATAAATCCAACAGTGTACCTATATTATTTACTGCATATTATTTTTCTGGTTATTTCTTCTAATGACTTCTATGAAGTATGATATTTCGCTGTTGCATCGAGATACAAGGTTTGTTCTATGGCAAGTTAAGATGCGGGTTGTTTTAGCGTAAGCTGATTTAGATGATGTGTTTGAAAAATTCGGGAACAAGGATTCAAAGTCTCAGACCGATGATGAGAAGAGGAAAGATCGCAATGTCTTGTCTCATATTTTATTTTCATTTGTCAAATTCTCTCTCCATTCCAAATTGTAAGTCGTTTGACTTTTTTTATCCCAACTTTGACCGCTCGTCTTATTCAAAAAATTGTTCAAAATATCACCTTTTTGTTATAGCTTGCTTTATTAATAAAAGTTCTTCAAGAATGACTTAAATTTGACTATGTTTGCACAAATTTTTTTGAATAAGACAAATGGTCAAACTTAAGGTCAAAAAAGTCAAACGATCTACAATTTGAAATGGAGGAAGTAATATTTTGCAAGAGGTTTTGCGGGAGAAAACCGTTGCTGCTTTATGGTTCAGGTTAGAGTCAAATTGTATGTCTAAATATTTGGCAAGCAATGCATTATGCATGTGGAGATGAAATTCGTTCGGTTCGGCTGGTGCAGCACGCGTGGGGGCGGACAACAGGCCCTGCTGCGGTCGGACGTGGCGCAGGCACGCACGGACCACACGAGCGGCAGCCACACGCGGCTGCGGCGGCCCAGCTGGGCTCAGTGGCTCCGGGCCCAGAGGGGTGCGGGGCATAGCGGAACTCTGTGGGCTTCCAAGCCCAGCTGTCGGCGGGCAAGCAGCAACCCACTGCAGCTGCAGGCAGTGCTCAACAGCGAGCAGACCTAAGGCTGTCCGCACCGGGTACGGGAAGGCATTGGGTACCTGCTCCTCCAGTACCAGGATGGGCAAAATCCGGCTGCACTTGGAGCCTGTAAACGACACGGAAAAAAGAGCGGACGGAGCAAGATATGTTATTCCAAGCGCAGTAGCATGCCTCCGCTACGCGCGAACGTGGCATAGGGCCCACGCGGCCCAACTTCCATCCCGTCCCACTGCGCCGCCATAGGCCGGGCCGCCGCCGTCTGCCGGCGCTGGAGGCCGGGCCGCCGTGCCGAGAGTGAGACAATCGAAGAGCGCCGCCGTCCGGCCCGCCGAAGAAGAGCGCGGCCACGGAGAAGGAGACGTTCTTGGCCAACACCTGCGCGTGGCCGCCGAGTCCACGATCGACAAGGATGGCGATGGAGCATGATGCCTCGCGGAGCGAGCTCGCTGCCATGGACCGCCAGAAGAGGGGGAGCAGGGGAGGGGCGCCGCCGCGTCGGGCCCGACGGTGAGGAGGAAGCAGCGCCCCGCACACGGAGCTCCATCGCGAGGGAAGGAGGGTGCCCCGCACACGGAGCTCCGTCGCACAAGGAGCGGGCCTTGGGCTTGGGTGCCATCGCGAGGGAAGGAGGGCGCCGTCGTGAGGGAAGGAGGGGGCCGGCGAGCGCAATCGACGGCCGCCTCACGAGCCACCTCGCTCTCTGCCATGGACCTCCAAAGGAGGGGGAGCAGGGGAGGGGCGTCGTCGATTCCCCATCGCCACCGCCTCCTTCGGGAGCTCCCGCCGTGGCCCCGCGCCTCCCCGTCCCGTGCTCAGGCTCCATCCCGCCCTTCATCATCCTCGACACCACCGCGGATCGCCGCCTCTGCGGACTCGCAGATCGCCGCGCGGCCGCGCGGACTCGCATTCAGTGCCGGAGGAGGAGAAGGACGCGTGGCCGATGCAGGGGAGGTCCGGCGCGCGTGGTCCGGTCACGTGGCCGGCGCAGGGGAGGTGGCACCGCAGCCTGTCGTAGCACCGACGGAGGGCGTAGGGGAGGGAGGGACAGCGGCGGCAGCCCGGCTGCGCTGGCAGAGGGAGCGAGGGAGGGGACGGGGAGAGGAACGGCGGATCGGACGGGGTGGAGGAGGGAAATAGGAAGAGAAAAGGAGAAAAGAAAAAAGAGAAAAAAGTAAAAAAAAAAGAGAAAGAGAATAATTGTTTTATTTAATTAGAAAGTTGTATTACTAGTTATTTTCATCTCATGATTTAGAATAACTATTCTAAATGATTGTGTTATGAAGAAATGTGTTTGTTGAGAGAAGATGGTAGTTGGAGATTGCTGAATAAAATATAGGGTAGTTGGTATAGAGTATGAGATATAGAAGATGATAGATGCGGGAGAGACGGATATAGAGGAAAGAATCTTGATGACTAGGACAGAATATTTCTTTTAGAGAATAGAAATAGAGTATGACGTGTGTGGACAGGCTAAGGCCCGCTCTACTCGGACCAGCGGCAGTCCAGCAGCAGCAGAAGAAAAGCTGCCGAGCAGCCCAACAGCGGCAGGTAGCAGGCCAGCTGCACTACCGTAGCAGTGAAGCCCACAGAGACAAGGTTTGATTAATTTTGCAGCGTCCTGTCATTAATTCTCGTTAGCTAATCATTGCAAGTTTTTTAGTTAATTAATCTATCTATTCAGCTAATCTTTAGTTCAGTTTAATCTTGAAAATTCTTTATCTAATCAGTTCAGTTCAATCTTTAGTGTAAGTTTTACAGTGTCGTGCTTTTGCTTCCACATCGATATGTCCTTCTCTAATCGTTTCTAAGGTGAGTTTATCACAAGTTGACTTCTGTCATCTTGGTGGTTAGGAGAGTTGTGTTTGGAGTTATAATCGAGATATAAGTCCTGCCTTTGAAAAGAATTTTGAAGACTCCCATTCACCCACTCTGTGCAGTCTTCATTCTTATTTCTCAACTCTAGGTGATGTTTATAGCCTTGGCATATTGCTGCTTGAGATGTTTACCGGAAGGAGCCCAACAGATGAGATGTTCAATGATTCACTAGATTTGCACAAATTTATAGAAGACGCTCTTCTAGAGCGAATATGGAAGATAGTTGATCCAACAATATGGATACACACAGAACAACGGGCCTTGCTCTTGGAATATCCTGCTCGAAGAAACAACCTAGAGAGCGGATACCAGTACATGATGCACGCACTGAGATGCATGCTATCACAGATTCATACCTCAAGCTTGCTAGATCTCTTGCGGTGGATCATGGAGTAGCATGAACTCCGCAGTGCTTTTCTGTAACGGTGAAATAAGTAGGGCTGGAATAAGTAGTGCTGGAAATGGGGGCTACGCAAGGCCGCTCGCTTGAAATACTGAAGATTTACATGATGATATCATTCTTTCCTTAATATTTTGCATTTGTTTGCAATGTACGGAAGTACATAGGACATTTAGTAAATGTGTCAGCTAGATTCAATCCGGAGTTTTACCTGCTTCCAGTATGACACATTCTTGTCAAGCGTTCAGTTAGCTGCACAAGTCCAACTACAATCAGTCCTCTGCTAAATTCAGCATGGTTGGAATAAGAGGCTCCATTATATTTTTATATTGCTTCAGATAGCTCCATTTTTTGTGTTGTTTGACTAGAAGTTTTACATTGCATTCACATTCAAAGCTGTCCGGATTCTTAAAAAAAAATTCGTGTCGCGCCGGCAGCCAACAAATCGGTTTTGTCCACTGTCCAGTACGTAATGGAGTCACCGTGCTTCAGGCAAAAGAAAAGATAGAGAAAAAGGGCGGACCTGTTCTGACTTTTGAGTTCTCAAAGGATTTAGGCCTTGTTTAGTTCGCAAAAGTTGCAAAAAATTGCATTTAGAAACATGTCGCGAAGAGGGAGCACATTTTCCAATGCAAAACTTTAACAAAAGTTTTTGCAACTTTCGCGAACTAAACAAGGCCTGCCCTCTTGTTCACTGTCAAGAGTGGAGGGCGTGTGGCGCCTGTCAGTGAACAGTAACGCTGCAAATTTCCACTCCGTGTGCCATCAAAGTATGAACGCCAGTATGTTTCATGTGGACCTCGTAAGGTCAGCTGTCAGTTTCTGAGTGCCATTTTGCCCATTTGCACGGTATCGTTTGACAGAAGACCCAGTTAGTCAAGAGCTAGTAAACGCGTCCATTTAGTATAGTTTGACAATCAAACACGTACATGTCAGCAGAACTAGAAGACCATTTTCCCATGTACAATGCTCCAAGCTTAACAAGCTAGGTAACTGTCATCATTGATTCATTCTCACAAGATCAAGCTGATTCTTCCCATATACTAGTATATTTTCTCTCTAAATGTTCATATACACTTACCAGAGCAGCAATCATCACCCGTCGAAGCAACCAGGCATGGCACTACTGCACTCGGTGAGTTTGCTGCTTCTGGTGATATCCGCCTCCATGTCCACCTTGACGCTCGTGGCTGCACAAGCCGACGACGAGGTCGCGCTGCTTGCCTTCAAGGCCGCGGCGATCGGTAGCGGCAGCTATAGCGGCGACCCGCTTGCCTCGTGGAATGGTAGCAGCCCCGGCGGGTTCTGCAATTGGAAGGGGGTGACGTGCGGTGGCCGGCACCGCCGAGTGGTGGCGCTGAGCCTGCCATCTAATGGGCTCACCGGAGTCCTCTCTCCTGTCATCGGTAACCTGTCGTTCCTCAGGACTTTCAACCTGAGCTCCAATGCATTCAGTGGGGAGATCCCCGCGAGTCTCGGACGCCTGCGCCGCCTCCAGATCCTTGACCTGAGCAACAACATCTTCTCTGGCGAGGTCCCCGCCAACCTGAGTTCCTGTACCAACCTAGTGGTTATGGGCCTCCTGTTCAATCAACTCAGCGGGCGCCTACCTCACGAGCTTGGAGAGAAATTAGTGAATCTCAGAGTGCTCAGCCTATGGAATAACAGCCTCACCGGCACCATCCCTGTGTCTTTGGCCAACTTGTCGTCGCTTACCATCCTAGCTCTTGGGTTCAATCAGCTCAACGGCACCATTCCGCCTGGCCTTGGCGGAATCCCGGGCCTCCTGCACCTTGACCTCAACAACAACCTCCTCTCCGGCGAAGTCCCACATTCCTTGTATAACTTGTCTTCATTGGAAAGGTTGCAGATCCAGGGGAACATGCTCCACGGCAACATTCCAGCTGTTACAGGCAGCAAGTTCCCCAACATACAGATTCTTGAGTTATATACTAACCAGTTCACCGGATCCATTCCTGTTTCACTCTCCAACCTCACAACTCTACAGTTCCTTGACCTCTCGGAAAATAGGCTCAGTGGATATGTGCCTCGTGCAATGGGAAGATTGGCAGCTCTACAAAGTCTATTACTGTACAACAACATGCTAGAAGCAGACGACAAGGAGGGTTGGGAATTCATCACATCCCTGTCAAACTGCACCGAGCTCCAGGAATTTCAAATCGGCCTCAATGCTGCTTTAACTGGGCAGCTACCAAGTTCAATAGTGAATCTATCGAGCATCCAAAACCTCCGCTTCGACGAATCTGGTATCTCAGGAAGCATACCGTCAGCCATCAGCAATATGCAAAACCTTGAAGTCCTCGGTATGTCAAATACTTTCATATCAGGAGTGATTCCAGAGAGCATTAGCAAGATGGCAAACTTGGGTGTGATAGATTTTTTCAACACTCGCTTGTCAGGCATCATACCTTTAGCTATTGGAAATCTCACAAGATTAAATATCCTTCAAGCACACGATTGCACCTTGGGAGGACCAATTCCAGCAAGCATGGGGAAGATGGTAAATCTGTTAGCACTTGATATATCAAACAACCTCCTCAATGGTTCAATTCCCAATGAGATTTTCAAACTGCCATCCCTTTCTTTCTTGAACTTATCATACAATTCACTATCCGGACACCTTCCTTCTGATATGAGTAGTTTGGGGAACCTTAACCAGCTAGTTCTGTCTGGGAACCAATTGTCTGGTGAGATACCTAATAGTATTGGGGAGTGCATGGTGCTGCAACTACTTTTCTTGGACAATAACTCATTCGAGGGGAGCATACCTCAAACTCTGGAGAATGTAAAGGGTCTGAATGCACTCAATCTGTCCCTGAATAAATTATCTGGTGCTATTCCTGATAACATTGGAACTTTCAGAAACCTGCAAGTGTTGTATCTGGGGCACAACAATTTGTCAGGGTCAATCCCTACGCTCCTACAGAATTTGACGTCGCTGTCAGAATTGGATCTGTCCTTCAACAATCTGCATGGAGAAGTGCCAAAGGAGGGCATTTTCAAATATTTGACTAACTTTTCAATCATAGGAAATAGTGAGCTTTGTGGCGGATTACCTCAGCTTCATTTAGCTCCATGCCAAATGAGTCCTATGAAAAAGAACAGAAAAGGACGATTGAAGCGTCTTACAATAGCTCTAGCAACCACCAGTGCACTCTTGTGCTTAGTTTTCGTTATTGCACTCCATCAGTTTACAAATAAGAAGCTTAGACAAAAGCATAACCCTTTCCTACCCCCAGTTGAGGAACGGTATGAAAGAGTTTCTTATCATGCATTGGCAAATGGAACAAATGGGTTTTCAGAAGACAATTTGCTTGGTAAAGGGAGCTTTGGGGCAGTCTACAAATGTGCTTTTCAAGACGAGGAAACTATTGTTGCTGTGAAGGTCTTTAACCTTGAACAATCTGGATCTGCTAGAAGTTTTATTGCAGAATGTGAGGCAATGAAAAGGTTGCGCCACCGGTGTCTTGTAAAGATCATCACGTGCTGCTCCAGCATCAATAACCTAGGTCAAGAGTTCAAGGCACTGGTTTTGGAGTTCATGCCAAATGGTAGCTTAAATAGTTGGCTTCATCCAAAATCTGACATGCCCACTCTGAGAAATACTCTAAGCCTAGAACAAAGGCTAGACATTGCTGTTGATGTCATGGATGCCCTGGACTATCTTCATAATCACTGTCAGCCACCAATTGTTCACTGTGATCTCAAGCCAAGTAACATCCTTCTTGCAGAAGACATGAGTGCCCGAGTTGGAGATTTTGGCATATCAAGAATTCTTCCAGAAAGTGCAAGTACGACCCTGCAAAATTCAAATAGCACGATTGGAATAAGAGGCTCCATTGGTTATGTTGCTCCAGGTAATTGAAATTATTGTCATTTTCCTGTGATTTGATTCATGCTACAGATGAAATTAATGATTGGGTATGTTTCCAAATTTCTAGAATATGGTGAAGGCTCTTCAGTCACAACTGCTGGCGACGTGTATAGTCTTGGTATATTATTGCTTGAGATGTTTACTGGAAGGAGCCCCACAGATGACATGTTTGGAGACACAGTGGATCTGCATAAGTACACCAAGCGTGCGCTTAACAAAAGGATCTTGGACATTGTTGATTCAACAATCTGGCTGCATGTAGAGTCAAAGGATAGCATTATAAAGAGCAGAATCAATGACTGCTTAGCTTCTGTCTTCAGGCTTGCCATATCATGCTCAAAGCAACATCCAAGGGACCGAATGGTGATGAAAGATGCAGCAGCAGAGATGCACGCTATCAGAGATTCATACCACGTGTTTTCCTGTTAGATTAAGATCACATGAATTGCAGTCATTTGCAAGAGCAATGCTCAAACTGGAGGTAGAACCTGTAGATGTGAACAGTTACCTGCAATAAATGAAGCCATATATGCTCAGATCTGTAGTTCTTTCCATAAGATTGAAATCGAAATGGTATAACTTTTGCCAATTTTACATACACACACATGCAAGAAGCTCCACAACAGTGGGCATACCATACATAGCTTACGCTTACTGCACATCCCCCAAATAAATGGTGAAGCAAAATATAAAAGATACTGGGCCGAAAATGAAGCCATGTATTTAAAATGACTACAAATTGGGAATAACCACATGAACAAAAGGAAGGCAACATCCAGAGCCCAAACCGACAGTACAGCATGTGGATGCGCACAGAATCCAGCACAGTACAAAAATGTAGAAAACCAGGAATTTTCTTTTGTATATTTTGGTTTGCAAGCCATGCTTCGTGTGCTGCCCAGAGAAGTATAACTCTGCACAATAGCGAGAGAGAGAGAGAGAGAGAGAGAGAGAGAGAGAACAGATTGTGTTTACATGCTTGGCAGAAAACTATATCTATTCTAGATTGCCAGTATTTGTAGGAAATGATGGTACAGGAAAAAAGAATAGAAACACACAAGAACGATGCTGGGACAGCAATGGCAGAGCTTAGAGCAGGCCAAGGTGGGCCTTGGCACCCCCCCTGGATTTGCAAGTTTCTTTTGACTGTGGGACAGGAATGTTAATGTTTGGAACTCCACAAGAGGACTATGCAGTAGGCAGCAGTGGCATACGTTCTCAAGTTTCAGGGCGCGCGTGTTGCTTTAATATACTGCTAGAATTCCCAAAACATTGCAACTGCAAGCAGCATAAATTTATCGTCTCCAGGCAAATCAGTACAGATTAATATGCGAGAATTTGGACCTTGGAAGAGGAGGAAGAGACATGGGGTATGTCGTCCATGTCTCTTTGCATTTGTGGGTTCTGCAACTCGCATCGGGTTATTTGCCAGAAGCCCCCCGGCAGAAAACTACCAGAAAACTACCAGTAATTTTTCTTTTTTCCACGCGCAGACTAGTGAGACTTCCTCCGTTCTGTCTTTTTTCTTTTCCGCGTGCAGACAGACTTCCTTCGTTTCGTTCGTAACAGAAAAAAAAATATAAATTAGTGAGACTTTTTCTTTTCCGCGCGGAGGGTTTGTCCATCGTTTTTTAAATATCACGTGCATGACTTTTTTCGGGCGACGTGGTTGAAAGGGGAAAAAGAACGGGTGGGAACTTCAAACTACAAATTTGAAGTTGCAATTCCATAAAAATACACTACAAACTATGAGTATCATAGATACGAAAATCACATATTTTCAAATACAAATATCGCAAATATTAATGAAACAGTTTAGTCCTCAACAGCTACCCAGTCTTCAAATTTGTTATCAACTTTCACCTGTCAAAGTAAAAAATGTTGAGATAGGTTAATACAAATGTTAAAACAATTAAGCAGAAGTATTGAGTGATATAAAGGAAATTGTTGTAACATTTGTAGCTAAATGTTGACATAGCTTAAAAATAAGTTGGAAACATATCTTTAGAAATATTGAATCATTCTGTACAAAGTGTAGACATAGTTTTACTTAAATGTTTAAAAATATAATAAGTAATGTTGAATAAGTTTGAACCAGTATTGAGTCATATGAAACAAAATATTGAAGCAGTTCTAAACAAATGTTGACATAATACTTTGTTTCATATGACTCAATACTGGTTCAAACTCATTCAACATTACTTATTATATTTTTAAACATTTAAGTAAAACTATGTCAACACTTTGTACAGAATAATTCAATATTTTTAAAGATATGTTTTTAACTTATTTTTAAGCTATGTCAATATTTAGCTACAAATGTTACAACAATTTCCTTTATATCACTCAATACTTCTACTTAATTGTTTTAACATTTGTATTAACCTATCTCAACATTTTTACTTTGACAGGAGCAAGTTGATAACAAATTTAAAGACTGGCTAGCTGTTGAGAACAAAAAAGTTTCACGAATCTTTCCGATTTTTGTATTTCAAAATACGTGATTTTCCTCTATGATACTTATAGTTTATAGTGTCTCTTTAAGGAATTGCAACTTCAAATTTGTAGTCAAAACTAGTTTATATTTTTTTCCGTTACTCATAGCTAAAAGAAAAGCACCCTCCGCGCGTGGAAAAGAAAAAGTCAAAACTAGTTTATATTTTTTCCGTTACAAACGGAACGGACGAATACCCTCTGCGCGCGCTAAAAAAAAACACCCCGTGCGCGCGATACTGGGCCGCGCTTGCTCTGTAGTGGGCTTTATATTCCCTCTGTAGTGCGCTAAAAGAAAAACACCCCCGGCGGAGGGAAGCAGCGTGGTGCGGGACGTGCCAACTTGAGTTACTAGCGTCCGAGTGCTAGACAGGTTTTCCGGAAATTTCGAGGTTTCCACGAGAGACGACGGGTGTGGGCTGAAAGGCCCAAAACAATGGATGCCTTTTGTACAGTAGAGGGCCCAAGCCCGTCACATCAGGCAGGTCGGTCTGCTCGGCCCATATTTTTGCCTTCGCAATCGCAACTCAACTTTCATCTCGTTTCTTCTCGTTTCCAGAGCGCGGATCGCATTCCGGATCCGTGTGAGAAGAGACAGGTGTGGGCTGCGAGGTCCAAAACTGTGGGGCGACGTGGACTAAATAAGGGCCGAGGCCCATTAGGCAGATTTGCTCTGTACATCCAACACACTGAAGGGCCTAGCCCAAGCCTAAGCCCCCCATTGATTTGAGCAGGCCGGCCTGCTCGGTCCGTTGAAATAACTGAGGGGCCGTTCGGCTGGTAGAATGAATAGTGCTCGGCTGGTAGAATGAATAGTATTGTGTGAGAGGAGATAAGCCGAGTTGGGCCAGCCGAGCACTGTTTATCAGGTCAGCCGAACAGGCTATGAATGTGTACATGATGCTTCAGCTCTATAATTATTTCCTCCATTTGTTTACATCAGATATAAGCAGGTAAAAAGGACATTTAGAAAATGTGCCAATGGATTAGATCCATACTTTTACCTGTTATCTGTATGACACAATTTTTTAGAGAATTCATTAGATGTATTTGTCAAAATATAAAAAATGGCTCCGAAAATTCAGATATATATCACAAGTGGATAAGAGATCCTTCGTTTGTTACACCTATATGTTTGTACATTTTGTACAGCAAGGGGAGGCTATGAGGTGTAATTGACTTTATTTTCTCTGTGTTTTTTCGTGCCTTTTGAGCTTCTGTTTTTTGGGATGTAAACTAATTTTTATTTATTTATAATATATCCAGTAGGGGAGAACCCCTCCTAATTCATCAAAAAATTGGGAAGGCTCTGAGCCTCTGATGTGTCAACTTAGAGCCTGCTGGACGCCTGGACCTGCATAAGTTTGCCAAGGACGCCCTTAGCGGAAAAACTTTAAATGCTTGCTGGGTGTAGCGTCAAAGGAATGCATAGGAGCATCATCAAGGATTATTTTGTTTCTGTCTTCATGTTTGCCATATCCTTCTCAAAGTAACATCAAACGGAGACCGGACGGTGATGAGAGATGCACGCCGTTTCTGGCACCAATACTTTTCCTGTTAGCTTGAGAAGGCAGCTTGCAAACTGCTCCCTGTACATGTATGTATTGTAGTTAATTACCTGGAATGACTGAAACCATATACTCCCTCCGTTCACACTGATGACTTTTTATTTCAACTTTGACCAACAATATTTTATTAGTTAGTTTATTAAATAAAGTAAAATGGGTACCGATACATCTAATATCAATAATGCTTTGGATTTAACTCATATACCTATCTTTTTGCATAAATATTTGTAGAAAAGACAAATAGTCAAACGAAGGAAAAAAGTCAGTGGTGTCATATATTTAAGAACGGAGGTAGTACGATATTTGGATTAGCATCTTTCTTCGGAATCTGTATTTACGTGCATAGGTTTTCAGGGAAAAAAATTTGCATGCCCTTTTTTTTTGTAAGGTGCACGCAACCAAATATAAGATCCTTAAATCTTTGACCAAAATGTAGTCTAAGAATTTGCTGATTATATCACATAAATTTGATATGGTTGGATTTATATTTGAAAACAAATTTTGTATGATGTCAATTTTATGGTCATGAAAATTTTAAGATATGGGAATTTTTTTTTTGGGGGGGGTATAGGATATGTGATACTGGCTACAGGCAGAATAATCGTTGAATTCGCAGCTTGAACAAACAACAGTACTGTACAGTTCCCACACACACGCACAAACCACGACGCGTAGGCAACATCCAGAGCTTAAACAGACAAATATATATGACCATCTAGGTGCACATGGAATCCAAATGAGCGATGATAGACATTCAATGGATACTCTGGACTATCTTAATCAGAGTCAGCATCAACCATGCATTTTGATCGTAAGCCAAGCAGCATCCTTCTTGCAGAAAACATGAGTGTCTGAGTTGGAGAGTTTAGCATATCAAGCTTTTTGTTCTGTGGGGAGACCACCGATTGTTGCGTTGCATGTGAGGTTGTCGTCGCACAGCAACATTCGGTGTTGCCTGATCTGAACAGTGTTCTTCTCTGTTTCGAACGATTGTTGGGGTCTGAGCTAATTCATCCCACCACAACAGTCGGTCCATGCTCGTGAGCAGCGTGCCTACTCTGGACCACGGATTGTTTCTGTCCGACTTGATCTATCCTACCGCAACAGTCAGTGCTTTGGTATATCTCGGGTATTGCGATGTATTTCATTTTCATTTTCATTCCTAGCTTGATTCCTAGGTTTGATACCTCATTCATAGCTATGCAAACTTGATCTTGCTAGAAGAGAGGGTCATGCCGAGAATATAGGCCTAATTCCCGCAGAGAATTTTAAAGGCTCATTCACACCCTCCTCTGGTCACCCATTTTGGTCCTTCAATTGTGTTTTGGTTTTTGTTTTCGTTCCTAGTACTTATACAAACATATGTCATGCTGATCAAATTTCTTTGCACAGTCACAGAGTATAATGAAGGTTCTTCTGTTTCAACTCTTGGAGATGTTTAATAGCCTAGGTATATTGCTGTTTGAGATATTTACAGGAAGGAACCCAGCTGATGATATGTCCAGAGGTTCATTAGATCTGCATATGTTTTCAAAGGATGCTCTTCCAGAGAGAGTCTAGGAGATACTCGACAGAAAAATGTGGCTGCATACACACAAGTACACAACACATGAGAAATAGAACTGAAGATTGTTTGGTTGCTATCATTGCTCTTGGAATATCCTGCTTGAAGAAACAAGCTAGAGAGATTATATCGAGATATATGCAATCATTGACAGGCATGCTATCAGAGGTTCATACCTTATATTTGCCGCTAGTTTGTGTGCTCAGCGCTCAGCCCATTTATCGGTTTTTTATACCGGCTAGCCTACTATAGGGGGTCCCTAAATAGTTGAGTTGTTCGTGAGGGCCTCGCCGGAACCAGAAGCACGATGGTGAACACGAGACGATTGTTTTTTTAGAAATGGGAATATATTTCAATATTCCAGCCTCTGCATCGATTGGTGCATGTAGCTGTTCGTTATTACAGTTACGACCACATAATCAAACAAAAAAAAGAGAGAAAACAGTACTTATTACCAAAAACTTAAACAAAAGGGAGTCTATTGCTAAAACACCAGCCATTGCTAGCAAAAATCTCCATCGACGTGGTCTCAAGTATACGACATCCCCAGATAGTTTGGGGCGCTCCTCCTCCTTTTGCAAGAGTGACCAGAACCGCATCCAGTGTGTACCTCTGAAGATCACCTGCATAGGAGTAAAAGCTCTTGTACTGTTAAAAACCACATTATTCCTACATATCCATATTGCCCAACATAAAGTGCAAGCTCCTACCAAAATTTTGTACCTAAGTTTCTTATCCACCCCAAGTAGCCAGTCATAAAACAAATGTTGAACATTTACAGGGGGTGTAATGTTGAAAGAAACTTGTACAATTCTCCATATCAAACTAGCAACATGACAATCGAAGAAAAGGTGTTGGATAGTTTCGTTGGTATTACAAAAACAACATTTTAAACTTCCCTTCCATTGCCTTTTTGCTAAATTGTCTTTGGTAAGAACTATTCCTTTAGACAAGTACCACATGAATATTTTAATTTTTAAAGGCAATTTCAGCTTCCATAAGACATGCTTATAAGGTACAACGTCCGGTGCGGCAAGCATCCTATACATAGAACGTACCGTGAACTTTCCATCCTGTTGCAACATCCATCTAAATGAGTCTTTTTGATTACTCAATTGGATATGCATAACCTTAGCCACAAGCTGATGCCACGCTATTAGGTTATTTCCAACTAGAGATCTTCTAAAGGCCACATTTACCTTAGCACTGTTGCAACCGTTGCACTCTTTTTCCTAACAATATTATATAAGCCTGGGAATTGCTCACTAAAAGGTGTATTATCTAGCCATGTATCCTCCCAGAATCTAATTTGGACCGATGCATAGCGAACTTCAATTCCCAGATTGTCGCAGAAGTCAAAGAACTCACTCCCTATGAATTCGGAGCCAAGATCAGTGATAATTCGATTCGGGACGCCGAAGCGATGAGCGATGTCTTGGATGAACTCGGCCGCCTTTGCTGCTGTAGCGTTGACTAGCGGCTTGACTTCAATCCACATGGTGAACTTGTCGATCGCCACATAGAGATATTTAATACCTCCTGGTGCAGTCTTGAGTGGTCCTACCATATCGAGCCCCCAGCATGCAAAAGGCCAAGAGCGCGGTATGGTGTTGAGGACTGTTGCGGGGACATGAGCTTGCCGGGCAAAGAATTGGCAGCCCTGGCAAGTCTTCACAACTTCTTCTGCATCGGCCACAGCAGATGGCCAATAATGCCCGGACCGGAAGGCCTTGCCGACGATCGTGCGGTGAGCAGCATGGTTGCCACAGATTCCACCGTGGATCTCTTCAAGGATCTTCCGTCCGACTTCTGGAGGGACACACTTCATCAAGACTCCCAGATGATGCGCCGCGTCGAAAGAGGGTGGAGCCGACTACTACGTAGTGCTTGCTTCGCCTGATGACTTGCTCAGCTTCCACCTTATCTTCGGGCTCCTTCTTGTGCAGGATGTACTCGATGAAGGGCTTTGTCCACTCGGGTGTAATCACCATGACTTGCTGATGAGGGGGTGTTGTTGTCAGCTGTACTTCCAGCTCCCTGATGGATGGTTGTAACAGCTCATGGACGAAAACGCCACCTGGTACTTGTGCTCGGTGAGAACCCAGTTTTGAAAGTGCATCAACAACCATGTTGTTGTCCCTAAGAACGTGATGAAATTCGAGTCCATGGAAGTGCTTCTCGAGTTTTCGGACCTTCCTGTAGTATGCGTCCATGTTCTCCTTAGTGCAGTCCCAGTCTTTGTTGACTTGGTTGATGACCACCGAGGAATCACCGTAGACTAGCATGTGCTTGATGCCAAGAGAAGCAGCCAGGCGTAGCCTGTGCAGTAAAACTTCGTACTCGGCTTCATTGTTGGTAGCTTTCCAGAGGATCTGGAGCACATACTTGAGCTGATCGCCTTTCGGAGATATGAATAGTACTCCTGCGCCGGCCCCTTCAAGCTTCAAAGATCCGTCGAAGTACATGATCCAATGTTCGAGTGGTTCTTCTGGCACCGCCTGTTGTATTTTTGTCCACTCTGCAACAAAGTCCACCAGAGCCTGTGATTTGATGGCAGCGCGTGGGACGAAGTCGATGGCATGAGAGCCCAGCTCGACCGCCTACTTAGAGATTCGCCTTGTTGCATCCCGGTTGTGGAGGATGTCACCAATTGGGAAAAAGGTGACTACAACAACCTGATGAGCGTCGAAGTAGTGGCGCAGCTTGCGAGACGTGATCAAGACAGCATATAATAGACTTCTCGACCTGGGGGTATCGTATTTTCGATTCTGAGAGCACCTCGCTGATGAAGTAGACTGGCCGCTGTACTTTGTATACATGGCCAGGTTCCTCCCGCTCGACTACAATAGCAGTGCTTACGACGTGAGTTGTTGCTGCAATGTAGAGGAGCAGTGGTTCCTGATCAGCTGGTGCAGTAAGTACTGGTGGTGACTGGAGGAATTTCTTGAGATCTTCAAATGCCGCGTCAGCTTCTGCAGTCCATACGAACTTGTCTTGCTTCTTGAGGAGTTTGAAGAAAGGTAGTCCTCTGTCACCCAGCCTTGAAATAAATCGGTTGAGTGCCGCCATGCATCCAGTCAGCTTCTGGACATCTTTGAGGGATTTTGGTGGCGTCATGGATGTAATAGCGGTGATCTTCTCGGGGTTGGCTTTAATTCCTCCGTAGCTGACTATGAAGCCCAGCAGTTTTCCCGCAGGCACGTCAAACACACACTTGGTGGGGTTGAGCTTCCATTGGAATTCCCTGAGATGTGCAAAGGTCTTGGACAAGTCATCAATGAGGCTGTCCGGGTTCTTTGTCTTCACAATGACATCATCAACGTAGGCTTCAACATTGCGGCCAATCTGAGCTTTTAAACAACTCTGGATTGCACGCTGATATGTTGCCCCCGCGTTCTTGAGTCCGAAGGACATTGTGGTGTAGCAGTAGGCGCCGAACGGAGTGATGAACGCCGTCTTGATCTGGTCGTCTTCATGCAGGCTTATCTGATGATAGCCTGAGTAGCAGTCGAGAAAACAGAATAGGGAGCAACCAGCTGTGGAGTCCACCACCTGATCAATGCGGGGTAGCCCGAAAGGATCTTTTGGGCAGTGCTTGTTCAGGTCATTGTAATCAACACACATCCTTCACTCATTGTTGTTCTTCTTGCGGACCAAGACAAGATTAGCGAGCCAGCTAGTCAGGGTGGAACACCTCTTTAATGAACCCGGCTGCTAGTAGTTTTGCCAGCTTCGATCGAATGGCTTCTTTCTTGTCCTAGGCGAAGCGTCGTAGACGTTGTTTCTTCGGTTTGGCAGCTTGATCGACATTGAGTATTGTGCTCAGCCAACTCCCTTGGAACTCCCGGCATGTCAGATGGCTTTCATGCAAAGATGTCGCGGTTGTCACGTAAGAAGCTGGTGAGTGTGTTTTCCTATTTGGTAGACAGGTCAGCGCCGATCAGCGCCGTCTTGGAGGGGTCACCCGTCCCTAGGTCGATTGCCTTGATTAGAACTTCCTGGGAGGGCTTCATAGTTGACGAGGCTAGCTTTTTTGTTGGGATATCCAACACAGCCTCGCCGAGTTGTTTCGCCATTGCTGATACGATTGCTGCCTGGCTCGGTTGCTGCATATTTGCAGCAATCGTCACTGTCTCGGTGTCACAATTGTAGGAGGTCTTCAGGTCGCCCTCTAGGGATAGAACCCCCTTAGGGCCTGGCATCTTCAAGACGAGGTAGATATAATGTAGAATTGCCATGAATTTCGCTAGAGCAGGTCTTCCCAGGATCGCGTGGTATGAGGATTCAAAGTTGGCGACCTCGAAAGTAATGTACTCGGTCCTGTAGTTGGCCTCGGTACCAAATGTAACCGGAAGTGATACCTGACCAAGGGGCACGGCCACGTTGCCAGGAACGATGCCGTAGAAGGGTGAATCAGTGGGTTTGAGCAGGTTGGTGATGTCCAAGCCCATCTTCTTCAGAGTCTTGGCGAATAGGATAGTTGAGTCCGCTTCGCCGTCGATCAATGTCCTTGTGAGTCGCGCGCCAGCTACCACTGGGTCAAGTACCAGAGGGTACCGCCCCGGGTTCTTGATGTTGGTCCATTGATCGTCGCGAGAGAAACTGATCGGGACTTCTGACCACTTCAGGAAGGTGGGGATGGCAGGTTCAATGTAGGCAATCTCGCATTGGATAAGCTTTTGCTTGCGCTTTAATTCTGACTGAGTGATCCCCCCAAATATGACATTGACCAACTTGTCGGCTTATTGATAGTCAGTGTCTTTGTCACCCCTGTCTCCTTTGTCGTCAGGGTTGTTGGGCCTGGGAGCGCCCTCAGCTGCGAACGCTTTCTTGAGCCCGTAGCATTCCTTACTCGAGTGCTTGTCCTTCGGATGGAAAGGACATTGCTTGTCGAGTATTTTTTCGAACTTCCTTTGTTGCGGCCGTTGTTGTTGTTGCGGTCTCCTTCTGACTTGTTTCAGTTAAATCTTTTGCGCTGCAAATCTTCAGCGTCTGCCTAGCGACCAATAAGCTCTCGCATCTGCTCTAGCATTTTTGGCCTGTTCCTCCCGAAATCAAGGTGTAGCATGGGATCTGTATGGCTGTCGTGGAAGCAGTCAATAGCATCTTGGTCAGATAGGCCTGCACAAGTTGAGCGCTTCTTCCAGAATCATCGGTTGTAGCTTCGCAAGTACTCGTTCTGACCTTGTTTGCACTGGGCTAGGTCAAAGTGAGTACCCGACTTTTGCCATGAACCCTGAAAGTTGCAGATGAAAACCTTGCAGAGCTCGTCCCAGGAGTCGATGGAGCCGGCCTCCAGCCCTTCTAACCAGGTCAGCGGGGCCTGGTCAAGGACTACTGGAAGATAGGTGCACATAGTATCGGTGTTGCCCCTTGTCGCCTTGATTGCCGAGTAGTAGATATGAATCCACCGCTCGGGATCGCGCTTCCCGTCATATCTTTCATATGAGCTGGCTTGAACTTGTCGGGCCAGCAAGTGGCGCGGATGCGATCTGAAAAGACCGGGAACACTTTGTGCTTGTTAAGGTTGTGGTAACCCTGACCTGGTGGCCTGTAGACCTGGTCGTACTCCTGGCATCGGCGGCGTTCGTCTTCTTCGCGATCGCGGGCCCGTGCTGAGATGACGGTGCGTGCGTCTTTGGGCTGCAAACGGTGTCGCAGATCCCTGTCGTTATCGCGGTTGCCAGAGCGTACGTCCCTGTCCCTACACCCACCATTGTGACTTTGTTGAGCAACGTGGTGGCTAGGTCCGGTGCCATGGTTTCTACCTCCGGTGCCGACTACCATGCCTCCCTCGTTGTGGCGTTCGTGTTGGTCTCTGCTCGGGTGATGGGACTGGTTTTCACGATTGCCAACTTCAGGGAGTCGGCTGCTTGCCTAACGGCTCGGTGCTGTGGTGATGGTCTTCGCAGGGTTGATTGTGTCATGCTGGACGGCCGCTGTTTCGAGCATTGTCTTCATCCTCAGGATTTCCGGAGTTTGGGCCATCTGCCCCAACTCTGTAACGACAGCCATGATGTTGGCTGCGGCGTTGGTGTAGACATCTTGCCCGGCGACTTGTATGAACTTGGGGTTGAGGTTCTGTGGAGGAAGTCTGCGACCGGCGCGGCGGCGACGATCTGCGCGAGCAGCGTTTCGCTCCCTGCGTCGGTTACGGTCAGCTTCAGCTTCATCCTCCATAGTTGGCTCGTAATTGGAGACTTCTGGTTCTTGGCCAATGATCACCATGGCTTGATGCCCTGGTGAGTAGGTTCCTGTGCTTGAAGTTACTGGGACTGTTGATCCGTGGCTGCTTGAAGAATTCAGGGGCTGCCCGTGTTGAAACGGGAGTGGATCAATGCACGCGATGATGCGAGACATGTCCAGGTCCTCTTGAGGTGTTGCTCCAAGCTTTGGCTTGCGTCCCGGCCAATGAACGAATCGTCCTTCAGGGGTTGAAGTGATGACGAGTCCAACTTGTTTCCCGTTTAGAGGGAGTTTGTCGAATTCGACCAGAGATCGGAGTTGTGTTCAGGATGCCGCCTGAAAAACGGAGGTGGGGCCCATGAGTCCAATGGAAAATTGGCTCGGGGTGTCGGCCTCACGCTTAACAGTGGCTGGACTCCTTCTTTTCTGGATTTTTGAATTGGCAGATTTTGGCGCGACCGATGGTTCGGAAACCGACTCGAACCGCCTGGTCCGCTTTGGAATCTTCCTAGCCCGAGTTGGAATCGAACTAGGAGTCGAGGTTTCCCGAGTCCGAGTGGAGTTCGAACGTGGGATTTCCCGAGCCCGAGTTGAATTCGGACCCAGGGGCACGATCTCGTCGAGCTTGTCGGCGAGTTCCTCCGGAGTCGGCGACTTGAGGACGCGGTCGAAGTTGCCCGCGCCGTCTGCCGTGCAGACCCAGGAGCCGAAGACGAAGGTGGCACCCTTTTCGAACGCCATGTCGCTATCGCAGTTGATGATGACTGGTGCCATCGAGTTTGCTCTACGATTCTCGACGAGAGCCCCTACCTGGCGCGCCAGCTGTCGGTTTTTTATACCGGCTAGCCTACTATAGGGGGTCCCTAAGTAGTCGAGTTGTTCGTGAGGGCCTCGCCGGAACCAGAAGCATGATGGTGAACACGAGACGATTTAGACAGGTTCAGGCCGCCTCGAGTAGAGAGCGTAATACCCTACGTCCTGTATGGTGGATCGCTTCGTATTGATGGTTATGATTTTACAAGGGGTCCCTGCCTCACCTTATATACTCGGGAGACAGAGTCTACAAGGCAAAAAATACAAACTCCTAGTCGGATACAATACACAGAGTCCTAACATGAGTAGGCCGGATTGTTTTCTAGTAGACTAGTTTTCTTAAGCTGTACACCTCTTCCTTGTATCTGTCAGAGTTGCCGGCCCAATTTCCTAGCGGGCCTACAGCCCATGAGGACTCCCATAGATCTTGGACCGTCACCATTGCAATCAAAAGGTGGAGGTCCACATCCCACTCAAGGACGATGTCAGTCAAAGCTCCACGATTGTTTTTGAAGAAAAAAGTAACTCTCTTTTACGTAGGTGGTTTTTGGGCCCTATTGCAGCATAAAGACAAGAGGGGTGTGGAGAAGCAATAATATACTTTTTTTATGAGTAAAGTGCACCACCGATCCTCTAACTTGTCGTATTGTGTCATCCCGGTCCCTGAACTCACAGATTGCAGATTTGGGTCCCTAAACTTAGCTTCGGGTGTCATCCCGGTCCCTAAACATGCAAATCGCAAATTTGGCCCCTTAAACTTAGCTTTGGGTGTCACCCCAGTCCCAAACTCGCAAATATAATCGCACCACAAATTAGATACATGGAGAGCAAGAGATCTATACCCTTAAGAATGATTTCTCATATCCATTTCCTCGAGGAATTAATACCATCATGATTAGACGGGTAAAATTAGAATTTTTTTACCTCTTTTATGTTAAGTACTCTAAATTTTAAAGTGACGTTTGCATTTCATTTTTTGTTCTGCAAAAAATAATACATCCATTACTAATTAAAATATAGAGTTACATTACATACTAGAACTTCACAACTAATCACATGTTTGGCCTCATTCTAGTAAATAGTGTGGATACAATTATAGAAGACTTTTTTATTGAATATATATACATGTTAAATATGTATCAGTATAATCTAAAAATACATTTTTGTAAGTTTGAGGGCTTGATGACACACGAAGCTAAGATTGTACAGCGAAATGTGCATTTTGTAAGTTTAGGGTCCGAAATGACACCCGAACCTAAGTTTAGAGGTCCAAAACTGCAATTTGAAAGTTTGGGAACCGGGATGACACGGCATGACAAGTTTCAGGACCAGTGATGAACTTTACTCTTTTTTTATTATTATCTGCTTTTTTCATACACTTTTACTTATCTACATGATCAGTTGTCGAGTAGTGTAAAAACTTGGTTGTGTGCAATCATCAAGACAGAAGACAACATCTATTTTTTTTGTCAAAAAGGCCACATGATTGTGATTGCAGGTCCTGAGGTCCGGGAGCATGGCTTCCGCATCTTCCATGAAAGCCGTCCGTCCAACACGGCAACACTCACCTACACAAGCATTCTGCATCCAGAATTGGAGAAAACACGCTACACGGTTTTCTTCTTTAGAATTTCCAAGCTGATTCTTTGAGCATTGCTTTGGATGGAGAAAGATTGAACTAACCATTGACTGTAGTTCTGGCCTTGGTGTGGACTGTGGAGAGAGCATGGACTAAGCAGCATAGAACAAAAAACCGAACCGGTTCACCGGTTGGTCTGGAAAAACCATGAACCGGTGACCTGACTGGTTTAGTTCAAGCAAAAGACCAGTTATGCAATTGAACCGGTGTGAACCGGTTGAACCAGCCAGTTTTTGCAGTGAACCAGTCATTAGTTTGATGTTTAGGTGTTAATTGAAACTTAGGACCATAAATTATTGTGATATTGCTATGTTCTTCCATCTAGGGGTGGAAACGAGCCGAGCCGAGCCAGGCTTGGCTCGGCTCGTGCAAGCTTGGTCCAAAGTAGGCTCGGCTCGGCTCGGCTTGGTCCAAGAAACGAGCTAAACTTGAGGCTCGGCTCGGCTCGTTTACAAGCTCGAGCCAGCTCGAGCCGGCTTGCGAGCTTGCATGCTAAAAAAATCTCTAAGAGAAGTGGAGTACTAGACAATGTGACAATGTCCAAATATTAATATAAAAATATGATAGTCAATTTTAAGAGCATAAATGATAAAAAATATTTCTATTTTATGTAGAAACAACCCTAATTTGCAAAATAAAAATAAGATAGCAAGTTATTACATATTCCATAAGAAGAAAATACCACCTCCAATTTTTTAATATCTACCTCTAATTGGCAAGTCACAACTCTCGAACTATCCAACTATCGACATGTCTATGTACATCATATAAAAGTAAATAATTTTAGTGCAATCTTGAAAATATACTTAAAATATAATATAAAAAATAATATTTAGAGTCATGACACCAGGCTTGTTGAGCTTGCGAGCCGCTCGCGAGCCGGCTCGGGCTCGGCTCAGTTCACTAACGAGCCAAAAGGTTGGCTCGGGCTCGGCTCGTTTTGAATTCGAGCCGAGCCGAGCTAGGCGAGCCCGAGCCGAGCCCAAGCCGAGCTCACGAGCCCGAGCTTTTTAGCCACCCTTACTTCCATCTATTATATCATAATTGATGTGTTTACGTATAAACTATTGTGAAAGATGCATATTTTTCATACAAGTTATAAAAATTAATATTATATTACTAATTATTAAACCACTGGTTCGACCACTGAACCACTGGTTGGACCGGTGAACCATTGAACCAGTAACCTGACCGGTTCGATCTCTGGTCCGGCTTTTTGTTCTATGCTAAGCAGTGACACTTTTTTTTGAAGGTTCAACAGGGAGGGAGGTGGTCTCCCACCCGGTTCATTGAATGGAGCCTAGGCAATAAAACATGCTAATCAGGCGAAAGATGGGTACAATTACAACACACGGAGTACTCCCTCAGCCTGACCAACAACTCTGTTACTTTTTCTTATCTAAATATTCCTATGATTTATGAATTGAGAGTATAATACAAAGTCATTCTAGCAAATTAATAAGATATATTAAGAGAGAGAATAGAAGACACTTTTTTTTTTCTCCCCAGGCCCCCGCGTCGTCTCTCTAGAGGCGACTCGGGTGGCAGACTCGCTCTGCCGCCGCCCCCTTCCTTCCGGCCTCTCCCCTACCTCGCTGCCACCGGAGAAGCGCACCGGAGCTCCGTGTTCCTGCTAGGAAGGCGGTGGCGGGGTCTCTTCTCTCGCCGACCGGGGCCCCCCTCGCGCTAGTCTTCAATGCGGCGTCGCCGGTCATGGATGTGGCGGCGGCGTCCAGGACCGGCGGATCCGGCGTCTCGGGGGCCAGATCCGGCGCACCCGGGGCTGGATCTGCGGCTGGCCGCTGCCAGCACGCGTGCCCGTGCCGGCACAATGGCGCGGCGGTGGCGGGCTGCGGGCTGGTGCGGCAACAGCGGGCGGCGAGTTGCGGGCTGCTGCGGGTGCGGATGGCTGCGACGACGACGG
>CM014274.1:59269319-59283855 GCA_004135705.1 Alloteropsis semialata
TTAAAGCTGAGCCATCATTAGTTCACAGAAATCGCGTACTATCCCAGATCTATGGTACGGAACAGTGTCTATAAAACTAAAAGCACAAAAGTCAGTGAGACCCTGACTACACACAAAACCTTCATCCAATCCATTTCGATTTCCACTCGCTACTGGTCTATCACCACCTCCGCTAAAGCCTGAGCCACCACTAGAAAATCACCCTACTGCTACAAGTACGAGACTGAGGCGAACCTATGAGGATGCCAACTTGGTTGTGCCCTTGGAGACGGCGTGCTTGCGAGATCCCCCGGGAGCGGACGATGCTGCCGCCCTCCTGCGGTCCTGCGCGAGCGCCGATGGGCAGGGCCGCAGCCCGCAGGGAGCTCGAGAAGATTTATTTTGTATGGCGTCGGAGAGAACGGGCGTGAAATTTGATCTTGCGAGAAGAGGAAGGGAGACGGGAGGGGAAAATTCCGAGGTTTCCACGAGAGACGACGGATGTGGGCTGAAAGGCCCAAAACAACGGACGTCTTCTGTACACTAGAGGGCCCAAGCCCGTCACGTTAGGCAGGTCGGTCTGCTCGGCCCATTTTTTTGCATTCGCATTTCGCAACTCAACCTTGTGAGTACGAAGGAAAAAGTCCTTTCCACGTCCTTCATGTATTGCCATAGTCCGAGTTTCATCCCTCATGTACAAAACCGGGTATTAGCCATCCCTCAACTTCAAAACCCGTTTGTTTTCAGTCCCTCGACTGTTTTGAGGGTGGTTTCATATGACGTGGCACTCGGTCCCACATGTCAGGCAACACGTCGCACTAGTACAAGTGGCAAACTTTTACACATACGTCCTCAAAGCTTTGTTCTTTTCTACCTATGCCGTTGAAGGACGGCAGCACAGCACTGCCGGCGGCGGCACCAACCGGTGGCAATGGATGCCGACCTCCAGTCAGGTGCCAACCTCTCCCTCGCGCTCGCCCCATCGTTGCCTGTCTCGCTCCTCACCTTCCTTGTAGTCGTCGCCATCGACCCGACTGGCCTCCACCCCCTTTCTCCACTGCAACCAAGGCCGCGCCCTCACCTCCCTTGCGCCGCTCGCCGGCCAAATTCATCACCGCCGCTCCATCATCTTCAAATTACCCACGCCCACACCTCCCCAAGCCGCCTAGCTACCTCCATCACCACCCCATCTCGAGCTTCGAGCACCATGTCGCCGGCGCCCTTCCTTTCTCGCCCGCCGACCTCCATAGCCGGCACTTCTGTCCCCTTCGTTGATCCCCACCTTACCGAGCCGCTGCACCCAAGACGAGCATGTAGGTGAGCTTCTCATGAGCACGCGGTGCTCCTCCCCCACTCCTCGTGCTGCACCATCGTATGCCCTCGCCGGAACCGCTGCGCCACCGTTGCCGAGCCGTCATGTCGCTTGCACGCCGATGACGACCTCCGGCCAAGCCCCGTTGCGGCAAGAACTGCACCGACGAGCAACAGGCCCAGCTTAACCTCCGGACCGTGTACAAGCAGATGGTCACCAACGCGCCGCTGCCGTCCCTCTTCCTCGGCCAGTCGTACCACGCCGGCGACCGGGGGATGCCTGGCGCGGGAACGGTGGAGCTGTCCTTGCACAACATCGTGCACCGGTGGACCGGCGACCTCGCGCGACCCAACCACGAGCACATGGGCGCCTACTACTCCTCCGCGCGCATCCCCATCTTCTTCATGCACCACACCAACTCTGACCGCCTTTAGGAGGTCTGGTGCGACGGGTTCCGCATGGGGTCGTAGAGTGGCGACGCCTCGTCGGCGAACTCGGGCGGCACCAACATCCCCTCCGGCACGTCCCAGCCCCAGAACGGCAGGGCGAGAGGCCGCCGTGGTGGCGCGAGCGGCGAGAAGCGGAGGAGGCCGGAGGCGGCGGAGAGCGGAGGATGCGGGAGAGCCGACTGCCCGACAGCCAACTTGGCCAACGCGCTGGGGCCATGTGTCGCCAAGTTGTCACCACATAGGCATAAACCACTCTGAAAACAGCCGGGGGACTCACCATAAACGGTATTTACACTTCAGGGATTGAAAACATCCGGTTTTAAACGTGAGGGACGAAACTTGGACAACAGCAAAACATGAGGGACGTCGAAAGGACTTTTTTCGAGTACGAATCAGTGAGGGAAATTGTTGCCGTGTTGTCAAGGCCGAGGCCCATTAGTCAGATTCGCTTTGTACATCCAACACACTGAAGGGCCCGGCCCAAGCCTAACCCCACATTGATTTGAGCAGGCCGGCCTGCTCGCTCCGTTGCATTCAGAAATTCAGAATTATGCTTTGTGAATGCATTCGATCAGGATTCAGGAAACGAAGAAAGACGGTAACTGTGTGGTTTCAGCAGAAGGGAAAACACCACGGTGAAATCGATACGGGGATTTCTAAACGTCTCGCTCTGGTGAGTTGAAGCCAGACGGGAAGTTTGACGATATTGGTTTCCACTGTAGAGAGCGATGCAAAAGATTTCGTGAGGGCCTCGAGATGACGATGAATTTCAGTGCCTACTTGGGCTCCGGCACCGAGCCATTAGGCTAATCCTAATGGATGGTTTCATTTTGATGTTTTCAAGATGGTCACCGAAGCAAAAGTGAAATGCAATGGTGCAAAACTATCTCTCCAATGCACAATTTATGGTGTAGTATCATAGGCTCCACATCTATACTATAAAGAGTGAGAGATTTGATGTCAAATCCTACACAACAATAAACCTACCCTCACCTCACTAGACGCCCATTTGGGCCCACCCGTAAGGCAGGACGAAGACCAAAAGGGGGGGGAGAACGATTCCTTAGTTGTTTCTTAGCTGATTCATCCCATTTTTTCTCACCACGTTTCCTAGCCGTACCCGCCGGACCCACCCCTTCCCCACACTCATCCTTGCCCATAATTATCGCTCACCATTTATCACTGTCAATAATTATCGCTCACCACTTATTTCCGTCCATAATTGTCGCTCACCATTTATCCCCGCCATAATTATCGCTCACCATTTATCACTGTCAATAATTATCGCTCACCACTTATTTTCGTCCATAATTGTCGCTCACCATTTATCCCCGTCCATAATTATCGCTTACCATTTATCACTGTCAATAATTATCGCTCACCACTTATTTCCGTCCATAATTGTCGCTCACCATTTATCCCCGCCCATAATTGTCGCACACATTTACCTCCTCCGTGATTTCCTGGCGCAGATCCTTGGCACACAGGGCAATCCACATGTATTTATCCCCTCCATGATTTTCTCGACGTCTGCACCCTATAAATAGAGCGAGGCCTTGCGGCTCCTGCTACCATTCTTGTTCTCGCCTTCCTGCAGCTCGCCGCCCTCGCCTACTTGCACAGCACCGCCGCCATGTGAAGCTTGTGTCAGAAGCCGAGTGCTGCACTGCCGTCCTTTGGCCGCCCGGTTGGGTTCGACGCCTCCATTGTGGACCACCAAAGATGGACGCCAAGTCAAGATTGGGCCTTCCACTAGAGGCCGTCGCCCAGTGCTCCACCCGGCCACCGTGGGCGCCGCGTCCTTGCTATGGCCCCTCCACTTGGAGCCACCACATGCCACCGCCAAGTGCTCCGCCCAGCTGCCATGGATACCTTGCCCTTGCCATGGCCCTTCCGCTCGGGGCCACCAAAGGCCGCCGGTTGGAGCACCACCATGCCCGAACGCTGCGGTTGCCGCCCTCTCGGTGGGGCCCCTACCTCGCTTTGGCGGCTGTCGGCGCCTGGCGTGGCCCATGACCTGGCTCAACGTGGTCGCGCTCAGCGGCGCGGCCCCATGGTTGAGGGCGGCGAGGCCCCGCAGGGCTTGCAGTGCGGCCCTGCGGCTAAGTCTGGCAGTGGCGGAAGGCGCGGCACCGCCGTGTCCTGGGCGATGCGGCAGCCGTGGAAGCCCGTCACGACGAGGGGGCGACCAGTGTTACCCCATGGTAGAGCAAACCCGGCACCCAGCTGCTCGTCTCTGCGTCCGACAGGGCATCTAGCAGTGTCGCGGCCATTCACAGGCCTGGCCCGGAAGGCAAAGCGGCGGTGCGAGCTGGGTGGCCTAGAAGGCAAAGCGGCGGTGTGAGCTGGGCGGAAGGCAAAGAGGGGTAGCGAGGGAGTTGCGTGCGTTTTTTCTTTCTTTCCAGTGTTTTTTCTCTCTCTTTTTACCCCTCTTTGTACATACCTTTTTTTCCATTTTTTGTTCGCTTTCTTTTCCTTTTTTCTCAACCTTTTTCGTTTTTCATTTTTTTTTGTTCGCGGGTTCATGTGGTTGAGTTTCACTGTTGTATGTGTTTTCTTTGCTAATGTTGTTTTTAGATTATACATGATAGAACAAAGAGATAAAATGCACTTGAAGCGGGTACTATAGGCATGTACAACGGTGGTGCATAGAATAATTATTAATTTTTAAGGTTGGAAAAACCACTTGAAGCAGCTATTATAGGTATACTAAATTAGGAGAGAGATCGCAGGTGTATCAAAGAATTGGGATAGAGAGATATATTATTGATGGAACAACTTAGGGAGGAGAAGGAGAGAGAGAGAGAGGTGGACGGGGCGGGGGGATGGAGGGGGAGGGGAGAAGGATCGAGGGCTTGGCGGGGAGAGGGAGAGGGAGGGAGAGAGAGAGAGGGAGGGTAGAGTGTTCTATTTTTTAATTTATCACGAATCAAAATTAGGAGAGAGATCACAGACGGATCAAAGAATTGGGATATAGAGAGATATTAGTGATGGGACAACTTAGGGGGAGGGAGGGAGGCGGGGCGGAAGGGGGAAGGGAGGGGGGTAGTGAGAGAGGGGCGGGGCGAGGCTAGGGGAGGGAGCGAGGGAGGGATGAGACGGGGAGGGGGCGAAGGATAGGTAGCGAGGGAGGTGCGGGGAGGGGGAGGGAGGGACGGGGCTGGGGGAGGAAGCGGGGCTTGACGGGGAGGGGAGGGGCGAGAGAGGGGTGGGTAGAGGGAGGGAGGGGTGGGGCAGGACGGGGCCGGGGGAGGTTGAGGGGGAGGGGCGGGGAGGGAAGGCGAGAGAGAGAGCGAGGGAGTGAGTGAGAGAAGAGAGAGGAAAGGGAGTGTTTAGATCGGAGGTACCAATTTATACAAATGGAAAATTTAGATATGGTTATATAATCTTTATTTAAAAAGTATATCTCTATTGTAAATATGAAAATACATCTCCATTGTAAATATGAAAATATTTATTACTTGTTTTTTATGAGTACAAGTTTTTATTTACTATGTTCTTTAAAAACACGTGCCTGCGGCACGTGCATCTCCACTAGTAACATTTAATTTCAAGACTCATGAGAAGTTGGTATCTATGCAAGGAGTTTCATCTAGATGAAACTGGTTCCTTTTCTCTCTTCTTAAATATGGTGCCATATCATCACAAAATCCTATATGGCATACTAATTAATGAAAATGAAACTCATGAAACCACCCATTAGGAGTAGCCTTATTTTATGTACTTTTTCCTATATGGGGACACCCCCATGTCCTTTTAATCATTGCACTTGGTTATTCCATCCGTGAATACATGTCGGAAGAATAATGCACTTTTGTAGATGCATATATTCACTGTGGCGTTGTTTGGAGGTTAGTTAACTTACTCCAGTGGAGGATCGGGATCTCTTAGAACATGATGCAAGCCCTACTACTTGACTCTGTATCTTCTAGTTCTAGCAACAGGAAACAAGGTCTTCGATTTTGGAGTGACATGTGAAAATCAAAATGTATGTCCAGTGTACAACCTTCGGTCCAGTTTATAAAATTGATATTGCACGGTCTTTCAAATTATATTTTTACCATTTGTTGACGCAAAATACGGTCAACACACGAGAGCGCTAGATCGCGCAGGTCGCAAACGGACCGAACAGCAGCGAGGCGGCGCAAACCGGTTTTACCGATTAGGCAAACCGGTAATACCGGATTTCTAGGGTTTTGCCGGATCGATCGTTCGAGAGGATAACTATCACGCTTACGTGGTGAAGAACGGCGAGGTTTACGAGCAAACCAGCAAAGAGATAACCAACGCACTTACGTAGCGAAGAACGACTAGTTTACGAGCAAACTAGCAAAGGCCGTCGAAGCTCTCGCCCGGGAGGGACCCCGTCAGGGCGTGAACGTCGCCGGACGTGCCCTAGGTCGACCAGCAAGCCTTAGGACGCCATCTTGATCGTGGAGATCAGTAGACGAACAGCATGGAGAGGTTGGAAAAAGGATTTAGGGTTTGGAGATAAAAAGTAAAGACATGTTTTGTTTTGATTCGATTGGGATACCCTCAATCGGCCGTGGCCCTTCATAAATATAGGGTGGGGAGGTCTGTACCCGCAAGGAAATCCTTTTACAAGTCGTAATCCACATGGATCTCTAAATCTACTAGGACTCTGCCTAAAACCGGTTATACCGGTTTGACAAACCGGTTCCACCGGTTTGTGTTGCCGTATCAGACATAGTAACCAGAACCGGTTTTACCTATTTCTAAACCGGTTTTATCGGTTTTGTCCAGATGAAGATCTTCCCGAGGTTATAACTCCTTCATCCGAACTCCAAACCATACTTTCTATATATGCATTTCAATCGTCTCGACGCAAGCTACGCAATGGTGCAATAAAAATGCTAATTTGACAATGTTACAAAATCCGGTTCTACCGGTTTGGGAAACCGGTTTAACCTGTTTACCCAGATTGCAGGAAAAACCTCTGTCGTGCCAATTTTGATCGTCAACATATGCCTCCCTGTTTCTTGGTAAAGCTTGCGTACCAAGAAATACTTATCAGCATCAAAACTGCACAGGAATAATGTCTTGCTTATGTCAAAAATCTGATTACTCTTGAAATCACCACCGCTGACCTTGAACTCCTTGCTCCCCTTTTCTATCTTGCCTTATCCTTTGATGCATCTCAGATTATGTAAACAACCAACAGCAAGCTTTCTCCAACTACTAACCTTGGCCTCACCAAGTTCTGAAATTTCAATAACCAAAGTAGTAGCCATACCAATCCGACCGATCTCAATAGCGATTAGACCGGTCTATCAAGAATGTACACCTTGAAATCTGCTAAACATCGGTCTTTCTCATGTGAATGTCCTTTTGGATATTATAACCTGATGTTTATTCTTCCAAAAGGTCAATCTTGAATTTCTTATGTCTCCAGCAATGAATTGTCAAATGCCTCAGCAAGATTCACAACCAAAGATCACAAAGCTTCCTAGCCTGAATAGAAACTTCATATTCGGCTTGTTCATAGAGGCTAAACACTCCAACCGGCCAAAGGTCTCAAAACAATACCATTTGGTGAAATAAGGATATCACAATGTTCTGAAACACTTTGCAAGCCGATTGTGTAAATATAAAGCCCATGGTGATAAATCACTCATTTTGTTAATACCTTGCCCCCCGAGTACTTAAGATACCAATAAGGTCAAAAGTGATCTCTCGTCGGGAAGCTATAACTTTAGGACGATGATCAAAGAGATCCATCGGCCATATATGTTGCCAAGGACGATGATGAAATATCATCCATAGGGAATTCATCCATAAGAGTATGTATAACCGAAATAAAAGAGTAAAGAGAGATGTAAATTCAGAAATTAAACCATCTCAAAGAACTGAATATTTTGGCTTTTGAAATTAATAGCAACACTTATTGCTATCAATCAATATGCATAATAATTTGGTGATAACCTCCCATGATATAAAGATCCATGTAGAACCCAAGGATCAAAATAACTATATGAAGGATAACCAAACATATCTAAGGATGAATTCCAAGACATAGGCATATGTGGCATTTGTAAAGCAAATGGACGATGTAATGGCCAATAATTTTGATGATTCGGTGCAAACCTCATATTTGAAGATCGTTTCCTGGACCTTCTCTCTTTCTTCAAACCATCAGAATTTCCAGATACAAACCGGTTAGACCGGTTAGGCAAACCGGTTAAACCGGTTCTGTCAGATCCGGTTTTTGACTTTTATCTTGATCCCCAAGTGTTGAATTCTTATATGCAACTTTAGGGGTCTTCTTTTTCAGCCACATCTTCTTCTTCTTCAACTGTGTTGCACCTTTTTCTTGAACATCGTCCTTGTGTTGAATTTGAATGCTTACTTTAGGAACCCATGCCATGCCCATCTTTCTCAGTTCTTGAGCACCAATTTTTTGTAACTTCTTCTTTTGCCAATGATATAAACCAAGTGGGTGACTTAGCTTTACTTTAGTTTTGGACAGCAGTGCTCTCTTCTTGATTTTTGGTGCTCTCAACTTATTTTGTTCAGATTTGGCACTCGGAGGGTCAACGATGAACTTTCCCTTTTCTTTGCCATCATTAGCCGAAATGCTTTCAACATTAATTGACTTTTCAGAAGTTGAATTTAGATCTGAACTTTTACCTTTGCGGCCATCCTTTTTCACTCGATAAATCTGTTTGACAACCTTCTTCTTGCTTTGAACCTTAAACCGATCTTTATGCTCAAAACGGTCGTTTTCAACATAAGGCTGCCATACACATGGTTCTCTTGGAGCTGCATACTCTACATGATATGGTCTAAAATATGAAGGAGTATATGCCCAAGGATTATTCCACTCCCATGATGAATAAGGATGAAAACTAGGGAGATGTGGAGCATATGGAACTGGCATTGATGGTCCAAACGGTGAACATGATGCTGCTGAATAAAAACCTTTCCTTTGCCAATTCCAATTCCCAGAATTATGTTTAGGAGGTGATCTTGAAGATTTAATATTATTTAACCGATTAGCACGCTTGGCCTCATTTTCTTTTTGGTATTTAGCCAAAAGTTCATCAAAACTGAGCTTCGGCTTTTTACCATTGCGCTTGACACGGTCTTTACCTCCATTAGCTACTGGACGCTCAGGTCTCAGTATTTTGGGATTCTTCAGACCAAAACCAGTTTCACCGGTTTCAAGAACTGGTTGTATCGCTTTTGTAAAACCGGTCAAACCGCTTTGCATAACCTGTCTGACCTCTTTCTCCAATCCAGCAAGAATAATTGTGTCTTGCTTTGATTCGGAAAAATTCAGATGCCCCCCAGTGCCTTTTGGTATTTTCTTAGACTCATCGCTCTTAGGAGTATGCAAATCTTGAACGATGTCCTCGTTATCACTTGAGGGTATTGAATTTTTCACTTTATCAATTTCTCTTGGATCTTTGCATGAACCGGCTGATGCTAACCGATCTGATGATCCCTTGCCATCAAAACCAATTGGAGTCAACTGGTCATCCTCTGAAATTTCAGTAAACCTCAATCGTCCTGCATTAATGGCCGATTGGATGACTTGACCAAAAATATTGCAATGGCTAGTGCTATGACCAAATGAATTATGCCACTTACAATATTCTTGCTCTTTTAGTTCCAGAAGTGATGGCATGACTTTGTGATCAAATATCTTAATAAAATTATGCTCAAGCAAGATATCAAATAAATCATCACACAAAGTCAAATCAAAAGTGTACTTTGTCTTCTTTAGTTGATTCTTTTGTGGAGAAGGTTTCAAGGCTAAGCAAACGAACGGTTCAGATTTATCATCGATTCATTCGGCTATACCTTTTCTTGTGCTTCCCTTACCCGATGTTTTATAATTGATCACTATAGTATCATCAGGCTTCACAATGTTTATCAACCTTGGTTTCTTGCTTTTAAATCCAGAATGACCACAAGAAAACCATGAAGACAAAAACTTTGGCAATGATGATGTAGAAAATTTAAATGCCAAAGTATTTTTATGATCAGCCTTTCTAATCTTCACAATGCATTGGCTGATAGAATCTAAAGGCATACTATTGCTAGCAAGTAAATTACCATCCTCAATCGATCTTTTAGAATTATGTATGATAGAATCACTAATGGATGAACTAACTGAAAGTACATGATCTGATTGGGAATTACTTGCAAAGCATACCTTATCAAATATGTTGGAGAAGCGAGGAATCTTGATGTGGATGATATCGCACTTCCTTTCTTGACGGCAACCGGCATCTGCTGCTTCCCGTAGGAACCGGTCAGACTGGTTTCTAGAACCGGTTAAACCAGTTTTCCAGGGTTGCTGGAAATCACCAAGTCATGACACGCCAAAGCTTTCTTCTTATTTCCTTTGTCATGGTTTTCAACAATTTGATGTATTAAATTTTTCTCAGCCAGAACTTATCGTTCAATGATATGATAATCGCTAGAAAACTGCAAGACACCTTTGGCTTTAGAAAAATCAAGTGTGACCTTTTTCTTATGATTGACTTGATTTTGTACAGCCAAACTTGTCTCTTTTAGTTGAACAGATTCAGATCATTCGATTGCTGTAATAACCGAACTATTGCTCAAATCTGAATCGTTCTTCTTTTCCTTATTGATTGCCCTTTGAGAAAAATATTTCTGCATGCGTTATCTAACAAACACCTCTAGTTCTTGACGATACTCATCAGAGAGGTCCTCGTATTTGACTTTTTCATCTAGAAAATTGGATGCTTTGGTTTCAAAGATAGCACATTCCGATTTTGCAATTACTGCATGTTTCTGCACAGGTGGAAATAAATGCATGCTTGCTGAATTTTCATGAATTTGGCTATGGTTATGAATAACACTTGGAGCCAAATTATGATTATTAGCATTTGCATATGGTGCTGAAAAAATAGATGTAAACTCCATTTCAGTAGCATGTTGTGCAGCATATGATGATTGAGAATAACTGGCCGGATAACTAAAATTAGCATGGTCAATTTCCTCATTCACCGGCATATATTGTGGTGAAACCAAATATTGTGAATTCACTGCCAATGAATTAAAAGATGAAACACCTTGCTGAATATTACTAGAATTATTAAGACATGGTTCTTCATAAAAATTGGCCGAACTCGCAATGTTAGTTTGGCCTTGATAATTATTAACCGGCATTTGAACTTGTTCTGCTGCCGGTGTATGTGAATAATGTTGCATGTTGCTAGTAACATTAAAATCTAAAGTATGCATATTATTTGACAATGGCTTTTGCATGTAACATTCAGAATTATAATTTACATAATTGAAAGCATTATCTGAATAATGACTAGCCAATGCAATATGCCTACTAGTATCATATCTAGCAACATCAACATGAGGATTTGTGGTACTTGCAAAATAATTATTAGAAAAATCTAACATATTTGCAACTTGTACCTCGGGCTCATTGTAGTAATATTGTTGTGGAGTGTATGGATAGCCCGCCATGTACGTCTTGATGCTTCAAGTCTTGTGACCAATGAATCAAATTGTTCTTGATAACTTGAGCAATCAATAACGAACACTTCGCTTCTCTTTTGATCTTCAATATGCAAGAGCAAGCAAAATACAATGCAAACGGCTTGAGCAGCCTGATGCAAAGTTACAAGTATAGATGCAATCGGTCAAAAAGACCAGATTCAACTATAGTGTTGAATCAAGATAATAGATCAATTAGGTATATGGCTAGGATTTGATAGAACGGTTTGAGCAACCAGATCTTTCTTCCCCAGCGGAGTCGCCAAAAGTATGTTGACGCAAAATACGGTCAACACACGAGAACCCTAGATCGCGCAGGTCGCAAAAGGACCGAACAGCAGCGAGGCGGCGCAAACCGGTTTTACCGGTTAGGCAAACCGGTAATACCGGATTTCTAGGGTTTTGCCGGATCGATCGTTCGAGAGGATAACTATCACGCTTACGTGGTGAAGAACGGCGAGGTTTACGAGCAAACCAGCAAAGAGATAACCAACGCACTTACGTAGCGAAGAACGACTAGTTTACGAGCAAACTAGCAAAGACCGTCGAAGCTCTCGCCCGGGAGGGATCCTGTCAGGGCGTGAACGTCGCCGGACGTGCCCTAGGTCGACCAGCAAGCCTTAGGACGCCATCTTGATCGTGGAGATCAGTAGACGAACAGCATGGAGAGGTTGGAAAAAGGATTTAGGGTTTGGAGATAAAAAGTAAAGACATGTTTTGTTTTGATTCGATTGGGATACCCTCAATCGGCCGTGGCCCTTCATAAATATAGGGTGGGGAGGTCTGTACCCGCAAGGAAATCCTTTTACAAGTCGTAATCCACATGGATCTCTAAATCTACTAGGACTCTGCCTAAAACCGATTATACCAGTTTGACAAACCAGTTCCACCGGTTCATGTTGCCGTATCAGACATAGTAACCAGAACCGGTTTTACCGGTTTTGTCCAGGTGAAGATCTTCCCGAGGTCATAACTCCTTCATCCGAACTCCAAATCAGACTTTCTATATATGCATTTCAATCATCTCGACGCAAGCTACGCAATGGTGCAATAAAAATTCTAATTTGACAATGTTACAAAATCTGGTTCTACTGGTTTGGGAAACCGGTTTAACCTGTTTACCCAGATTGCAGGAAAAACCTCTGTCGTGCCAATTTTGATCGTCAACACCATTCATTTATTTTATATTATAATTGTTATGATTATAAACTTATGGTTATTGGATAGTACATTTGATTACAAATCTATCTATATCAAGTTTGTTTTATAATAGTTAAAAATTGTTGACCAAATTATTGGTCAAAGATAAAAGAGTTTGAATCTTGATATGAATGCACAACTTATAAAGGGGACTGGAGAGTGCAGAGGCAAGGGAGTGGAATATGACGATGAGGGTGATGGATGGCACTCCTTGAAGACGAAGATGATATCTTGGTGAGGGTGCTCACCGAAATTGAGAAGATAACGACGATGACTCACTAGTGGAAAAATGGTCTGGTTGAGACTGGATTTAGTTCAAGTTTCTCAACCGGGACTACGCACTCAGAACTAAAGGAGGAGTCTCTTTAGTCTTTGGATATAAGCGGCACTATAGGTGCTCCTTTCGGATTAAACAAATGCACCCGTCGGCCGGTTCACCACCTCGACGCCCAGACCAGCTCTCGTTGTGTCGCATCCCCTCCCGTTCCTCTCGCACCCCTGGGCCAGGACGCCTGCGGCGGTGGCCAGTAGCCAGCTACCCGCACGCCTGGTAGCCCGCGCACTCCGTGGTGACAACGACCGGCTACCCCAATCCACGCCCGCTTTCTTCATAAGAAATGGATAAGGAAGAGAGAGATGAGAGGTAGAGAAATGAGAGGGTTAGAAAGATAAGAGAGAGGAGCCGACCAGGGACTTAGAAATATCGAGGAGGGAGAGGCCAGCCATCCTTTTTTGTCCCAAGTGATTGTTTCCACCAGGAGGACTGAAACTCACCTTTTTAGTTCCGGGGGGTGATATCACCCAGGACCTTTAGTCCCGGGTGAAACCACCACCCAAAACTAGTGAGCCCTCCTGACCACTGGCCTTGGACCCGGGTCTAATGCACCCATTAGTCCCAGGTCCAAAACCGATCGGGACTAATGTCCTGGAGCGAAGGCTCTTCCTCTACTGGTAACTCTTAGGGCTGGACAAAATGCTCGTGGCTCGTTAGCTCGCTCGACTCGATGGCAGCTCGACTCGTTACGCTAACGAGCCAGCTCGAGCAGACATTTTAGCTCGCTAGTATAACGAGCTCGCTCGAACTGGCTCGCGAGCCAACCAAGCCGAGCAGGTCAGTGTTGCGAGCGAACAGACAGCGGCCCAACACAGCCCATTAGCCCACCTCAAAACCTAAATGGCTGAGCCCCACCACCCATCCCCTCCCTGACTCCTTTCCCCTGCGCCGCAATGCTCCTTTCCCCCGAGGTCAGGACTCTTGGTGGTCTCTCCCTCCCGTGCTGCGCCGCCGCAATCTCGCGGGTAGGAAGCGATGCCTTCCAACTACTCCGTCCACGTCTTCCTCTGTCTCGTGCTGCCGCCACTGCAGGCCACCAGTGGAGTCACGATCTGCGTGCCTTGTGGCTTGGCCGTCTATCGTCCCTTCGATGGAGCTGTAGAAGGAGGTGAAGCGTAAGCCTTTCGGTGAGCTAGATTTGGGCGTCGAATTGTTGGTGCGAGAGGTAGGTATATGTTTGGGCTTTGCTTGCTTAGCATCCTGGTGAAGATGGAGTGTTGTGACACTTTCATTGGCATTTGTCTCGATTGGATTGGATTGGATATTGGTGAACTATTTTGATTTGAGTGTTGGGAAGATTTCTATTGTTTGGTTGAAAAATGTTTCAGCTCTGTCAAGAGGTTTTAGTTTAAATTGATTTCAGCTAAGGATTTTAGGCTGTCAAAACAATTGTCACATGATTCTCTTCTGGTATGAGATGTACCTGCAACTGCAACTGGAAGAAGAGCTGGTGTCAGCTCGGCAAGCTAAACGAGCCGGCTCGAGCTTTTCACGATCCGAGCCGAGCTAGCTTTTCAGCTCGTTTATATAACGAGCTGACTCGAGCTGAGCCGAGCCACCTCGTAATCCACCCCTAGTAACTCCAGATCTGGACGGAAGGGCCAGACGGGTTCAGGGGAGGAGAGATGAGGGCGGTCCTTGTCAGCGTCGAAGGCGACATCGATGAGGCGGAGGTGTAGCGTGGGCATGGGCGGCACTAATGGATCGACGAAGAGAGACATGGGTGAAAGAGAATAAGATTGAGGAAGAAGAGGC
>CM014274.1:59284855-59298660 GCA_004135705.1 Alloteropsis semialata
GCCAGCGGCTCGCACTAAGCAGACCGCTGTCTTAATAGACATGGCTGATGATGGTAGCCCTCATGCCCATGATGCCGAAGGAAATTCTCCTCCTCGTGGTGAGATGACTGATGCCGAAGCCGAGCGCTTGGCTAAGCAAATTGAAAATGAGACTCCTAACATGGAGGACAATCCTGGAGATGGCGATGACCAAGTCGAGGAAGAGGGTGGTGATGAAGAAACTTTGGATGATGTCGAAGCCAATCCTGAGGATCTTGTGGATCCCACCAAGAGGCCCAAGACACTCGTTTGGTAAATCTAGAATCAGAGAAGATGATATTGCTTTCTTCGAAAGCCAAGGTTATTTCCCCAAGGGCCATGGTCGCGCTCCTGTCGATGATGTCATCCTTGCACCACGAGATGATGAAGCCGTTGTTTTCTCTAATTTCTTTCTTGTTGGCTTGAAGATGCCCATTGATAATATTATTGCCCGAATGCTTGCTCCCTATGGTCTGCATTTGCATCATTTGATGCCAAATGCCATCACCCATCTTATCCATTTCTTTTGGGCCATGAAGACATATGATTTGCCCATGACTGTTGATGGCTTCCTTCGGTTGTACGAAAGGCATAATCAAAGCAAGTCTACTGAAGTTGAAGGCGAGTTATTCACTCCAGACTTTGGTTGTGTCACTTTCACTAGACATTGCCGAGGGTCTAATTTTGCGAAGGTGGAGGTTTCGCTTGGTCAGAGGAACAAGTTGAACAAGGATTGGCAAAAGTACTGGCTTTATATGAGGGTGCCTTCGGAGGAAATTATATCCGCTGATGGCACGAAAAAACTTTGACGTTCCCTCTTCATGGCAAGATTGAGCTGCTTGACTTCGTTTCTTGCTTAGAATTCAATATTGATAGTGCTGGCTTTAAGAAATGCTGGCAGGCTTTTCGTTCGGTTTCGGGTGTGATTTGTAGCCGCGATCTTGTAGAAGAGGGCCTTGCTGTGGATATCAACTTCTTGTCGGCTAACTGGGAGCCTTACAAGGTTGATTATAAGCCTTTTGGGAATCATGCCCCAGTTTGGAGCTAAGATCCCCGAAGGCATGTCCGCACAAGAATTTGTTGACTCTGTGGAGCGACGGGCCATTGACATTCTTGGTCCTTATAACACGAAAGAGCACCGAAGCTGTGAGGATTTGGTTGGTGGTGTTAGAATTAACAGTGTTTTTGAGGAACTCAAAATTCCTTATTCTGATCGCGAAGCCACTATCCCTACGAAGGAAAAGGGGAAAGCAAAGTGAAAGGGAAGGGGAAGTTGAAGGCTTCCGACGAGGGGGGTTCGGCGGCGTCTTCGCATGCGCCTCGTGGAGGAAGGAGAGGTGAACGTGGTGGAGGCCGCAGACAGAGTGGTGAATGAGGAGAAAGAAAAAAGGCTACTATCACGAAGGCGACTTCCTCGTCCACGCCAGCCAAGCGAGGCAATGCTAGTGCCCTGGAGTCCGCTCAAAAGAAGCGCCGTCAGGAATAGGCTATCGCAGTTGTTCCCTTGGCGGTTGTGCCCCTTGCAGTTCCACTTAGCAGACGTCCTCCACTTCCACCTCGGGTGTCTTCGACGGTACCAGCCGCTTCCGCTCGGCTGCCTTCATCCTCGGATATTCAAATTTCCGGTGCTGCTCATGATGATGCCGATGCTGCGTTCGCTGGTAGATGGAGCTTTATGAAAATTTTTTACAAGGCACCAGTCTTCCTTTGTTGGCTACATATTGTTGACGCAGAAATTGGTCAACACACGAAATACGCTAGTTCGCGCAGGTCGCAAAGGACCAGATCGCAGCTGCCTCCGGGCTGACCGGTCAGACCGGCCAACAGCACCGGTCGGACCAGTGACCGCCGGTGAACTACAGGTAAACCCTAAAAGCGCCTCCCGGAAGGATCCGTCAGGGAGAACACCACCAGGGGTGTTCTAGGGTCGGCAGGCCACCTAGAACGCCTTCAGACGTCGCGGAGACGAAGGAAGAACAGCAGGTAGGGTTGGAAAAGCTAGGGTTTGGAGATGCAAAAAAGTAAAGGTAAAAGTAGTAAATTGGATAGATTCGATTGTTGTGTCCTCAATCGGCCGAATCCCCTTATATTTATAGGGAGGGTAGGTCTTGTCCCGTAAGGAAACCAAGTTACAACTCGTTACATCCTCGGAATCCAATTTTTAGAGTCCTAGTCGGATTACAACTCAGGTGACCGGTCTGACCGGTCCCCCGCACCGGTCAGACCGGTCCGGGCGTGCCAGCACCTCGCGCCGTCTTCTGTCTTGCTTCTTGTCTTGCTCCATGCGTCGTCTTTTGTCTTGCAATCCTCCTGGTCTTCATGCCAATTTTGGTTGTCAACATATGCCCCCCTGTTTTTTGGTAAAGCTTGCGTACCATAAAACATGCTAGTACCAAAATTGTCATCTAAGGGCGATGTTTTAACATAATTCATCGGCCATTATATTTTCTAAGGGCGATATTCAAATATCGGCCATACGCCACTTCATGCCTCTTGCCAAACACTAGGATAGTACTTCTTCAAGTACCTCCCGTTCAACGCCTTGGGCAAACGTCCTCCTTGCAATGTCTCCACCATGTAGGAATTCCCGCCATTGATCATGAATACTCTATATGGACCTTCCCAACTTGGAGACCACTTGCCGAACTTATTGTCTTTAGTACCAAGTGGCAATATTGTCTTCCATACTAGATCACCAACTTGAAAAGTCTTCTCTTTAACCTTCTTATTATATGCTCTAGCAACTCGGATCTTGTCTTTCTCAATTTCCTTAAGAGCTTGTAAACGCTTATCAGTCACTTCATCAATGTTGTCCATCATCAAATCATAGTACTCACCAACTGAAAGCTTATTTTGTCTAGCAAGTTTATAAGCGTCCAGATTTACTTCTATGGGCAAAACGGCCTCTTGACCATAAACAAGCTCAAAAGGAGTGACTTTTGTAGCACCATGCCTTGATATACGATGAGCCCATAAAGCTTCGGACAAGACTTCATGCCATCTTCGGGGATTCTCTTCTATCTTTTTCTTGATTAACTTTATCAAAGTCTTGTTACTAGACTCGGCCTGTCCATTGGCCTGAGCATAGTATGGAGATGAATTGAGCAATTTGATCTTATACATATCGGCAAAAGATCGCACTTCCTTAGACATAAAAAATGTGCCTTGATCCGTAGTCAAAGTGTGTGGAATGCCGAACCTGTGAATAATATGTTCAGTAATAAACTCAATTACCTCCTTGTGGGTCATATTCTTGAGAGGAACATCTTCGGTCCATTTAGTGAAGTAATCCGTAGCAACCAACACGAAGCGATGTCCCTTTGAAGAAGAAGGATGTATTTCTCCAATGAAATCCAATCCCCATCCACGAAAAGGCCAAGGTTTAATGATAGGATGAAGTAATGCAGCAGGTACCATCTGAATATTTCCAAACTTCTGACATTCCTCACATCCTTTGTAGTAACGAAAACAATCGGCCATCATTGTAGGCCAATAGAATGAAGCTCGCCTAAGCAACCACTTCATCTTAGGAGCCGACTGATGCGTTCCACAAATTCCTTCATGAACTTCACCCATGGCCACTCTAGCTTGATCAGCACCCAAGCATTTAAGTAATAAATCATCGGCGGTGCGACGATGCAACTCATCGTCAACTAAAATATATTTGAAAGCCAAACGCCGAGTTTTCCTGTCTGTTCCAGAACTAGGATTTCTTAAACACTTGATAATGGGCGCTCTCCAATCATCAACTTCGGCCTTTTGATTTTGAGAATTTTCAGCGGCCGAATTTGAATCTGCAGACGCTTGACCGGTCTGACCGGTGACCGGATCGGTCTGACCGGTCACTGTGGACTCATGACCGGTCTGACCGGTCCGGGCATCGGTCTGACCGGTGCGGCTCTGTTCTGCTGCAAGTGTTGGAGCTTCTCCATTGGCAATTGCAATCAACGGCTTTTTCTTATGAAAGTGTCTCTTCTGGACATTATAGCCTGATGCTTGCTGCGCCAAAGTATTAGCTCTAGGATTATCACATCTTGGTACGTGATAAATGGTGAATTCATCAAAACATGGTATAATATCAAGGCACTTGTCAAGATAGATATTCAACGAACTTTCAAAACATTGACAAACCTTAGATACTTGCTGCACAACCAATAATGAATCACCAAAGGCTTCAACATGTTTTACTCCCATGTCATGCAAAATTTCTAATCCGAATAATAGAGCTTCATATTCGGCTTGATTATTCGTGCATTCAATCTCTAATCGGCTAAGAGCTTCAAAAACAGCCCCATTAGGAGAAACAAGAACAATTCCAATTCCACATCCGTTCTTGCAAACCGATCCATCAAAATGCAATTTCCATGGAGTAAAAGTCATGTAATCAATTTCTAAATCATGCTCATCCTTAATCCGATGTTCAACAATAAAATCAGCTACAATTTGGCCTTTCATAGATTTCAAAGGTTCACAAGCCAAATCATACTCAATAAGTGCATATGCCCACTTTTCGATTCTTCCACTCAAAATCGGCCTATGCAACATACACTTGATAACATCGGCTTGACACGCAACTATGCAAGTACTAGATAACAAATAATGTCTCAACTTTGTACAAGCATAATATAAAGACAAGCATAATTTCTCAATAGGTTTATACCTTGTTTCCGCATCCAAAAGCCTTCGACTCAAGTAGGTAATAATGTGCTCCTTGCCGTTTGTTTCTTGAGTCAAAACAGCTCCAATAACATTATCTTCGGCCGAAAGATAAAGCCTAAATGGCACCCCATTCTTAGGCGCTTTAAGCACAAGCGGTGAAGATAAGTACTTCTTGATTTCATCAAAGGCCTCTTGCTGCTTTGCCCCCCAAATAAAATCGGCTTCATTCTTTAACAGAAGTATAGGAGTAAAAGCACTAACTTTCCCGGACAGGATAGAAATAAACCTCCTCAAGTAATTAACCTTGCCTAAGAATTTCTGTAAATCATGCTTGCAAGTAGGCGCTTTGATCTTCTCAATAACACCAATTTTCTTAGGATCTATCTCTATGCCCCTTTCATGTACCATAAAGCCTAAGAATCTTCCAGCCGATACACCAAATGCACATTTCAATGGGTTCATCTTCAGACCATACCGACGCATTCTTTCAAAGGCAAGACGCAAATCAGCCAAGTGAGAATTTAATCCAGCCGATTTGACAACAATATCATCAATATAGACTTCTAGGATAACACCAAGTAAGTCATGAAAAATCAAATTCATTGCTCTTTGATAAGTAGCGCCGGCATTCTTTAAACCAAAAGTCATCACAACCCATTCAAATAAACCAACAAAGCCGGGACATTTAAAGGCCGTTTTGTATACGTCTTCCTCGGCCATAAAGATTTGATTATATCCCGCATTGCCATCAAGAAAGCTAATAAGCTTATGTCCAGAAGCATTATTAATAAGCATATCGGCTATAGGCATAGGATATTCATCTTTGGGAGTCGCTCTTTTAAGATCTCTAAAATCAATGCACACTCTAATTTTATTAGAACCTTTCTTCTCAACAGGCACAATATTAGAGATCCATTCAGCATAGCGACATGGCCGAATAAACTTAGCTTCAAGCAAACGAATAACCTCTTTTTTTATGCGATCATAAAACAAAGGATTAAATCATCTATTGCCCTGTTTATATGGCCTAAAACCAGGTTTAATCGGTAAACGATGTTCAACTAATTCACGACTTAAACCAGGCATCTCATGATACTCCCAAGCAAAGCAATCAGAATATTCTTTCAATAACTCGATTAATTCAACCTTATAATCGGCTTTTAAATTTTGATTTACAAAAGTCGGCCTTGGAATAGAACCATCACCTATATCTATCTTTTCTAAAGGATCAGCCGACGTAAATCCTTGTCCTAACTTCTCTACTTCTTCAAAATCATTAATGGCTTCACATGCATCGTTCATATTGGACCGATAATGCTCCACCCTTTCCTTTAACCACTTCTCACTTACATCCATCTACTATTCATCATCTGAATCAACCGATTTTGACACCGGCTTTAGAGCAGCGGACACGAAGCCATCCTTAGTACAAGCAAGGAACTCAAAGTCCGAAATATCAATCCCGGTCAAGCACTTGACATTATCATGAGTTCCCAAAATAGATGCATCGGCCATAGCAACACATGCCGAAGTATCCGCATGAACAACCTCAACTTCGTCACCAACCCATTGAATCAAGCATTGATGCAAGGTAGAAGGCACACATTGATTTGCATGAATCCAATCACGCCCCAAAATAACACTGAAGTTACCTTGCACCTCCGTGACGAAGAAAGCAGTTGCCAGCGTCTTGCTCCCAATGGTAAGCTCCAAGGATGCAACTCCCTTGGCACTCATTGGTTCTCCTCCTCCAACGCCGCTGATCGTCATGCTTGTCTTGATGAGCTCGCTGTCCAAACCTCCCAACTTCTTGTACAAAGTGTATGGCATGAGGTTCACAATAGCACCACCATCAACAAGCATCCTAGAAATCGGCTTTCCCTTAATGTGACCCTTCACATAAAGAGCTTTCAGATGATTATCTGATTCTTAGGGCCTCTAAAATACGGCATTCTTGGGAGCAAAGTCAACTTGAGCCATTCGTTCATCATCTCCGACAAAGCAATAATCGGCGTTCAAATAGATAACATTGATGTCCATATCCGTCCTGCTGAGTGAAGGCTCAAAATCAACAGCTTCGTCCTCATTGCCCATCTGAGTATCTGTAATTGCAGTGGGCGGAATCGAAACTTTAGCCGAAGACGAAAACGCATCGGCTACTGACTCCTTGGGCGACACCGGTCTGACCGGTTCTCCCTGACCGGTCTGACCGGTTCCGGTTGCCAGAACAGGAACAGCACTGGGGCACCGGTCTGACCGGTCGGGGACACCGGTCTGACCGGTCTCGGCTATGTCAGCCGAAACTGCTGCAGATGGCTCGGCCTTTTCTGGTGTCTTGGCCTGAACATCTCGATCATCAGAACCATCCTTGGAATTCTGACCAGCTGCTGGAATCATCGGCTTAACCTCATTGAACCACTCCTCCCGCTTCTTAGCCGATTCTTCTTCCCTTTGCTTCTGAGTGCGCAACCGCTGCAATCTCCTCTTTTGAGAATGAGTCAAACCAGGAGGACACCACTTTGGCTGCGTATACTGAGGCAAAGGCACTTTCTTCACCTTTTTCACGGCCGATGTGCCAATAGTATTGGGACCATCTGCCATTGATGTATCAACTTCCATAGAGCCAATTTGAATCACACTCTTCACAATTGGCTTTGGAATCACAGGAGTAGGCTCTTCCCTTTTCTGCACGGGGCGATACTCCTGCCTGGCCGGCTCCTTGCCCGGCCTCCTCTGGTGACCGGTCTGACCGGTCGGCGGCACCGGTCTGACCGGTGGCTGCTGCTGTGGCACAGCTGCCGGCCTCCATTGGGCACCGGTCTGACCGGTCGGCGGAACCGGTCTGACCGGTCCGTGCTGCTGGGGCACAAACGCCGGTCTTGGTTGAAATCCCGCAGGCCTAGGTTGTGTTGGATTCATCCTTGCATGAACAGGAACCCCAGGCCGTGATTGATTTGGTGCAGGACAGTAAGGCACATACATAATCCCATCCCTCCAAATAGGCTGAGGAGGGGGAGGTGGAAACGGCCTCCATGGCCTAGAAGGACCAGCACCATGGGATGAGCTTGGACCCTGATTCCACAGTCCTCTTGGCGCCTTCATCGCACCAAAATTTCTTGGTGGCGAACTTGGTCTCTTTTTTGGTGGCCGATCCTGTTGAACGGCCGCATTATGCATATGCTTCGCCATGACTTGATCAAAGGTCGCTTTTGGCTTGAATGTCTTCCCTGATCTTTGTCCTGGTTCGTCTTCCAAGTTCCCACTTCAGGACGTTTAGGAACAAACGTTCGGACCGGCCTCTGGGCCGGACCGGTCTGACCGGTCTGACCGGTGCCCCCTGAACAGCAGGAGCAACCGGCCTTTGATCCCGCGCTTGAGAGCTTGATTCTCCCCTAATTTCAGAATTCTTTTTTTGACCAAAGTCAGCAGGGGAAGCCCCTACCTATTTTTTTAATAATTTTTATTTCAGACCCGTTTAATTCGTTCCCACAGGAAGTCGAACCCGGGTCTGCTGGGTGCTACTCAGGTGCTCTAACCACTAGGCTAGATGCCCTTTCACTAATTTCAGAATTCTTCACTGTAATAGTCAAGATCTTCTTTCCATCAGGAGCTTGCTTCATCACAACCTCTCTCCCAAGCACTTTATCAGTTTCCATCACCTTCCTCGGTTCACCAATCACAACATTCTTGCCTCCTGTCGTATCGGCATTGTCGGGCCGAACCAACATCTTGGCATCCTGAAGATCCATAGTATTGACCATCATGTTGTTGACTGGAAACGGGCGCTTGTCCACTTGCATCTCACTCAAACTCAATCGTCCATCATTTAAAGCCGATTGAATCTGTCGACGAAAGAAATTACAATCATTAGTCGCGTGAGAAAATGAATTATGAAATTTACAATAAGCACGCCGTTTTAACTCCTCAGGTGACGGAATAGGAAAAGAACATTTGATATATCCATTCTTATGTAATTCATCAAAAATCTTATCACATTTGGATACATCAAAAGTAAACTTCATCTCCTCTTGCCGATTCCTATGAGTCGGCTTTAGAGATGAGCAAGTAAAAGCTTTATTAGATGCTGGCCATACAAATTCAGCAGCCAACACCTCATGAGATTCATCATCGGAGCTACAAGAATCACATTCTACATTATGCACACTAGCCCGATGAGTCCTATGACTTTCTTTTAGATCTTTGCTTCGGCTTTCAGCAGCCAAAGCTCTTTGATGCAATTGATTTACGCTATAGAATTCAGAATTCTCTAGTTTATCTTTAATGTGAGAGCGCAAACCATTAAAAGCCAAATCAGCAAGATCCTTTTCGGCAATAGTAACACCGAAGCAACGGTTTTTAGTATCACGGAAACGTTTAATATAATCATTAACAGTTTCATCCCGCGATTGCCTAACCGATGTGAGATGTGACAATTTAAGCTCATTACTGCCAGAAAAGAAGTGATCATAAAATTTTTGTTCTAATTGTTCCCATGAAGTAATAGAATGCGGAGCTAATGATGTAAACCATGAGAAAGCTGTACCAGTTAGAGACAAAGAAAATAAACGCACTTTTAAAGCTTCACTAGAGCCAGAATAGCCTAGTTGTGCCATGTATTGACTAATATGCTCAAAAGTGCTTTTAGTATCCTCCCCATTAAACTTAACAAAATCAGAAAGTCTAAATCCAGCAGGAAAAGGAACTAAATCAAAGCGAGGAACATAAGGCTTTTGATACAACCTAGCCTTATCCCTTACATCTACTCCCAAATTCTCCTTCAGAGAGGTAGCCAAATCAAGTTTGTATTTAGAAAATATTTTATCTAAATACTCTAGTGAATTATCCTGAAAATTTGGCTGTTGGGTGTTTTGTACAGGAGTAGAAGGTAAATTCCCCGTTTCTGAACCACCAGGACCGGTCTGACCGGTGACCGTGACCGGTCTGACCGGTTGGGGCAGCGCCAGCTGGCTGGCTGCACCCGACCCTCCAGGGCCGGTCTGACCGGTCACGGCGACCGGTCTGACCGGTTGATGCTGGCCAGGCTGGTTGGCCGACATCATCCCTTGCATTTGTTGGCCGTATCTTCCGAAAAGCTCGTAAGGTACAGGGCCTTGTGCGAATAATTGTTGTACGGCTGGGGGTACAGGATATCCATAATTTGGATTTTGTGGGGTAAAATTTGTAACTTCATTACTAATTCGGCCTTGATTAACCGAATTAGGAAAAGTTACAAATGGTTGAGGTGCAATAGGCCTAGAAACCATTGGATTGGATGGAGTAACAGATTGGCCTTCAAAATAATTCAACGGCATACCAAACGTAGGTTATTCAACAGGTTTTGTTGACGGTGCTTTAAAATCAGGCGCAATTGGAACTTTAGGAATCAAAAGATTGGGATCGGCGGCAGGTTGTTCAACCATGGGTTGTTTGCCTGCCGATTCTAATTTTTTGTTCATCATCCAGTTAATTAATTTAACATTATTCGCAACCATCATATCCTCCATGTACTTAAGAAAAGCTTCGTGAGAGTTTTCATCATCTTGTACCTGAGGGATTGGTGATGAAGATGTAGCAGTTGCGTCTACCTCCTTGAACTTGGAGACCACGCCCTTGCGGTCCTTCTTGAAGTGCGAGAAGTAGTAGAGCCGATCTTCTTCTGCCTTCTTCTTCATGTACTCTTCAAGCCCTTGACGATCTTCGGCAGAAAGTTCATCGTCCTTTACGGTGACGATGTTCTCGAGATCCAACTCAGTGTTGGCACCCATCTAGATTGAATTAGATAGAACGGTTGCAAAAACCAGATCTCCAATTCCCCAGCGGAGTCGCCAAAAGTATGTTGACGCAGAAATTGGTCAACACACGAATGCGCTAGTTCGCGCAGGTTGCAAAGGACCGGTCAACAGCACCGGTCGGACCGATCAACAGCACCGGTCAGACCGGTCAACAGCACCGGTCGGACCGGTGACCGCCGGTGAACTACGGGTAAACCCTAAAAGCGCCTCCCGGAAGGATCCGTCAGGGAGAACACCACCAGGGGTGTTCTAGGGTCGGCAGGCCACCTAGAACGCCTTCAGACGTCGTGGAGACGAAGGAAGAACAGCAGGTAGGGTTGGAAAAGCTAGGGTTTGGAGATGCAAAAAAGTAAAGGTAAAAGTAGTAAATTGGATAGATTCGATTGTTGTGTCCTCAATCGGCCGAATCCCCTTATATTTATAGGGAGGGTAGGTCTTGTCCCGCAAGGAAACCAAGTTACAACTCGTTACATCCTCGGAATCCAATTTTTAGAGTCCTAGTCGGATTACAACTCAGGTGACCGGTCTGACCGGTCCCCCGCACCGGTCAGACCGGTCCGGGCGTGCCAGCACCTCGCGCCGTCTTCTGTCTTGCTTCTTGTCTTGCTCCATGCGTCGTCTTTTGTCTTGCAATCCTCCTGGTCTTCATGCCAATTTTGGTTGTCAACACATATTTAACAAATAATCCTATCATTGATGTCAATATTACTTGTGAAGGTGCCCCTGAAACACCTAGAGATGTTCGTATCTTGGATCCTTTTGATGATGGTATCGATCTGAGTCGCTTAGAGGAATCTCCAGCTCGTGAAGATCCTATGAATGAAGCTATTGCTACCGAGCTTACATCGCAAGATGAGATTATGGCTGAAGCCCCTTCTGTTGAACTTGCTAGACATGGTGAGCTCGTGACTTCGGCTTCGTCACTGGATGCGGCTGTTACCGCTCCTTCCTCTCCGGTGGCTTCGCCTCCTAGGACTCAAGATCCTTTGGAGGTTTTAGCTAATGTTGCCGAAGCTGCTGGGGGTGATGACGAGGATAAGGAGAAGAGTGTGGTCGACGCCGATACTTCTGCTCGTGTTAACAGGGCTGAGAGTCCTTCCTCTACCGAAGGTAGTACTAATAGCACCTCCTTCTTCTCTAGCTCCAGCGATGAAAGCTTCCGGGTGATTGTGAGTGATGATGGAAAAACTTATGATTCAGGTGGTGAAGGCATGACGCAAACCCGAGTGCGCGAGGGCGGGATTCAGCAGGATTTTGTTTGTGAAGCTATTTATTTTTTGCATGAATTTATTCTTTTTCTTTGTTGTTTGTAGTTTTTGCGAAGGTAATTATATTTGTCAATTTTACAGAGCATGAGCAACTTTTGAAATCTTTAGATGTTGAGACGATTAGTTCTAGCATTCTGGCTACGGGCTTGAAGGTTTTTCTTCTTAGCTTCGCATGTTTTTTGGTTGCCTATGTTTTGGCTTCGTATTACTTCTCTTATAATGTTGACGATATATTTTCTAACTTGTTGCAGGCTGTCATTGTTATCAATGAGCTGCAAACTCATCTTCCCAATCTTAACTCTGTTCCTGCAGAGCGCCAAGAATTGGAGAAGCTGCGGAGAGACAATGCCGACCTCCTCAATATTCAAGCGAATATTGATAGGATTAAACAAGAGTTGGAGGATGAGAAGGCTTAGTATCACCGAGACCATGAATCCATTGTCAAGGAGAACTAATCTTTAAAACATAAGGTTGCCCTTTTGGAGAATCAACTATCTAGACAGGCCCTTGCTCTTGAGGCATCTGTTAGTGAAGGTAAAGAGTTAAAGGATAAAGTTGTTGCTTTGGAAGCTCAGGTAGCAGACAAGGACAGTGTCCTTGAGAACCTTCGCAAGCAGGTGGCCGAGGACTTGAGCGTCTTATCTGTCCTGAAGAGCGAGGTTGATATCCTTAATAGGGTGAAGGAGAGATTAACTCGCGAAGCCGAGCAGTATCGATCACGTAATGAACGTGTTGAGCGTGAGCTTGTGTGCCTTCAGAAGGAGCATGAAGATGCCATTAATGTTGCTTGGGAGAGTGGGCTTAAGTTGTATCGACTGTACAAAGATGCCTTACAGCAATTTGGAGCTGAGCCTCTAGCATTTCCTGACAGAGAATATAGGCTTGGTAAGTGTCGGATGTTTGGACCCGGCAGTCCACACAGGGTAGCCTACGTGGTTGATTTGTTGAGGGACAGATCGAGGATCAGAAGTCGATGGTAACACAAGACGCAAGGATTGAACAGGTTCGGGCCGTCGAGATGACGTAACACCCTACGTCCTGTGTTGGCGGCGATTGTATTGCTGAGTATGAAGTTCCTTGAAGGATCTCCGTAGTTGGGTTCTGTCCTATGGCTGTATGATGTTGCGTATGGTTTCGTTGTGCTCTGGAGGGGGGTCTCAAGGCGCCTTATATAGTCCGGCTGCCTTGAGTTACAAGTCGGCCAGAGATCGTAACCTACCCGAAATACAAGGATTCGATCCTATAACGATTACAGATATCTTTCCCTATAATTCCGGCTAGTTTATCTTGATCTCCGATCTTCTTGCGGGATACGCCGTGTGCTTTCCTTGCCGCGCACGTCGTCGCGCCCATCCGGTTCGCCCGACTGGTGGGCCTTCCGACTGGTGGGCCAGCCAGTCCGACAAACCGATCCAGTTGTACTCGGATTGGGCCGTCCCTTGCTGGTTGGGCCAATCCGCCTTCTGGGTACCCCTGGGGGTCTACCCCCGACAAGCCCCCGAGTAGTACGTGGTTGAGAGACAAGTCGGCGAGGTCGTGCTGTCTGATGAGCGTCGAGCCAGCTGCAGTTGGAAGCGAAACCGCGTGATACTGGAGAGAAAAGAGCCGTTTTCCCAACGGATGCGCCGCGAGGTGCGTCCGTTGGACGTAGCCCCCGAGCCTTGAAGCGATTCCGTAGGAATCGGTCCAAGGGTTAGTAGCCTTCTTCTGGAGTCGTCAGACAATCAACGGATGCGCCGCGAGGTGCGTCCGTTGGCCGTAGCCCTCGAGCCTTGAAGCGATTCCGAAGGAATCGGTCCAAGGGTTAGTCAAGGAGCATCTGGCTAAATCATCCGACATTAATTTCGGCGTCCAGCCCCCGAGCGTGAGGGCCAGCGGAGTCCTGCGAGACACGCCGAGTGGTCGTCCCGGCGCCAGCCCCCGAGCGTGAGGGCTGAGCACGCCGAGTAGTTGTCCCGGCGCCAGCCCCCGAGCGTGAGGGCTGAGCGCGCCGAGTAGTTGTCCCGGCGCCAGCCCCCGAGCGTGAGGGCTGAGCACGCCGAGTAGTTGTCCCGGCGCCAGCCCCCGA
>CM014274.1:59302406-59326942 GCA_004135705.1 Alloteropsis semialata
GCTCCTACTCTTGGAACAAGGAGTCGGACATTGCTTCGTCCTTCTCCTCTTCCTCCCTCTCCACGACGGCCGGGGAAGGTCGTCCCGGCTCGTCAACATCGGCGTCCGAACCAGCAACCGGCTGCTTGGCCGGCTGCGCAGCCGCCTTCTTCGCGGTCATCTTCCTCGAGCGCTTCCGCTTAGGAGGCGGTGCCTCATGCACCACCGCTTCCTGGATGGAGGGCGCCTCGTCGGATAGCGTGGCCGAGTCGTCGTCAGCCGCCTCGCCGACCCCAGGCGCCGCCGGCTTAGGAACACGGGCACTGCGAGCCCCAACTTTGGCACGGGGACGTGCGCGGGACATGCGACGCCAGATCATCAACGACGACGGCGCCCCGCCCCCGCATTTCGCCCGCGCCGGACAAAACATAGCCGCCGCGGCCATGCTCGTGCGGGGACTCCCCCCGCCGGCGACACCCGAAGCTCGCAAGGCCCAGCGGGAACTCGGTGAACTTCTGGAGCGAGCTGCAGCTCAGCAGGCCGAGAGTTCGCAATCGCGACGACGAGCGTCGCAGATGAGCCACCGCGAGGCCTCGAGGCAGCCGACCGGCGGGCGCGGCGGACGCGACCAGCAAGGAGTCTCGGTGCACCAGCCTCGTCCTGCCGAGGACGCGGCCCCCCGAACTCCGATCCTAAAACGGGTCGGCCCGATTCAGGACGCTCGAAGCATCTTGAATGCCCGCCGACGACGGCTCCCCGAGAACGAGCCCGAGCGACAGCAAGGGCGCGTTCCCTGCCGTGGCGGCCTGTCGTCAGCCGCCTCGCCGACCCCAGGCGCCGCCGGCTTAGGAACACGGGCACTGCGAGCCCCAACTTTGGCCACGGCAACCCGCCGCTTCCGTGGGCGGGTCTCCTCTACGTCTTCATCCGAAGGGCTCAAGGAGCCCTCCGTGTCACTGGCTGCCCACTCCAGGGGAGCAGGCGGGTCAACTGGATCTCCTGCAAGGGCGTCGCCTTGATCACCCGGGGGTGCTACCCCCAGGTAAGCCTTCCTAGGCGAATCTTCTGGAAGCGGAGAAGGAGAGAAGTATTCAAAGACCCGATCCTGCGAGAGTCGCAAAATCAGATGGCCAACAGACGATTAGATCAAAATCAAAAAATCAGTATCAAGACCAACACGCTAAAGCACTCGGAACAAAGACTTACCGGTGGAGCAGGCCTCTTCAAGGAGAATGGGCACGGTTGATGCTTCTCCGACACGTGGCCGAGGAAGAACCCGCCCACGCGCGCCTTCATCTCCTCCTTGCCCACCGTCCGGCGGCCCCCGGGTAGGGTCCTCCCGGCCCGAGTACTCGAAGCCCGGGTGCTTCCTCTCCTGGATCGGCTGCACCAGCCGCCGACTGAAGTTGCAGGCGACGCCGACTGCTGTCAAACCCCGATCTTTGAGCTCCTTGATCATCCCAAGGAGCTCCTTCACTTCGGGCATCTGGTGATCCGCTGGAAGTTCGTTCCAGCAGGTCTTGATCTCCGGCCGCGCTCCGGTGTGGCAAGGGATTGTTGGCGCGTGGTTCCCGACGTAGAACCACTCTGACTTCCAGCCCTTGTTGGAGGTGTTGAGGGCGATGTCGAAGTACTCGTCCTTCCGGCCTTGGCGCAGCATGAATCAGGCGCCTCCCACCATGACCATCTTCTCCTCGCACGGTTGAGGCTTCAACCAGTAAAGATACCTCCACAAGTCGAAATGGGGAGTAATCCCCAGGAAGGCCTCGCACAGGTGGATGAAGATGGAGATGGCCATGATCGAGTTGGGGTTGAGGTGGACAGCTTCGATCCCGTAGAAGTGGAGGAGGCCTCGGAAGAAGGCCCCCGCCGGCAAACCAAACCCCGCCTCGAAGAATGGCTTGAAGAGCACCAGTTCGCCGGAGTTCTCCGACGGGAAGGCCTCCTTGGCGCTTGGGCGCCATTCCGCCACTGCTTGAGGCGGAAGGATACTCCGCTCCACCATCTCCTCCAATATCTCCACGGTTACCTTCCCCGTGCCCATGCGACCGCGGGGGAGGGGATCTTATCAGACTTGGGGAGGTCGGTGAGCTTCCTCTTCGGCGCCATGGCTTGGGGCACGGAACGCCTCGTTCGCATCCGTGGGGCTGCGCTCCTCGTGGAGGCTAAATCCGCGGGGCGGATCTAGAAGCAAGGAGAGGCTCTGGTGGCGGCTGAATGAGGAATGGAGAGAAGGGGGAATGGATCTCGAAACAGTGGGATTTCCCCTGTCGGACCTAACCCAAGCCTTTTATGGCGCTCTACAACGCCCGAAATTACCGCAAGACGGCGCGATTAACGGAAGTGAGCGCAATGGTAAAAAGAGCCGTGAACGCCCACGCGAACCGTTACGTCCGGAGCGTCAACGGTAAAAAAAGACCCCGTGCACTCGGGCAAGACGAAGAAGTCAGCGTGCCGCTAAGGCTCGACCAGCACTCGGACTCGGTGGCTGGCGCCGCATTAAAGACAGTGTGCCTCTCGGGCTCGTTTGGCCCCAAACCGCTCGGGAGCCAACACTGCAAAACGAATGGCGTGCCGCAAAGGCTCGACCAGCACTCGGACTCGGGGGCTGGCGCCGCATTAAAGACAGTGTGCCTCTCGGGCTCGTTTGGCCCCGAACCACTCGGGAGCCAACACTGTAAAACGAATGGCGTGCCGCAAAGGCTCAACCAGCCCTCGAACTCGGGGGCCGGCGCCACATCAAAGACAGTGTGCCTCTCGGGCTCGATTGGCCTCGAACCACTCGGGAGCCAACACTGCAAAACGAGTGGCGTGCCGCTAAGGCTCGACCAGCGCCCAGACTCGGAGGGCTGGCGCCGCATTAAAAGCAGCGCACCTCTTGGGCTCGATCAGCCCCGAAGCGCTCGGGGGCTGACGCTGCGAACGAGCTACCGCAATTGGATAAGCGAGGCCGAGCCCCGACAGCTCGGGGGCTGGTGCCACCAAGAAAGGAAACGCAGAAGTTTCGAAACTATCAAGAGAAAGATTCTTTAGCAGGACATACAGTTACAACGTGGCCGGTCAAGCACCGGTTACAAGAATAAAAAGACTCCGCCGTCACGGGGACGGCTTAGGGCCCTCGCCGGCGCGCCAAGTGCTGCATCCGCCGCAAGCTTGGTCCACATGAGCTCGTCGCAAGCTCTCTTGTAGCACCACTGCAGCCGTCAACGAGGCAGCCCCTTTTGAGGGTTGAGAGCGAATGCCCCTGGGTACCCCTTGGTTGGCTAGAGCCTTACGCCCTGACAGTCCTAAACCAAAGGCAAGGCAAGGAGCCAACGGAGCAGCATCCAGACGCTGATCAACACCTCAAGTACATCGCAAGCACTCTTCTAGCACCGCGCTCTTATAACTCCATGAACTTTCCCCAGTGGATGAACCCAGCCACGGGCCGCCAGCACACTCGCTACAAGGATCGTATGCATACTCTCGCCTCAGGGTAGCAGCTTTGTCTCCCCGGCGAGTATTTATAGCCTCGGGCTACCAGGGAACGAGGGGCTCCCCTAGCATTGTGAAGCGTGTGGCTCCAAGCCACGCATCCTCTCTCCTCTCGAGGCGCACAGGTCATCCTTATCACCTTTGGTTTTGCTCGACCATGGGTGAGCCCTGTGCGTTCACGGGGGAAACTGTTCTTGTCGCCGCATGCCAGGAACGACGTTCTTCCTTGTGGCATTCGAGAAAGAGGGAATCTTCAAGAACTCGGACACGAACCAAAGCTAAGTATTACTTTCGATTAAAAATCTTATGATTTCGTGCCTCTCGGCTCTTCTATGTCTCCATGACTTTCGCTGACCATCTCGGTCACATTCCGACCGCAACTCCGTAAGCTTTTGTACAAGTCGCTAAAGTACTCGGGCAGCACACGCCATAATTCGTGAAACCTCGACTCTTCCGTACGCCTACGCTCCTACGCGTGCACGTGGCCCAGCTCCCCGCGCTACGGACTACGGCTATCGGGGATCAGGTGCATAAACGTAACAGGCTAACTACCCGGAGAAATTAATTAACTTAAAAAGTTGAAAGCAGGAATTCTTTTCATACATTGCCGAATGCTTTTCTTCTCGGATTTGCGTTTTATTGCATCATATACTGCCGCAGCACCGTGTTTTTGCTGCGGGGTATGGACAAACACTCAGCGTGCTCAGCCCTCACGCTCGGGGGCTGACGCCGGGACGACCACTCGCCGCGCTTGCCCGCCGAGTCCTCACGCTTGGGGGCTGGCGCTGGGACAACTACTCGGCGTGCCTCGGATGGTTCGACTCGGCCCTCACGCTCGGGGGCTGGGCGCCGCGACGACTGCTCGGCGTGTCTCGCAGGACTCCGCTGGCCCTCACGCTCGGGGGCTGGCCGCCGAAATTAACGCCGGATGATTTAGTCAGATGCTCCTCGATTAAGCCTTGAGCCGATTCCTACGGAATCGCCTTAAGGCTCGGGGGCTACGGCCAATGGACGCACCTCGCGGCGCATCCGTTGATTGTCTGGTGACCTCGACGAAGATGATCAGAACAAGGCTACAAACCCTTGGACCGATTCCTCCGGAATCGCTTCAAGGCTCGGGGGCTACGGCCAACGGACGCACCTCGCGGCGCATCCGTTGCAGACGGCTCTCTCTTCTCTCCAGTATCACGCGGTTTTGCTTCCAACCGCAGCAAGCTCGAAGCTCTGCCGATAGCACGACCTCGCCGAGTTGTCACTCAACCACGTACTACTCGGGGGCTTGTCGGGGATAGACCCCTGGGGTACCCAGAAGGCGGATTGGCCCAACCAGCAGGGGGTGGCCCAATCCGAGTGCTATATCGGGTTGGTTTGTCAGACTGGGTGGCCCACCACTCGGGAGGCCCACCAGTCGGGCGAACCGGATGACTACGACGGCGCGCGCGGATAAGGAAGGAGACGGCGTATCTCACAAGAAGATCGGAGATCAAGATAAACTAGCCGAAATTCTAGGGAAAGATATCTGTAATCGTTATAGGATCAGATCCTTGTATTTCGGGTAGGTTATGATCTCTAGCCGACTTGTAACTCAAGGCAACCGGACTATATAAGGTGCCTTGGGACCCCCTCCAAAACAGAACGACAGAACCCAACTACGGAGATCCTTCAGGAACTTCATACACAGCAATCCATACACCCAACACAGGACGTAGGGTATTACGTCATCTCGACGGCCCGAACCTGTTCAATCCTTGCGTCTTGTGTTACCATCGTCTTGTGATCCTCGATCTGTCCCTCAACAAATCAACCACGTAGGCTACCCTGTGTGGACTGCCGGGTCCATAAATCCGACAAGAGGTCGCCGCCGCCCGTGAAGATGTGCGGGGTGAGTTCGAAGGGCGAGTGGCTGCGGCCCACCAGGAGATCGAGTCCTTGAAGGGGCGGCTCAAGGAGGCGTGCGAGCATGCCGAGGATGCTGACAAGCTCAAGTACGATGTCATGGTCTCCTGGGAGAGGACTCGGCGGCTCGGGAGCAGGTCAGGCTGGGCCTGGTCCATGAGGTGGAGCGCCTGAAGGCCGACCGGGACCGCGTCACCGCCGTCCTTGACGGGACTCGTACTCAGCTGGCTCAAGTGGCTGCGGAGCGCGACGAGGCCAGGCTGCTCAACGAGGTGCAGGCCTCGCGACCTTGAGGCTGCGAACCGAGCTCTTGCGGCTGAGAGGAACTCCCGTGAGGAAGCCGAGGCAATGTGCGCCTCCTTGAGTGAGGCGGCGGCGACGGATCGCGCGACCATCGGGTGCCTTGAGACCGAGGCGCGCAACCTCGAAGGGCTGCTGCGGCAGGAGGGGGACGAGTACGACGCCCTCCGCGTGGCGGTTGGCGTTGTTCTTGACGACCTTGGGATGAGATCGCAGCGAGGGCCGAGCTCGCTGCTCGTCGACGCCGGCCGCATCCCAGCTCGGGCTCGGTCCATGGCGAGTGATGGGCTCTTCCTCGGGGTGCGCCGTGCCTTCGCCGTCGCCCGCTCCCACTACGCCGACATCGCCCTGGAGTACCTCGCCGAAGGGTTCGCTCCCGGCACGACACCGGAGGGGGTGGCAACGCTTGAAGAGGAGGTGTCGTCCCTGGCGTCCGTCCTCGCCACCAAGACTGCAAAAGAAGAGGGACCGTGGGCGCCCTGATTAGTTTTTCTTATCTTTTGGTTTTTAGACAGTCACATTTACTTCTGTAATGAACTTAAGCGTCTGCGTCGTTAACACTCGGCCTTTCCTGTTTCCTTGACTAAGTGTTAGGGCATGCTTGAAATGAAGTAAGCCGTGCGGTTTACTAGTGAGCCTTTGAACCGTTGCCACTGGGGCCTTTGCTCTTTAGCGTTCCGACTAGTGAGCGCGTGTCGCTTCATTAACAAGCACCCTTTTTCCTTAGTTTCAGGTATGTGAATTTGCCGAGAGTCAAAGACCCGGGGGACGCAGGGTAGCCCCGAGTGACGTCCGACCTTGGTTAGCAGACAGGGGTTGGACGTCACTATTTGAAACGAAAGGAAAACGTTTGAGTGATGATAGGTAGCCTAGAGTAATCAGGGATAGAAACGACGTAGCTGCTCAATGTTCCAGGCGTTGGCGTACTCCTCTCCTTCCGCGTTCTTTAGCTTGTACGAGCCGGGTCGGAGGACCTGGGAGATAATGAATGGGCCTTCCCAAGGCGACGAGAGCTTGTGCTTGCCTTTATTGCTTTGAACGAGGCGTAGCACCAAATCGCCGACCTGGAATGCGCGACCCCTGATGCGCCGGTCATGGTAGCGCTGCAGGGACTGTTGGTATTTTGCCGAGTGAGCCAAAGCGACTTCCCTGGCCTCTTCTAGCTGATCGACCGCGTCCTCGAGAGAGGTTTGATTGCCTTCGTCGTCGTAGGCACGGACACGCGGGGACCCGTAGTCGAGGTCGGTCGGGAGTACGGCTTCTGACCCATACACCATGAAGAACGGAGCGAAGCCTGTCGCTCGACTCGCCATCGTGCGCAGACTCCAGACCACCGCCGGGAGCTCTTCGACCCAACGTCCTCCGAACTTTTTCAAACGCTCGAATATTCGGGGTTTGAGCCCTTGCAGGATCATCCCATTCGCGCGTTCTACTTGCCCGTTCGTGCGAGGATGTGCGACGGCGGCCCTAATCGACCCGTATGTGGTGCTCATCGCAGAATCGCAGGAATTTCTTCCCAGTGAACTAGGTTTCGTTGTCTGTGATGATCGAATTGGGCACGCCGAAACGATGGACGATGTCGAGAAAGAACTTGACGGCCTCTTCCGATCGGATCGTCACGATCGGTCGGACCTCTATCCATTTGGTGAACTTGTCGATGGCGACTAGCAAGTGGTCGAAGCCCCCGGGCGCCTTCTTGAGGGGCCCGACCATGTCCAATCCCCAGACTGCGAACGGCCAGGTAATGGGGATCGTTTGGAGGGCCTGTGCAGGAAGGTGCATTTGCCTCGCGTAGAACTGACACCCTTCACAGGTACGCACAATCTCAACAGCATCCTTTACCGCCGTCGGCCAGTAGAACCCTTGTCGGAACGCGTTTCCGACAAGGCTGCGGGGTGCGGCGTGGTGGCCGCACGTGCCCCCATGGATGTCCCTCAACAGCTCCTTGCCTTGATCAAAGGGGATGCACCGTTGGAGGATTCCCGTGGGGCTGCGTCTGTACAGCTCGTACCCTATAATTGCATAGGATTTGGCGCACCGGGCAATACAGCGGGCCTCTGTCTTAATCGTCGGGAGTTTCTCCCGTAGCAAGTAGTCGAGGAAGGGCTGCAGCCAATCCGAGGCGCCGGAGTCTGGCCCCTGGCCCTCGGTCAGCGTCGCGGCGGCAAGAGCGAGAAGGTCAGACAGGGCTTGGTCGGTCGGCTCGGCGCCGATCTCTGACCCTTCCGCGACCTCGGTCTCGTCCTCGCCAGCCCCGAGCCCGGAACAATTCGCTTCGGGGAGCCTTGGCCGTGTGGCTCGGTCTGTGCAGGGGAGCTTTATCGAAGGGCTTCGTTGGTCACTGGCAAAGATTCCTAGTCGGGACGGGTTCCCGGCCGGATGCTTTCTTAGCCAGCGCGTCGGCGGCCTCGTTGAACCGCCTTTTGATGTGACGGAGCTCAAGGCCGTCGAATTTGTCCTCGAGCTTTCGCACTTCCTGGAATACACGGCCATGGTCTCGCTTTCACAGCTTGACTCTTTCATGACCTGATTGACCATGAGTTGGGAATCGCCTCGAATCTCAAGGTGTCGAATTCCCAATTCGATGGCTATCTTCAAGCCGTTGATCAGTGCCTCGTACTCGGCCGCATTGTTGGAGGCTGGGAAATGTAGTCGGATCACGTATTTCATTCGCACCCTGAGGGGTGAAACGAAAACTAAGCCGACTCCCGCTCCCGTCCGAGTCAACGAGCCGTCGAAGTACATTACCCAGTACTCCTGATCAACAGAGGCTATGGGTAGCTGGACCTCGATCCATTCCGCGACGAAATCGGCGAGGGTCTGGGACTTAATGGCTGTCCATGAGGTGTAGGTGATGCCCTGGCCCATCAATTCCATGGCCCACTTTGAGATCCGACCCGTCGAGTCAGGACTATTTATAATCTCGCCAAGGGGAAAAGAACTCACCACTGTGACCGGATGTGAGTCGAAGTAGTGGCGGAGCTTCCTTTTGGAGATGAGGACAGCGTACAGCAGCTTCTGGATCTGCTGGTACCTCGTCTTGGTGTCTTCGAGCACCTCGCTTACGAAGTATACCGAGCACTGCACCCTGAGTGCGTGTCCCTCCTCTTCGCGCTCCACTACCAATGCCGCGCTTACCACCTGAGTAGTTGCCGCAATGTAGAGGAGAAGGGGTTCGCCTGTATTTGGCGGGACCAAGATCGGCGGCTTCGTCAAGACCGCCTTGATGTGGTTTAGCGCCGTTTCGGCCTCGTCCGTCCAAACGAACCGCTCGGACTTCTTCAAGAGCCGGTACAGAGGAAGGACCTTTTTGCCGAGACACGAGATGAACCGACTCAACGCGGCCAGGCACCCAGAGACCCGTTGCACCCCTTTCAGGTCCCGAATCGGGCCCATCTTGGCGATGGCGTCGATCTTCTCTGGGTTGGCTTCTATCCCTCGGCGAGACACGATGAAGCCCAGAAGCATCCCTCTGGGTACCCCGAAAACGCATTTTTCGGGGTTGAGCTTAACGTCGTTCGCCCTGAGTTTGGCGAACGTCTTTTCCAAGTCGGCCACGAGCTAGTCGGCCTGTTTGGACTTGACAACGATGTCGTCCACATATGCTTCAACGGTCGGCCCGATGAGTTCATCGAAACACCTAAGCATACACCGTTGGTAAGTGGCGTCGGCGTTTTTAAGCCCGAACGGCATCGTCACGTAACAATACGACCCGAACGGGGTGATGAAGGAAGTCGCGAGTTGATCGGACTCCTTCATGCTATCTGGTGGTATCCTGAATACGCGTCAAGGAAGCATAGGGTTTCGCACCCCGAGGTTGAGTCGACTATCTGGTCTATGCGTGGCAAAGGAAAAGAGTCCTTTCGGCACGCTTTGTTAAATGCAGTATAATCAACACACATTCTCCATTTCCCATTCTTTTTTCGTACAAGGACGGGATTGGCTAACCACTCGGGATGATACACTTCCTTGATGAAACCGGCCGCCAGAAGCTTCGCGATCTCCTCACCGATTGCCTTGCGCTTCTCGTCATCGAAGCGCCGGAGGCGTTGCTTCACGGGTCGGGACCCGGACCGGATGTCTAAGGAATGCTCGGCGACCTCCCTCGGGATGCCCGGCATGTCCGAGGGCTTCCACGCAAACACGTCGATGTTTGCGTGGAGGAAGTCAACGAGCGCGCTTTCCTATTTGGGAGACAGCTTGATCCCGATCTGCGCCACCTTCTTACTCGGGTGGTCGGGGTCCAGCTGGACCTCCTTGGTGCCTTCGAGCGGCTCGAATGACGCCGAGCCGTGAATGAAGTCGGGCGCCTCTTCGACGAGTCATGCCTTAATTGGGGCAAGCTCTTCGGTTGACGCGATGATGGCCGACGCCAACTCGCAGCTTTCCACCTCGCACTGGTGAGCTCGTTGGAACAACGCTCTTACCGTGATCACCCCCTTTGGCCCTGGCATCTTGAGCTTGAGGTAGGTGTAGTTGGGGACGGCCATGAACTTCGCGTAGCACGGACGGCCCAAGATGGCGTGGTAGGACCCATGGAATCCCACCACCTCGAACGTGAGGGTCTCCATCCGGAAGTTGGTCGGAGTTCCAAACGTAACAGGCAGGTCAATTTTCCCGAGGGGGACGGCCTGTTTACCGGGGACCACCCCGTGGAAAGGTGCCTCTGTCGGACGAATGCGTCCTCGGTCAATCCCCATGGCGTCCAGCGTGTCAGCGTAAAGGATGTTGAGCCCGCTTCCGCCATCCATCAGCACCTTGGTGAGGCGCTTGCGCCCTATGACCGGGTCGACCACTAAGGGGTACTTACCCGGCCTCGGGACGAATTGCGGATGGTCGGCCCGATCGAAGGTGATGGACGCCTCCGACCACTTGAGGAAGGTCGGGGTCGCTGGTTCGGCGGCATACACCTCTCGGCGCTCCACCTTGGCTCGCCCTTTGCTCACCGATGCCTCTGTCCCGCCGAAGATCATCAGGCATTCGTCTGGCTCCGGATAGGGGTCGGCGTCCATGTTCTCTCCCGCCCCCAACTCCTTCGGGGCTTGGTCGGACTTCTTGGTCGGGGTGCCGGCCTTCCGGGGACCCCCAGCCATGAATTTCTTCATGAGGGAGCAGTCCTTGTACAGGTGCTTGACTGGATACTCATGATTCGGGCATGGCCCGTTCCACTTCTTCTCGAAGTGGTCGGGAACCTCTCCTGTCGAGGGTTTGGAGGTCGGCTTGGGGTCGGCCGCGGCTACCATGGTGGCCTCGCCGTCGTGGCGCTTGCCCTTGCCCTTCTTCTTCTTCTTGGCGGGGGGCCCCGATGGGCCTTCCTCAGCTTCCTCCCCCTGTTTGCCCTTTGGCTCGGCAGACGGGTGGAAGATGGCCCCTACTGCCTCCTCGCTGGCCGCGTGACTCGTGGCGATGTCAAGCAGCTCCTTCGCGGTGCGAGGGCTCTTCCGCCCAAGCTTGTGGACGAGGGACTTGCATGTAGTTCCCATGAGGAACGCCCCGATGACGTCGGCGTCAGCGAGGTTGGGAAGTTCGTTACACTGCCGAGAGAAACGTCTGATGTATTCTCAGAGCGTCTCCCCCTGCTTTTGACTGCAGTTCTTGAGGTCCCAAGGGTTCCCAGGGCGATTGTAGGTCGCCTGGAAGTTCCCTACGAAGACTTCTCTCAATTCGGACCAGCTCCCGATTTGTCCCGCGGGGACATGCTGGAGCCAAGCCCATGCCGAATCGGCCAGATGGAGCGGCAGGTTGTGGATGATAAAATCATCGTCATCGGCTCCCCCAGCCCGGCAGGCGAGTCGGTAATCCTCAAGCCAAAGCTCAGGGTCGGTTTCCCCATTGTACCTTGGGAAGTTCGATGGGGCTCGAAAGTTGGCGGGGCGAGGAGCCGCTCGGATCCGTGAGCTAAAGGCCCGGCGGTCCCGGCACGTCCGGGCTCGGCGTCCTCTCGCCCTCGTCGTCGTGGTCGTACCGGCCGCCACGGCGGGGAACACACCATCGCTGTCGTTCGGGCTCGTGCTCGGGGAGCCGTAGTCGGCGGGCGTTCAAGATGCTTCGAGCGTCCTGAATCGGGCCGACCCGTTTTAGGATCGGAGTTCGGGGAGCCGCGTCCTCGGCAGGACGGGGCTGGTGCACCGAGACTCCTTGCTGGTCGCGTCCGCCGCGCCCGCCGGTCGGCTGCCTCGAGGCCTCGCGTGGCTCATCTGCGACGCTCGTCGTCGCGATTGCGAACTCTCGGCCTGCTGAGCTGCAGCTCGCTCCAGAAGTTCACCGAGTTCCCGCTGGGCCTTGCGAGCTTCGGGTGTCGCCGGCGGGGGGAGTCCCCGCACGAGCATGGCCGCGGCGGCTATGTTTTGTCCGGCGCGGGCGAAATGCGGGGGCGGGGCGCCGTCGTCGTTGATGATCTGGCGTCGCACGTCCCGCGCACGTCCCCGTGCCGGGGCCGCATCTCCAATCTGCAGAAGCTCGCGCTCGATGCGCTCTCGCTCCTGCTCGACCCGCGCGCGCTCCTGCTCCAAAAGGAGGCGGGCCTCTTGGAGCTCCTCCCAGCGTTGTCGAGCGTTGTCAGCGTGAGAGTGTCGTGGCGAGGTGGCTGCTCCGTGGGGCTGGCTGTCTTGCCGGCGTCGCGACCTGAGCCGCAACGGCGGCAGCCACGGGCGCGTCGTGCGCCGGGTGAGCCTCTCCCGGGTCTGCCGGCCCCGAGCCGCTCTCGCTCGCATCTCCCACCGCCCCTTCGGGGGTGTCCGCCATGAAGCACTCCCGGGAGGGGTGGTGGCTGTCCCCGATAAGCTCGGTGTCCGACGTCTCCGAGACGGAGTCATCCAGGAGGTCGAAGACCGATTCGGAGACGTGATCGATCATTCCGACGAACTCGCTGTCCGCCGGGGTGCGGCTTAGGAGGCGTGTCACCAGTCGTGACACGACCTCAGCCGCGTTGCGTAAACCGTAAGGGGTCGCATACGGCGGGATGGAGTCCAGCGTCTCCGTGGGGAGCGGGGCTCCTCCCACAAGCTGAGTGGCGACGTTCGCCAGGGCGAACCTGACGCAGCGCGTGTCCTCCTGAGTGGGCCATGGCCCCAGGAAGATCTCCAGCTGCCTCCACAGCAGGGTCTCGTCGGCACTCGGACGAGGGTCGCTAGCCTCGTCGTCATGGGTGCTGATGTCGACATTCGCGAGAGCCTCGGTGGCGGTCACGACGTCGGCGTCGAGGACGTCGACCGGGGGCGTGGGAGCGACTCTCGCCAGGTCCCCGTCAGTGGTGATGACGAAATTCAGACTTCCGAGACGCAGCTGCGTCCCGGCAGTCCAGCTCAAACCATCGGTGGCCATCCGAAGCCTGATGATCGCCGAAACGCGCAAAAGGCCCCTACCTGGCGCGCCAACTGTCGGTGCAAGAAATCACCAACTAGTAAATTTAGTGGATTGCGCGTTTAGGCCCGGATGGTTCGCGAGAGGACACAAGGGATTATACTGGTTCAGGCACGAATGCCCTACGTCCAGTGTGGGTCAGCTCATGTTACTCGCGTTGCTCGTAGTAGGGGTTGCAAGCGGTCGAGAGAGAGGGGAGGCCTCAAGTCTCTGTGAATGTGTGTGCGTGTGTTTTCTTTGTCTGTCTTCGTCCCCCTCCCCTGAGGCCTTATTTTTCTATTTATACCTCTGGGGAGAAACTTCGTACAAGGCGTGTTCAACAAATAACAAATAACAGGAAACTTGCTGAAGAAGCCCCGCCGCCTGCGGGACACTGTGGGTGATGCTGGAGTAGGTCCTAGTCCCGAGCTTGCTAGGGTCGTGCTCGTCCCTTCGCGACGCCTGCGGGACGGCTGGAACAGTGCGCGTCACATCCCCCTGCCACACCGGGCGGCGCGCGGTGAGGCCTGTTAATGCTAATAGGTCGTGCGGTAGATATGCGGCGATGCGTCTTCCTTGTCCCCTTCCGCGCCGGGTCCCCCCTGTTGACCCACGCCATCCTGACCCGACCCCGACCCGGGCGAGGCGGAGAAGGGTCGGGCGAGGCGGAGAAGGGTCGGGCGAGGCGGAGAAGGGTCGGCCGAAGTGACGTGGGGTCGGCCGAGGTGCTGTGGGGTCGGCCCCCTCTCGCTCGACGTTTCCCTCGCCATCCTGGTTTATGGGTTTGCTTACGCCTATCTCCCTCTCAAAATAGTGGGGTCCCACCTGTCAGTGAGTGGGTCGGATATTGATATCCGACAAGAGGTGCACATGCCCTCACACCAAAATACAAAACTAGTGGTTATAAAGAAAGTACACGGCTCAAATTCATGCACCCACAAAAAGCAGATCTTGCTTTAGGTGGTGTTTGGATCCATTTGCCATGGACAAAAGTTTAGGAACTAAACTTTAGGCCTTGTTTAGTTGGCAGAACTTTTCAAACTTTGGTGCATTGGGAAGCGTGTGCCAAAGTTTAAAAAGTAAGTTGAAGGGGGTGTTTAGGGCCTGTTTAGTTGGCCCTCAAATTTGGCAAAAAAAGTTACCGTTTACTGTAGCAAAAATAAATCAAAGATTAGGAGGACTAAACATGATCTAATTATAAAACTAAATACACGGATGGACGAGAAATCGCGAGACGAATCTATTAAGCCTAATTAATCCGTCATTAGAGATTGTTTACTGTAGCACGACGTTGTCTAATCATGGCCAAATTGGGCTCATTAGATTCGTCTCGAAAAGTTACCAGGGGGTTATGGAATGGGTTTTGTCATTAACACACGTTTAATACTCCATGCATGTAAGATTCCCTTTGATGAATAGTGAAAAATGGCAAATTTGCAACTTGCCATTTGATCTAAACAGGGCCTTAGTTGAAAGTTATATTAGGAAGCGTAAAAGTAGAGAGGGGCACGTTTTCCAATGCGTTACTTTTGTAACTTTTCAAATTAGTTGAAGAAGGTGTTTAGTTGAAAAGTTGTAACTTTTCAAAAAAAATTGAAGAAGTTTGGAAAACTAAACAAGGCCTTAAGGGCTAAACTTTAGCTGTGTTTGGATGTTTGGATTCAGAGACTAAAAGTACAGACTTTAGTTTCGCCGCTAGAACGGGGCTCACAGCAGAATGGGAACGTGTGGGGGCAGCTAGATGTCTTCGGAGTAGTTCAATCATATCAGAAAGCAGCCAGGGACTTCTGATGCAAGATAAACAGAGATCTTGCGAGGGTTTATGCACATACTAATGTGCCATGCTGGCCTACACGAGCGTGGACACGTGGAACATCTTGCTGGATGAAAGTTTGTCCCTCTTTTGGGCAGCACGTACGTACACAGTTGTGTCGTTCACCATTTTTTTCCTTGCAGAAATCTGCGAGGTGATTGATTTCTGAACTTTTGTATTCAAAATAAAAACCGTGCTCGAATTTAAATCCTGCAGGTCTGCTACTTGCATCATCGACTGGATCTGGATGTAGGGTTGGAACTTTGGGGGTGTTCAATTGGGAGAAAAAATTTTGGTGAAAAATTTTGCAAGAGAATCTTACCATTTAGGAGTACTAAATGTAGACTAATAGTGTTCAATTGGGAGAAAAAATTTTGGTGAAAAATTTTGCAAGAGAATCTTACCATTTAGGAGTACTAAATGTAGACTAATAATAAAACTAATTATAGATCTCGCCCGGAAATCGCGAGACGAATCCAATGACAGTAATTAATCCATGATTAGTGGATGTTTAGCGGATGGTTACTGTAGCATCACTGTTGCAAATCATGGCCTAATTAGGCTCATTAGATTCGTCTCGAAAAGTTACCTGGGGTTATGGAATGGGTTTTGTCATTAACACACGTTTACTACTCCATACATGTAAGATTCCCTTGGGAAAAATTTTGGTGAAAAGTTTTTTTGAATTGAACACCCCCTTTACTGAACACTTTGGCGGAATACTCGTTCGCTTAGGGCACATACAGCGGTGAGACGGCTACCGTCTATTTGCGTACACCTCAGCGAAATCGTCCGATGTGGCAGTATTAAATGAGGAGCGAGAGTCTTGCCGTCGCCTCGTTCGTCTACGGCACGAGCGCGTGCTCCGACGCGACTCGACGGCTCCCGGCGCCCGTTGTAGCAGCAGCTGCAGTTCGTCGACGGCGGCAAGGATGAGATGTGCGCGGGCGGGCGCGCGCAAGGGGGATTTCACTTTGGCTCCTCCCGCGCTTTCCTTGCTGATCCCCCGCGCCATGCTCCTCCCACAAATAGCCCCCATCCGGCCACAAATCGAAGCAGAACCCTAGCAGTGACGGCGGCCACCATGCGGCAGGCGGAGAAGCTAGCGGCGGCGGCAGCGGCGGCGGCAGCGGCGCAAGAGCTGCTCAAGGCGGATGCAACCCGACAGCGGAGAGCCACTGGAGCGACAACACGGAAGGGAGCTGCAGCGGTGCCAACGGGGAAGGGAGCCGCGTCACTGCAGATACGGAAGGCTCGAGGGGGAGCTGTGGCGGCGCTGGAGGTTAGGAGTTCGAGCTACGCACGTCGCCAGAGGAGAGGAGTTTGGGCCGCGCGGATTGGCATTCTGATTCCACAGTTCATATAACTGATCTTTTTTCTGATTCCATAGCTCACTGAGGCCATGTTTAGTTTCCACCCCAAACTTCAAACTTCACTGTTCATCAAAGAAAATCTTACATGTATGAAGTAGTAAAACCCATTCCATAACCCCGGGTAACTTCGCGAGACGAATCTAATGAGCCTAATTAGGCCATGATTAGACAACGTCGTGCTACAGTAAACAATCTCTAATGACGGATTAATTAGACTTAATAGATTCGTCTCGCGATTTCCCGTCCATCCGTGTAATTAGTTTTATAATTAGATCATGTTTGGTCCTCCTAATCTTGGGTTTAAAATTACGGATTCAAAAAAGTTTGAAAAGTTCCCCTACTAAACAAGGCCTGAATATAACTGATCCTTTTCTGTACAAGTACTGTAGGTGCACTGGATATGACTTGCACGTGTAGGTCTCCATACAGCAAGTACAATGCCGGCAATACATTCCAGCTGATATCTTGGGGCTCGCATTTATCAGTTCCTTCCCATAAGCTTCTTTCATTTTGTTTTGCCATGCAGGGCATCTAAATCATCTACTATTAGTTTATGGACTGGGAACAGATTTGTGTTAACTTGATGAATTCCTGAGCTTTTATGTAGAATAGTTTGGGTCAATGTGAACAGAAATTGGCTATGTGAACTCCTGAATTTTATGTGAAATCCTCAATGCCATGTGAACTCCTCAATTTTATGTGAATTTCATGTATTCGGATTACTTATTGTTATATATATGTTTCTCTCATGCAATTATTTGAATATATCATCAAATGGCTACAAAGATCAAATTGTAGTTGATCAACATTGATTTATGTGCTTGTACATGAATTAAATAGTTTGCACACGGCGAAATAGACGACCCACTATATACGCTGTCTACACAGAAAGCAGCTGTACGTGCCCTTATCCTGTCCAGCTTTTGTTCCCTCTGCTGCCGTGCTCTGACCGTCTGACGCCGCGACCTGCCGATGCGATGCGGCCCCTTTTGGCGACAGGGCTAGCTGCAGAGGGTGGCGTCACGCCCGTCGCCCGCCGCCGCCGGGCGCTGTTGAGCGGCGGCGGCGTTGGCCTGGGCGGCGAAACCCGGGCGGCGGGGCAGAGCACCTGGCCCTGTTGCTTCCCCCGGTCCTGGCCCGCGGCGCGCTGCGAGTCGCAACTGCTGCCCTCCTCTGCTGGTGCTCTCGGCACTCGTCGGAACATCCCGGCGAGAGGTGGCCGGGGCCGGGGATGCGTGCGTGCGCGGCGCCGTGGATGGCTTGTGCCACGGTGAGGCCCCGCCTGGTTTGCAGCTGGCGCGTCGTCTTGGCGGCGGCGAGGGCTTATTTGGTGGTGCCGGGGTGCAACGCGCGGCAAGTTTTTTGGGTCCCAAAAACAACGTTTGGCACGCACGGCGACTGCCAGCGCCGTCCGTCCGTACCGTGCTCGATCGGGCTCTGCAGGTTTGCGCGGTACGCGTTCGCCTGTTCTTTGCAAATCGTTGGAGAACACGTCCTCCAACGATCGTGGAGATCTGGACGAGGGGAAAATAAACCTGTGTTTCAACTTTGAAGCAACGGTGATCGGCGTTTGCGTGCGGAGATCAGTGCTCTACCTCCAAATGCAGTGCTGGGATTTAAGTTGTTCAAGTACTCTACTTCAGACTGAACCAATGGGTAAGACAGTCCATCTATAGTAAAGGTGGTCTTATTTATACCGTATTTCGCAAAAAAAAAGGCTTATCAATAAAGACTAGTCGGAGTGTAGTGTAGCTTGCCTTTATCTTTGCTAGTGGATCCAAAATGCACAAATTTTTTTTATACTTTTGTCTTCTTGTTTTGCAAAAGTAACTGTTCAAACAAAAAATTGCAAAAGACCGCTTCAGGATTATAAATTGAGCGATCTTAGCCTCGCGATCGCGAAGGCGACGAAGAGCATGGGCGATGCGTCCCTTGCACACTTACTGTGCGGAAAGGGCCCGTTCTCTTTTTTTTTTTTTTGGGAATCTCGAATGAGCTACTCTGCCGATCTGCGCACAAGATTGTCAGAGCGTGAACAAACTAGGGCGAGGGGCTCGAAACTGTGAGCTGGGCCTAAAGCCGCCATAGTTTGGAGGAAACCCACTCTAAATATTAGACTGGCCTCAAATCGGCCCAGAACTGGTCGAGGTCGAAAGCAAACTCAAATGGGCTAGAAGGGAGGTGGCCGAGACCCAAGTGCTCCCCGATAAGGCAGTGTGGGCCTGTCTCAGCCTGTCGGGCCACGGGCCACGGCCCGTGGGAACCTTTGGAGCATCCCGGTCCGGTCGGATTGCGGCCTGTCCGTGTAGGTGCAGACGTATGTATCGTGTTCAAGTGATTCTCAAAAAAAAAAAAATGTATCGTGTTCAAGTGATGACATTTTTCTCATAATTTCTGACAATATATTTTCGTCTAGTCTTGGTATTTCCTGATAATCACTACTTATTACCTCATTAATAGTTGTATAGTGTCGGGGTTCTCTACCGCCGACAAGTAAATTTCCTACGATCGCGTGTCAGGGCTCGGATGGTGACTCAAGAGACAGGGGGTTTAGACTGGTTCGGGCCTCCGGAGAGTAATACCCTACGTCCAGTGTGAGCCGGTGTTCTCAAGTCCAAGTCTGTAGTAGGGGTGTACAAACTAGTCGGGAGAGGGAGAGGGTCCCAAGTCCCTGAGCGGTGCGAGTGAGCGTGTTGCGTGTGCTGTGACCGGGTGTTCAACTGATGTTCGAATCCCCCCCCACTGATGTCCCCTTGTCCCCTTTTATAGCCTCAAGGGGAGAAGGGAGTGGGGGGTAAGAAAGGAGAAAATTACAAGGGGAGTTACTGCCCCCGAGAGCTTCAACCAGCGTCGTTCGCCGAGCCGTACCGGGAGCAGGTGTTGACGGAGTGGGCGCCCCGCCGGACCCGGGATCGTACATCCCGGGTGGTTGGTGTCGACGCCTTCTCGGGTAAGCTCCCGGGTAGTTCCCAGGTCGTGGTTGACTTGCTCGAGGTCCTCGGGCGCTCCGGGTGTCCTGCTCGGGCTCCAGGTGTCGTCCATGGGCGCCTTGGATCGTACTTGAGTGCCCGGTGTAGCGCATGCATTCCTTCTCCAGACTGTAGCGTCCCTGTTCGGATGAGACGGGTGCCACTGTGGCTGCCGTGGCGAAGGACGGACGCCCATCATGCTCTGACGCGGCAAGTACCAAGTGGGTACGGCGCCGGATGGGCCGGGGCGTGGCCGGGTAGTTTTACCCGAGGAGCTGGAGACCACTCGGGGGCGGAGAACACCTCGGGCGAACCGGAAAGCCACCCGGAGGCGGAGAACTCCTCGGGCGAACCGGAAAAGCCACTCGGAGGCGGAGAACTCCTCGGGCGAATCGCGGGGACTCCTTGGAGGCGGAGAACCCCTCGGGCGAATTGGAGACTCGTCGGGCGGCCTCTGAGGTGTCATGGCATGATGAATCTGCTTCGGTTTGGGTCTTTAATTTTTGCTTTTTGAGGGGTGGATTATCGTAAGCTCCCGGATTAAGGGTTTGGTTGGGCACCCCTAATTCGGACCTTCGTCAGTAGCCCCCGAGCCTGGGGGGGAGATGGAGACTCGCGCCCAGGCTGGATGGCGGTGTGGATATGGTAAGCTATAATCTTCCCGGTGGGGGCGCGCGAGCGCACCCGCCGGGTGTAGCCCCCGAGCCTTGAGAAGAGCTGGTGCTCTTGTTAAGGTTTTGTGCCCGGGTGGTTTTCCTCGGATGTTGTCGGGATCGAAGAACTTGTCGGGGAGGGGAAGCTTGTCGGGGACGCCTCTTTGGTGGGCCGGACAACCGCCCGACCGTTTGACGGGCCGGGAACGGAAGCGTCGGCCCGGTCCCCCGCCGCGTGGGGAGGTGGGCGCGCCTTTTGAGGAGGTCAGGCGAAGCGACGTGCGCACGTCGCCGCGGCGCCAGTGGTGGGCCCGCGCAATTAAGGCAGCGGCCGTTTCGCCTCGCCCCTATTTATAGCCGCGTGCTGCGGCGGCCTCGGGTTTTACCCCGGCCCGTGCTTTCCAATTTTTCATTGCGCGCTTCGTCTCCTTCGTCGCCGCCGCTCATTTCCTTGCGTCTTCCGCCGCCGTCGCCTCGCCGTTCCGGGGAGCGAGTGACCAAGCCCCACATCCCGCCGGCGTTCTTCCTTCGGATTGCTTGAAGATGTCGACCTGGGAGCGCTCCCGCGTCTCGCTCCGGCAGCTGGAGGGTCTCGTGGCGGAAGGATTGCTTCCGCCGTTGACGGAGGCCGGGGAGTGGAAGGTGCCCGGCGTCGAGGACTACCCCCAGCCGCCGGAGGGGTACGTTGTTTCTTTCGTCGCCTTCCACGAGCGCGGGTTCTCCGTCCCCGCAGGAAGGTTCATCCGCGCCGTACTCAACGAGTACGGGCTGGAGCTCCACCACCTCAACCCGAACGGAGTCCAGCAGATGGCGGTGTTCGTCGCTCTCTGCGAGGGGTACCTGGGGATAGGGGCCCATTGGGACCTCTTCAGGTACTTCTTCAAGTTTTCGTTGCACTCCGCGGAGGGCGGAGCCCCCGCGACGATTGGCTGCGCCGTGCTGAAGGCGAAGCAGGGGCGGCTGAAGGCCTACATCTCGGGGACCTTGACCAGCTCGAACAAGGGCTGGCATCCGCTGTGGTTTTACTTGAAGAACGACAGCAGAAACCCCCTTCCGGCGTACACCGGAAAAACCTTCGAGAGGTTGCCCGAGGCATGGGCGTACGGGCCCGAGAAGGAGCGGCAAGAGAAGGTTCTCGGGGACATCTGGGAGGCCCTCGCCCGGCTCCGCGACGCGAGGGTGTCCACAGCAGAAGTCCTCGGCGGGTACCTCTCGAGAGGTATCGTGCCGCTGAGGCGGCGCACTCTCCAGATCTGGGAGATGATCCCGAAGAACGCCCCCTTCGAGGGGACCGTGACGATGATCCCCCCGCCGTCGGGGGACGAGGTGAAGCGTCGGGTGACGGCGGCGATGGGGAAGGGTCACGAAGCATATCCTCCCCCGGGCCTCCTCCCCATGCTCCCGCACAAGCGCACCAGGGACCTGGTAAGGTTTTCTTCGTGCACCTGAATCCCCGATTGGTTTTTCAGCTGGCTGATCCCGAATTCTTTTAGATGAAGGGCCTCCACTGCACCCTCTCCCGGCCACCACTCCCCGAGGACAGGGCGAGAAACCGAGCCCAGGCCGCATACGCCAAGGCGAGGAAAGATCGCCGGGAGGAGTGGAAGAAGAGCGAGGTCGCCAAGCGTGAGCGGAACGCCGAGCGATCCAGGAGGAGGAGGAAGGGAGAGGACGAGGTCTCCGAGGACGAGGACGAGGACCCCGAGGAGTTCGTGGAGAACGTCTCGGGGAGCGAGGATGACGAGGAGAGTGACGACGACTCGCCTCCTCAGAAGCTGAAGTCGGTCGTGGTGATGACGGCCGGCGCCTCGTCCTCGGCGCAGCATTCGGGGCGGAGCGGGAGAGGAGGGCCGCCACCGCCGGACTCGGGAAGGGGCGAAGGCTCTCGGTCGGACCGGCATCGGCGGTCCTCCGAGGAGGGCCGGCGCGAGAGGCGCAGCCGCACACCTCCGTCCTCCCGTCACGACCTCGAGAAGGGAAGGAGTTCCCGGCGGGAGACGGTCTCCCCTCCCCGGGAGAGGAGCCGGAGCCGGGACCTATCAGAGCGCGCCCACAAAGGGGGCTCGTCCTCGGGGGCGTCGCGCTCCCCCTTGCGATTCGCGCCGCGGGACGACAGGCGGCCGCCGTCGGCCCCTCAGATGACGCGGGCGCGGAGCGAAGGGCGGGACACGCCCCGGACGCCCGTGGTGGAGACGCAAGCCCCTCCCGCCCCGGTGAGGGTCACGACAAGGCAGCCGGACTTGACACCGGTCGAGGGGGGAGGCTCGTCAGGTCGGGCGGCGCCCCACTCGGGCAGGGACGCCGCAGTCGCGCCCGTGGCCCCTGCCCCGACGACGCTGGCGGGATCCAAGCGGCCCGCATCCCCGCAGGCCCCAGCGCCGACGGGGTCCAAGCGGACGCGGAGGATTGCGAAGGGGTGAGTGATGTCCTGTGTTTCTCGAATGGTTTCGGTTTTTTCTGTAGTTACCATTTTTCTCAGCCGGGTTCGCTGACTTGTTGTGAACCAGTCGGGCCGATACCCCGCTCGAGGTGGCGCCGAGGAAGACTCTGCGCTCGGCGGCGCCGTTGCCGGGGCCTGCGGCGGAGCAGGCTGAGCAGGCGACGCCGGAGCCCGCGGCGGGGCCGGCCGGGAAGGCGGTGGTGGAGCCTGCGATGGAGCGGGCCGAGGTGATTCCGCCGGTGCCCTTGGCAGAGCGGGCCGAGGAGGGAACGCCGGTGCCCTCGGTGGAGCAAGCCGAGGAGGGGACACGGAGGGCGGCGCCCTCCGCGGAGGAACAGGTGCCGGAGGGGGACGGCGACAGCCCGGGAGACACACTCCCGACGGGCCTAGCCTTTGCACAGGCCGTCCCCCCAGAGGCGGCCGTGGCGGCGCTCCAAGCGGAGCTGGCCGAGGAGCTGGCGGAGGCGGCCCTGCCTGCTGCTCAGGAGGGGCCGGCTCACCCCGGAGTGGAGGGAGTCACCATGTCCGGGGGCGCGGCCGGAGAGGATGGCCGCGGGATTGCTGCCTCTCCGGGGGCCGCGGTTGGCCCCCAAGAAGCAGAGGCGGGGACCTCCGGCGCTCGTCAGGACGCCGCCACCCCGGCAGCCGTTGCAGCCCCCGAGTCCTCCGGGGTGATCCCCCCGGAGGTCGTCGTGCTCGAGGACTCGCCGGAGGGCAGCTCGCGGAGGGTTGCCGGGGAGTGCAGCAGGAGGCTGACCGTGGAGCCCCCGAGACCTTCGGGCCGTTCGGGCGAGGGCCTGGGCTTCCTCCGGGAGACGCCGGGGATGATGACGATGGATCGTCGTTTCGACGCCCTCGTGCCCATCGAAGACAACCCGAACCTTCCATGCGAGGGCCGGTTGTTGTGGTACGACCGTCAGAACCCGGCGGATCCCATCTTCGAGCTGGACGACACAGCGGAGATGGAGCAGCGCCAACTTCTCGCCGAGGGCCTCAACAACATGAAGGAGGTCTTCAATAAGATGATTATCGGGCCTTCCCGGGTAAGTTCTCGGGCTTCGTTCTTCTAGTCCTTGGCGCCGTTTTGGGGAATGTCTTACCGCTCTTGTTTTTATTTTTGTTCAGAGAATCATGGAGCGTAGCGCCGAGAAGTCGGCGTTCCTGCGCCGGGAGTCCGGGCTTTGGCACGCCGTGCAGCAGCTGAAAGCCGAGAAGGAGCAGCTCGAGGCCCAGCTGGCCGAGGCCCGGGAGGCGAGGGACGAGGCGATCCTGGACGCCGCGGAGAGGGAGGCCGCCCTCGAGGTGAAGGTGGACGAGGCCGAGAGGACCGTGAGGGAGGCGTTGGTGGCCGCCGACGCCTCCAATCGGGAAAAAGCTGCCGCCGTGCGGGAGGTCGAGGAGCTGAGGACGAAGGTGGTGGACCTTCAGACGGACGTCCAGCACCGCGACCTCGACCTCAAGACGGTCGGCAACCAGCTGGTCGAGGTGGCCGGCAAGCTGACGGCCGCGGAGGAGGAGGGGGCCCGCCTCAAGGAGATCGCCGGGAAACGGGAGGAAGAGATCCTTGGTAAGTCCTCCCTCCTCATCAGTTGTCGGGCGGTTTCTTTCTGTTTTCCTTGCGTGGCGGCAGGTTTGCTTAAGCTTGACTGTCAATGCAGCCCTGCGGAGGGTGAGGGCTGACCTGGAGGCCCAGCTCGAGGGGGAGAAGCGCAAGGTGGCCAAGGCCATTGTTACCAACCAAGAGCTGGTGCAGCTTGGTCACGATCTCAGGGCGCAGCTGACCAGTAAGTATCGCGCGTCCACTCGCCCTTCTTCTTGCGGAATGATGCTGACGAAGAGTTGCCTGCAGGGGTCGTCGAGGACCTTCGGAGGTCCCGGGAGGCAGGCGAGCAGAGCCAGAGGGCCCTCGAGAAGAAATCCGAGGTCCATCAGGCTTTGGTCCAGGCGGTTGAGCGCCTGCTCGAGGAGCTCAACGTCAGCGACGGCCCGTCCCTGGTGGATCGCCTTGCCCTTGTCGCGGGGAGGACTCGGGCGCAGGCCTCAGATCTTGCTCGGAGCGTTGTGGCACGCAAGATCATTGCCATGTTCTTGTCACACTACCCGACCATGGATCGGGAGGCTCTGCAGGACGGGTGGGCCCCCGGTGTCGGGGTTCTCTACCGCCGACTAGTAAATTTCCTACGATCGCGTGTCAGGATCCGGACGGTGACTCGAGAGACAGGGGGTTTATACTGGTTCGGGCCTCCGGAGAGTAATACCCTACGTCCAGTGAGCGTCGCTGTTCTCAAGTCCAAGTCT
>CM014274.1:59330801-59345790 GCA_004135705.1 Alloteropsis semialata
GCTGGTGGCCAGCTTCAAATTCTTGGTGGCGAGATCATTTAGTTACCGGGTCCGTTCGACCGGACCTGGTGGCTCTCTGCCTTTCCGTTCGGGGGAAAAACCATGATCTTACTTTCCATCAAGACTCGAACGCAGTTCGGGATGCCCATGACGCTCGTGCGCCTGGGTACTGGCCGCTGGGACCCATCCCTTGCTGCCCCTCACTCGGGGTGCTCGGGGGCGGCTGTAGAACCCTTCGACGGGCCAGCCTTCGAACCCCTGGCGTTTAACAGGCCATCGTAGGTACTTACCGTGTCGTTTGTCGAGAGCATTCGACCCTACGCGGGGAAAGAGTCACTTGCCTCTCATTTCAGAGGACTCGAATAGCGTCTCGGGAAACGACTGTAAGCTCATAAAGTACTCGGAACAGAAGAGCATTCTTATTATCGTAAGCGAAAGACAAAGTACAAATGCTTTTTTAAGGATAAAAGCGACGTAGCTGCTCTATGTTCCAAGCGTTCGTGAGGACTTGGCCGTTCTCGTCCTTGAGCTTGTAAGTCCCCGGGCGTAGGACTTGGTCGACGATGTAGGGGCCTTCCCATGGCGGCGACAGCTTGTGGCGGCCGCGGTTGTCCTGAACTCGCCGAAGGACGAGGTCGCCGACTTGAAAGGCCCGGCTTCGGATGTTGCGGTCGTGGTACCGTCGTAAGGCCTGCTGGTACTTGGCCGAGTGGAGCAGTGCGACGCTGCGCGCTTCATCCAGCTGGTCGATGGCGTCTTCCAAGGAGGCTTGGTTTCCCTCGTCGTCGTAGGCGCGGATCCGTGGGCTGCCGTAGTCGAGGTCGGTTGGGAGGACCGCCTCGGACCCGTGCACCATGAAGAAGGGCGTGCAACCCGTGGCTCGACTCGGGGTCGTTCGCAGGCTCCAGAGGACTGACGGGAGCTCCGCAACCCACCTTGCTTTGAACTTCTCGAGGCGTTTGAAGATTCGCGGCTTTAGTCCTTGCAAGATCATGCCGTTGGCCCTCTCCACCTGTCCGTTGGTCTTGGGGTGGCTGACGGCGGCCCAATCCACTCGGATGTTGTTGTCATCACAAAAGTTGAGGAACTTTTTACCCGTGAACTGAGTGCCGTTGTCGGTGATGATCACGTTCGGGACCCCGAAGCGGTAGATGATGTCGGTGAAGAACTGAACAGCTTCTTGCGAGCGAACCCGCCGGATAGGCCTTGCCTCGATCCATTTGGAGAACTTGTCGACGGCGACGAGGAGATGCGTGAAGCCCCCGGGTGCTTTCTTTAGCGGCCCGACTAGATCCAAGCCCCATACGGCAAAGGGCCAAGTGATGGGGATGGTCTGCAGGGCTTGTGCCGGGAGGTGAGTTTGCCTTGCATAGAATTGACAGCCTTCACATCTACGCACGATGTCCTTGGCATTGGCCACCGCGGTCGGCCAGTAGAACCCTTGACGGAAAGCTTTCCCGACGAGTGTCTTCGGCGCGGCATGGTGTCCACATGCTCCTGCATGGATGTCCCTCAGCAATTCCTTGCCTTGGTCGATCGGGATGCAGCGCATTAGGATGCCAAAGGTGCCTCGCTGGTACAGCTCTCCGTGGGGCGTGCTGGTCCTTGGCGAACACTCCGTGGGGGACGGGCTTCCGGTTGGAGGCCGCCTTGGCGAGGGTGTCGGCCGCCTCGTTGTATCGCCGTTGGACATGCTTGAGCTCGAGGCCGAGGAACTTGTCTTCCAGCTCGCGGACCGCCCGGCAGTAGGCGGCCATCTTGGGGCTGACGCAGCTCGACTCCTTCATTACTTGATCGACGACCAAGCTCCGAGTCTCCTCGGATCTCGAGACGCCGTATGCCAAGCTCGAGGGCGATACGGAGTCCGTTGATGAGGGCCTCGTACTCGGCGGCGTTGTTGGAAGCCGAGAAGTGCAGTCGAACCATGTACTCCATGCGCACGCCCAGAGGCGAGACAAAGACCAGGCCGACGCCTGCCCCTTCCTTCATCAGCGATCCGTCGAAGTACATGACCCAGGTTTCGTGCTCGACGGAGGTCGGGGGAGCCTGGGCCTCGGTCCACTCGGCGATGAAGTCGGCCAACGCTTGTGACTTGATGGCGTCCCGAGGTGCGTAGGTGATGTTCTTCCCCATCAGCTCGAGCGCCCACTTGGCTATCCTCCCGTCAGCCTCGGGGTTCTGGATCACCTCGCCGAGTGGATACCTCGACACCACCGTGATGGGGTGAGCGTCGAAGTAGTGCCGGAGCTTCCGCTTGGTGATGAGGACGGCGTAGACAAGTTTTTGGATCTGGGGATACCGCACCTTGGTGTTGGACAGGACCTCGCTGATGAAATAAACGGGGCGTTGCACCCTCTGGATCTTCTCGGGCTCGCTTCGCTCGACGACGAGGGCGGTGCTTACCACATGGGTGGTGGCCGCAATGTAAAGCAGCATAGGTTCCCCTTCTGCCGGAGCGGTCAGGATTGGTGGGTTTCTGAGCATTGTCTTGAGCGAGTCGAGGGCCTGCTGTGCCTCGTCGTTCCAGACGAAGCGATCCGACTTCTTGAGCAGTCGGTACAAGGGCAGGCTTCGTTCCCCGAGTCGGGAAATGAAGCGACTGAGCGCGGCCAAGCATCCCGTGATGCGTTGGACACCTTTTATGTTCTGGATTGGCCCCATGTCGGTGATGGCTATTATCTTCTCGGGATTGGCTTCGATGCCTCGCTCCGATACGATAAAGCCGAGGAGCATGCCTCTCGGGACCCCGAAAACGCATTTCTCGGGGTTGAGCTTTACTTTGTTCAGCCGGAGCTTCTCAAAGACAGCTGTAAGGTCGGAAACCAAGTCGCCCGTGCGCTTGGATTTTACTACTATATCGTCAACGTACGCCTCGACCAGTCGGCCGATCAGGTCGCCAAAGACGCGTCGCATGCATCTCTGGAACGTGGCACCCGCGTTTTTCAGCCCGAATGGCATAGACGAATAGCAGTAGGTGCCGAAAGGCGTGATAAACGATGTGGCGAGCTGGTCGGCCAGGCTCATCGCGATCTGATGGTACCCGGAGTACGCATCGAGAAAGCAAAGGGTTTCGCACCCCGCGGTGGAATCGACCACCTGATCTATGCGCGGAAGGGGAAAGGAGTCTTTGGGACATGCCTTGTTCAGGCCAGTATAATCAACACACATCCTCCATTTCCCATTTTTCTTTTTTACAAGGACCGGGTTGGCCAACCACTCGGGGTGGTATACCTCCCTAATGAAGCCGGCGCTGAGGAGCTTTTTGAGCTCTTCGCCGATGGCCTTGTACTTCTCGTCGTCGTAACGTCGGAGCTTCTGCTTGACGGGTCGTGCACCAGTCTTGATGTCGAGTTTGTGCTCGGCGACTTCCCTTGGAATCCCTGGCATGTCCGAGGGTTTCCATGCAAACACGTCGAGGTTTGCGCAGAGAAAGTCGACGAGCGCGCTTTCCTATTTAGGATCGAGCGCCGTCCCGATACGGAGGGTGCGACCATCGCCGGCCACGGCAACCTCCTTGACGTCCTTGGCCGGCTCAAAGGAGCACGCGGCACGCTTGGAGGTCTCGGGGATATCCAAGTCCCTGGGTGAAGGCTCAGCGGCGAGCCTCTTGGACTGGACGAGCGCCTCCGCGAACTGGAAGCACTCGGTTTCACAAGCGAACGCATGCTCAAATGAAGTCCCCACGGTGATGACACCCTTGGGTCCGGGGATCTTCAATTTGAGGTACATGTAGTTCGGGACAGCCATGAACTTTGCGTATGCAGGCCTCCCGAGGATGGCATGATACGTCCCAGGAAACACCACTACTTCGAAAGTGAGGGTCTCTCTGCGGAAGTTCCGTGGAGTCCCGAACGTGACGGGCAGGTCGATCTGCCCGAGCGGTACCGCGTCCACCCCAGGGACGATCCCATGGAATGGCGCCGGGGATGGTCGAAGTTGTGACCGCGGGATCCCCATCTCATCGAGAGTGTCGACGTAGAGGATGTTGAGGCCGCTCCCGCCGTCCATCAACACTTTGTGGACGCGCTTCGTCCCAAAGAGTGGAGCAACCACGAGCGGGTACCTTCCGGGCTGTGGGACATAGTCGGGATGATCGGAGCGGTCGAAGGTGATCGGGGCCTCGGACCATTTTAGGTAGGAAGGTACTGCGGGCTGTGTGTGGCAGACTTCTCGCCGGATCAACTTCTCCTCGCGCTTCGGGGGGCAGGCCGCCGACCCCCCGACGATCATCAGGATCGCGCCGTCCTCCCTGGGATAACCGTCGTCGTTGTTCGAGCCACCGGCCCCGTCCCGGTTCTCGTAGGGCTTCTTCTTCAGGGTGCCGGCAAGGAAGCTTCTCATCAGCTTACAATCCTTCAGGGCATGCTTGACAGGGCCCTCGTGATTGGTGCAGGGCGCCTCGAGGAGTTTCTCGAAGTGGTCCTTTGGCGCCGGGTTCCCTTTGGGTTTTGTGGCCTTGCGCTCGGCCGCTGCCACCATACGTCCTTCGCGCCTCCGCTTGTCCTTCCTCTTCTTCTTGTCGGGTCGGGCGGAGGTGCCCTCGGCAGCCGACTCCGACTGCTTGCCCTTGCCCTGAGGCCGTTCGAGAGTTGCAGCGACGGCGTCCTCCCCATCGGCGTAGTCGGTGGCGATGTCGAGGAGCTCCCGAATGGTTCGTGGCTTCCTGCGCCCTAACTCATGGATGAGGGTCGCGCAGGTGGTTCCGAACCGGAACGCGGAGACGACGTCGGTGTCAGCGGTGTTAGGCAGCTCGGTGCAGCGCTTGGAGAAGCGCTTGATGTAGTCGCGCAGAGTCTCATCCTCTGCCTGGAGGCAGTTGCGGAGGTCCCAGGGATTCCCGGGGCGAGTGTAGGTGCCCTGGAAGTTGCCAACGAAGGCGTCGCGCAACTGCGCCCAGCTGTCGATTTTTCCTGCGGGGAGATGCTCTAGCCATGTTCGAGCCGAGTCGGCGAGGTAGAGGGGGAGGCTCTTGATGATGAAGTAATCGTCTTGCGCTCCCCCTGCGTGGCACGCGAGCCGGTAGTCCTCTAGCCAGACGCTGGGGTTGGTGTCCCCGTCGTACTTGGGCACCGTTGTGGGAGCTCGGAAGCGCGGAGGGACCTGAGCGCCGAGGACGCGGGGCCCAAAGGCACGCGGCCCCCTGGGGTCGGGCGACACGCTCCTGCTCCGATCCTCGCCGCTGTCATAGCGGCCCCCACGCCGCTTGTTGTAGGCTCGGCGCGGGCGGCGCTGATGGTGCTCGTCCCGTTGCCTGGCACCTTCATCGGCTGGGGCCGCACGATGATGCACGGAACGCTCATGCTCGGGTTCTCGAGGAGCTCGCTGGCGTGAGGCAGAGCTTTCCGCCTGCTGGACTGCTGCGGTTTCCAGGAGCGCACGGAGCTGCTGATGGAACCTCCGATCTTCGGGCGCCGCTGGTTCGGGATGCTCGCGGAGCAGGACAGCAGCCGCTGCGAGGTTCTGGGACGCCCGGTTGAAGACCTGCGCGTCGTTGGCGTTGCCACCGTCGTTGACGATGCGCTGTTGCACCTCCCGGGCCCGTGCGCGGGCGGCTCCTCCATCCGCGTTTCTCCCAAGCTCACGGTTGAGCTGCTGTCGCTCCGCCTCGATCTGACGCCACGCCTCGTCCAGCTCCTGCAGCCTGACCCGCCGAGCATCGTCCGCCGGAGCGTTGGGTGGTGGCGCCGCAGGAGCATTGCCAGGAGGAGCTGCCGGTCCCCGGGCAGGTGGAGCCGCAGCGGCGTTGGCTGGTGGCGCTGCAGGGGCGCCGTCCCCCGTGGAGCTGCTCGCAGAGTGCACATCTCCGTCGGGGGTGTGACACATGAAGCACTCCCGATAGGGGTCGAAGTTCGGCGGAGCCCATGTCAACCGCGGGCGCGAGCTTTGCTTGCTCACCGCGATTCTGGCGGTTGGCGAGACGCGGGGGTTGATCTCTGCCGGTGTCGGGGTGGCCACCGGGTCGCTTGGCAGGCCTGGCTGCCCCTCCGGGTACATGGCGTTGTAGCAATCGATGAACTCGTCCCAGGGGAGCTGCTCCTGCCCTCCAACCTGGAGCGCGAGATTGGTGATCATGTAGGCGACGTTGCGGAAGCGTTCCTGGGACGGGCTCCGTCCCAGGGCGGCCGCCAAGTCCCCTCCGAGTAGGTCGAGGACGTAGGCGGTAGCTCCCGCCGTGGCGTGGGAGGGCTTGGGCCCCTCGTCGTGGAGCGTCTTGCCGTCGTCGCGGGCAAGCTTGGGGCGCACGAAAGTTGCCCCGACGATGGGTTCCACCGACTTGTCGATGACGAAGTCGAGGGAGCCGAATCGCAGGTGATCGCCAGACGCCAGCGAGGCGCCGCTGTGGGCCATCCGGACCCTGGTGAAGTGTCGTGACACGCGAAAAGCCCCTACCTGGCGCGCCAACTGTCGGGGTTCTCTACCGCCAACAAGTAAATTTCCTACGATCGCGTGTCAGGATCCGGATGGTGACTCGAGAGACAGGGGGTTTTAGACTGGTTCGGGCCTCCGGAGAGTAATACCCTACGTCCAGTGTGAGCCGGTGTTCTCAAGCCCAAGTCTGTAGTAGGGGTGTACAAACTAGTCGGGAGAGGGAGAGGGTCCCAAGTCCCTGAGCGGTGCGAGTGAGCGTGTTGCGTGTGCTGTGACCGAGTGTTCGACTAGTGTTCGAATCGTCCCCCACTGATGTCCCCTTGTCCCCTTTTATAGCCTCAAGGGGAGAAGGGAGTGGGGGGTAAGAAAGGAGAAAATTACTTGAGCGCCCCGCCGAGCCGTACCGGGAGCAGGTGTTGACGGAGTGGGCGCCCCGCCGGACCCGGGATCGTACATCCCGGGTGGTTGGTGTCGACGCCTTCTCGGGTAAGCTCCCGGGTAGTTCCCGGGTCGTGGTTGACTTGCTCGAGGTCCTCGGGCGCTCCAGGTGTCCTGCTCGGGCTCCAGGTGTCGTCCATGGGCGCCTTGGATCGTACTTGAGTGCCCGGTGTAGCGCATGCATTCCTTCTCCAGACTGTAGCGTCCCTGTTCGGATGAGACGGGCGCCACTGTGGCTGCCGTGGCGAAGGACGGACGCCCATCATGCTCTGACGCGGCAAGTACCAAGTGGGTACGGCGCCGGATGGGCCGGGGCGTGGCCGGGTAGTTTTACCCGAGGAGCTGGAGACCACCCGGAGGCGGAGAACTCCTCGGGCGAACCGGAAAGCCACCCGGAGGCGGAGAACTCCTCGGGCGAACCGGAAAGGCCACTCGGAGGCGGAGAACTCCTCGGGCGAACCGGAAAGGCCACTCGGAGGCGGAGAACTCCTCGGGCGAATCGCGGGGACTCCTCGGAGGCGGAGAACCTATCGGGCGAATCGGAGAACTACTCGGGCGACCCAAGTAGTCGGGGTATGGGGAGTCTGCCTTGCTTTGGGTCTTTGGTTTTTGTTTTTTGAGGGGTGGATTATCGTGAGCTCCCGGATTACAGGTTGGATGGGGCACCCCTAATTCGGACCCTCGTCAAAACTGTAAGTATAACTGCTTTGCGAAACATACCTTTCGATTCAGGAGCTGGCTCCTTAGGAGCTGGTTCAACGTCCTTGGCAGGGGCAGATTGCTCGGCGATAGCTGGATGAGCCAACTTAACTGGCTCAGTGGTTGTTGGAGCCAAATCGCCAGAGCCCTGCCCAATCTCAAGAGCAGAAGCCGTTCGCTGTACCTCCTCAATATTTGGCTGAAAAGCCTCCTGCGTAAACGTCTCTGAAGCCGTTTGAGCTACCTCCTCAACATTTGGCTGAAAAGCCGTCAGTGTAAGCGCCTCGGGCGTGGCAGCTACACCAGCCAACAAGTCCAAGGACTTTGGCTGGAATGGAATAGACGATACTTCAGGATCAGCCAAAGGACAATCTTTTGTCTCATCCTCCCTCAAAAGCCGACTGAAGCTCACTTCATCTTCGTCGTCGATGCAGTCAAGTACACGCTCACGACGAAGAGGTCGAACAACAGCTTTAACTTTAATAAGATGACAAAAACAAATAAACAAACCGAAGCTAAAAGCAAAACGAAGCTAAAAATAAAAAGGCAAGTTATACAAGAAACCAACCTCCAGAAGAGGGCACAGCAACTGCAGCGGAAGCTGCAGGATCAACTTGCATAGGTGCAGCGGTGGTAGGCGCTTCCGCAGCCGAACCAATAGGACGAGGAGGCGCGCTGGCAAGCGGAACGATGGGAAGAGCTTTCCCAAGCTTTTGGCGCTTGGAGGATTCCAAGGCAGAAGTACGCTTGGAAGTCTCCAAGGAAGAGGCAACCCGCTTTTTAGAGGCAGCTACCCTTGAGCGGCTCGAAGGGGCTCTGGCTTCATCACCACCCTCGTCCGACTGGCTGCTACCACGGCCTCCAGCACGCCCTTTCCTTCCACGGCCACGACCTGGCTTCGGGGCTGGTAGCACGCTAGGGTGATCCTGATCGACGAACTTCTTCGATGGTTTGGATGGGGCCGAACGCTGAGGATAGCTAACGCCCATCTCATCAAACACCCTGTTAAGCCAGACCCCATCCACCAAAGCCAAACAACTCTCATGCTCCTTGATAGTGTACTTCCCACAAATAATTTCAGCCATTAACTCAATGGACTGAACGAAGGCAAAATCAGACATATTCTCTGGCTTTTTCACCCCAAACCTGGGAAAGCAAACATGAGGAATACCTCTGTAAAGCCTAGTCTCAACAGCAAATGGCTTCCACGAAGCAGATAAAATATTCACTCCAACAGCAAGTCCTTCCTCAATCAAGTCCCGGCTGCTCGAGACCCGACTGTCTTTGAAAAAAGCACTTTCACAGCGATCAAAGCCGGGGGCATTTCTGTCGAAGGAAGGGCAAGCGACAAAATCACAAGTCCCGATAGAACTGTGCAGAGGAAATGATATTTGCTTCGTTCCATCCTCTAACACAGCCTCCACGATGCAATATTTTGAATGCTTTTGCTTATAGAAAAGTGATGAAAGTTGCTGCTTTGTTCTATCTACACCATGTTGTATATGACTTGACCATTTGCTCTCTATTAAATGATCTTAAATTGACTAAATACCGGCTCTTTTATTTGTGGAGGTTAAATGACTAAATTCTAGACCCACATATTTCTTATGTTGCTTTTTCGATTTAAGTTTACCGATGACCTTATGCCTTGTATTGTTTTATTTAAAACTTGATCCTTATGCTATCTACATTTGTGAATCTCTTGCAAAGTTCTACCTACCAAAACCTTTACATATACATTATCTATCATGATGAAACCTTTGGAATTGCAAACTTATATTTTGATGAGTTGAATTAAGATTGATTTCTATGGTTGGAGACTAAGAAGCCGGCCATTCCATTTTGCGTAGCTTTCTTTTGCTGCCTTTCTATCCACGCATTGTGAGTTCTACACCATAAACTTCACAAACCTCGCTGCATATCCACCCAAAAACCCATATATCTTTTTTGTGATTACCTCCTTGACCACAACCTACAATTGACTATGGATCATTATCTCGAAGAAAATCCAGAAGAATCAAGAGCTTAGTTCAGAGAACATCAATTTGGGAGGCATCATCGAAGAAACTCCCTGAAGATTCAAATGATTTTCTCGAAGGTCAAGATGGATTTTGTGTACTTACTTCAACAATTACCGACCCTCACTTCTATGCTTGAGGACGAGCAATCGTTTAAGCATGGGGTGGAGAATGCTGAGTAAGTACTATGTTGCAAAAAGTTCTTAGGAGCAAAAAGAAACAAAAATGTGGAAAAGAAAAAAAGAAGAAAAGAAACAAAGATGAAAGAAAAAAATGAAAGAAAGAAAGAAAAAAAGAAATAATGCTCCTTAGTCCTTTTAGCTTCATCAAATTCTAAGTGCCTTGAAGACAATTCCATACTCAATTTTCCAACCATGTGCAATCCGATAACAAGGACTTCATTTGCACCTCGGGATCATCCACTTGCCATTTGCACATGTCCACCTATCTAAATGTGTGTGTTTCATCCCCCTCTCTTCCCAACATTTATTTTCCATGGCCTTTTTGACTAGTCTCGGCAATTCCAATAGATCTCTCTCTTAGTTTGACAATATTTTGGATATAATGTTTTGCTAGGATTGTTTATACCTACCAAGCTCCACATAAGCCTTCCACTTTCATATATGAGTAGAATAGGTTAAAAATAATCTAGTATAGGCTTGAGCGACTTGATGAGATGAGTGTTCCAATGAGCTTTTGCAAGAGAATCTCACTTATGTTGGATATTCATCTTTTTGAGAACTCTTCACGATGGAACAAGGTAAAGGTCTAAAGTTCGCTTAAGTTCAAGAGTTGCATTTATTATTATTGTGGCTCGTTCTTTATTGCTAGTCTATCTTCCATAATGAAAAGTAGCTGGTCACAAGTTGAACTTTAAATGCTAAACACTTGAGAGCAATGTGTCTTGTTGTGTATAACTAAGTGCAGGAAAGACATTGAAGGGCAATGCTGATTTTCTAGCTAAGCAAAGACCCTGGACTGACTTGAGGACGAGCAAGGTTTAAGCATGGGGGATTGTTGACGCTCGTTAGCGACACCTTTTTAGTGCTAATTAAGTGGTGTTTTGGGACCAATTCATATATTAACCCACCACTTGGAATTTGAAATAACCCCATTTTCGCATATGCATGTATTTTTGGAGGATTTTGGTTTACGCAGGTATTTGAGCAATAAATGAGCAATTTTGGAGGAAGATCAAGATCATGCTTAGCATGGAGGAATATGAAGGCCAAAAACCTAATATGACTCGGATTTCGTTCGCTCTCATCTACGGTGAACCTACCTCCAAGAATGTGGAAGGGCAAAGACTTGAAGATAAGGTCAAATGTGTTGTGGCCATAATACCAGGGTACCCGACTACAAGGATTAACGACCACCGACTCCAGACGAGAGACTCCGAGCAGGACACGGCGGCCTATTCAAGGAAGGAAAGCCCGAAGACAGGAGATAGAGTCCTAATAGGTTTAGGTCTGTTTTGTCTTGTAATGCAAATCTCCCCGGACATAAATAGTGGGGGATCCTGTACGTAGGGGGTATCCAATCCAACACCCGATACTCCATACACCATATTGTACTCTCTGTACTCGCCGAAATAATACAAGAAGCAACTGGACGTAGGGTTTTTACTCGATCTCGAGGGCCCGAACCAGTATAAAAAATCCCTTGTCTCTGTTTATCTCTATTCGTCTACTATGATCGTTCTTTGCAGGAAGCAGGGTGCCCTAAGAACCAAATATCTGCCGAATATAACTTCGACAAAATGACTTCAGGATCAAGGCGAATCAGGCAGACATTTGAAAAGTTATCAATTCCTGGAGGATCAAGGAGCTTCCACGCAAAATATGGGACCGAGGCGGGCCAAAAAGGCCCTAGGCCAGCCGGCCCAGAGGGATAGAAGAACCTCAGTTCACCCGAGCTTGGATAGAGTTCTGGTGGGAGCCTACTCAAGGATACGATGACACCGCTGCTTTAATCAGTCGCACCCTGGAAGCCACTTACGTCGGCATCAGGCATGCATCCCCGACGTCGCATTCAGCACACCATCTACGTGTCCCGATCAAATATACCGATGACTACAATAAACAGATAAGTTTATTCCGATTTCTAGATTTAACAATTATTTTGTTATTCTATTCAATATTTTGATCTATACATCCGTGATAAATAAATATGGAGCTAGCAATAATCTTGCTTAAATTCGATGACGGGCGGCTATGTTTAACACATATGGGCATTAAAGAGATTGTCGAAACATCTCGCCCTTAGTGAAATTACAAACGCCTAAATTGAAATTGAGCAACGAAATTATCTACTCCAGTTAGACACGATGAGACTTAAATTTATTACGGGTGTATAGACAGCCTTTTTCTATCGAAGTATATACTCGGGGGCTCCATCGCATACCCGAACACATACTCAAGTCAGGCATCTTTATTTTTATTATATTACTTACTAACTGCCTTCTCGCATAAGCATCAGTGGCTATTCAAAGCCTCAATATTCATATTTCCAATATCTATTGAGTTGAATCCGAGATACTGCATGTCCTAGTATCCGATCTCAAAGATTCGAACTATTCTAATTCCTATGGCGCTTGATTGCAAGAGAGTCCATTGTGCTCGACGGAGCACTCGATCTCAAGCAAGCCCGAAGCGCATTCGAAGTGCTTGACCATAAGAGAGTCCAAAGTGATCGACGAAGTGCTTGATCTCGAGTGGGTCCAAGGTGCTCTATTATTCTAAAAGTGCTTGATCGTAAGAGAGTCCATTGTATTCGACGGAATACTCGATCTCGAGCGAGTCCAAAGTACGCCGAAGTACCAAATCATAAGAGGGCCCATTGTGCTCGACGGAGTACTCGACCTCGAATGATTCAAGTACTCATAAATATCAAAGTACAAATCATGAGAGGGTCCATTACGCTCGACGGAGTGTTCGACCTCAAAAGATCCAAGTACTAAAATATCGAGGTGCCATCATGAGAGGGTCCATTGCGCTTGGCGAAGTGCTCGACCTCGAGTGATCAAAGTACTCATCAATAATCAGCAGTACTGCCACAAGAGTGCCTATAATACATGCCCAGTATTTGGTCTCAAGTGTAAAAAGTACTCATTCTATTTTCAACGAACCCGAGTATAAGGCTCGGGGGCTTTTCCAAACATGTTGCCCCGAATATGCTAGTCGGGGGCTACTACAATATTCATATCATATCACCAAATGTTGCTGATCCAAAGCAAAACTAGCTATTTATCATGCGCACTTGTTTCAAGGGACTAACGCATGGAAGACCGCCCGAGTCTCATATGCTAACGCCCCAAATAAACACTGTGTACTACCAAAATAGCCTGAACAAGCTAAATGGCATTTCATTTGGTTATATTGATCTATTTCCATTCTCTGCAACATTCAATTTTTACTATGTTATTTTCTTCTTATAATTTCTCTTAATTATTTTGTTTTGAGGTTTTGAAACAGAATATATTAAGAGGCTCCACTATCGACCTGAATTTACATTTGGGGGCTCCGTCGCTAATCCACCCGAACACACATTCGGGGTTTTTGATGCCAACATCGCCATCTGCGTGCATGGTTCTACAACAGCAAACAGAGCGTGGTTTTTCTGAAAATCCTAAGTGATTCTGGATGTTCAAAGTCTATGCGCGGAATATACAGTACGACGGACCGTTCGAGTCCCAAGTGCTAGAAATTCCCCAATATGACATAAACATTCTAGAAAGCCAAAGGTAAATGCAGAAAGCCACCACAGTGTTTATACGCACAACATATCAACATGCTTATTGCTAACAAATCTGACAGCTTAATATATTAGGGCATGTTCAGGAAGGTCAAAACCAGGATAAGCAGAGCGTTCGGTCATTGGAGGTCTAATAGCCCCGATTACCAAACATCGGACTCTCAACTCCTGAAATTCAAATTCCCAAATACCGATATCCCGAGCAATGTCAGCACTGCTGGAAGAAGAGCTCGGGGGCTGATAGCCAATTCCCAACCAAAAAATACTCAGTCGCAAAGTATCCAGTTGCAAGATACCCGATCATGAGTAAAGTCGATGAAAGAATTTCTCATATTCAAAGGACTAGATTGCGAGCATCCGATCTCAAAGTGCCCGATCACAAAGTTCTTGAAATGCTAAACTTCAACTGAATAAGTCTCAATGACTACAAAATGCCCGATCATAGATTCTTAATATCTAAAGATCTCGAGGCATCTGACACCACAACCCTGTTTATGGCACTTGATTATTCTCGAGCTCATCATCCAGATGCAGGTTATTTTACCAGGGATCTCAGTCTTTTCAAATTCTCGGCAAAAGCATCTATGAATATTCTAAATATCCTGCGAATGCCCGAAGAATAAAAAGACCCGATGAACGAAAACAACAACCTTTTCTGGACAAGATAAGCTCGGGGGCTACTGTTGTGGCCATAATACCAGGGTACCCGACTACGAGGATTAACGACCACCGACTCCAGACGAGAGACTCCGAGCAGGACACGGCGGCCTATTCAAGGAAGGAAAGCCCGAAGACAGGAGATAGAGTCCTAATAGGTTTAGGTCTGTTTTGTCTTGTAATGCAAGTCTCCCCGGACATAAATAGTGGGGATCCTGTACGTAGGGGGTATCCAATCCAACACCCGATACTCCATACACCATATTGTACTCTTTGTACTCGCCGAAATAATACAAGAAGCAACTGGACGTAGGGTTTTTACTCGATCTCGAGGGCCCGAACCAGTATAAAAATCCCTTGTCTCTGTTTATCTCTATTTGTCTACTATGATCGTTCTTTGCAGGAAGCAGGGTGCCCTAAGAACCAAATATCTGCCGAATATAACTTCGACAAAATGACTTCAGGATCAAGGCGAATCAGGCAGACATTTGAAAAGTTATCAATTCCTGGAGGATCAAGGAGCTTCCACGCAAAATATGGGACCGAGGCGGGCCAAAAAGGCCCTAGGCCAGCTGGCCCAGAGGGGCCCGTGCCAGCCGGCCTAGGCCTTTTCTGCGCCGCCTCGGCCTCCCCTTCGTGTTAGGGTTTCCTCGGACTATTTATAGCCCCGATGCCCGGAGGCACGCACATCAATCCACCAGAAGTCGGCAAAAACTAGGGTATACACCAAAGGGAGACGACGGTCGCCGCAAGTCCTCGAAGTTGTCTAGGGATGGCTTAGGCCAACCCTAGCCTGCGTGGTTGTGCCATGGTGGAGTTCAAGAGCTAGTTGGAGTCATCAATGGTATATACTTTACACATCTATTATGTGAGTAATGTTCTTCATGTCATCCGATCTCTTAGCGACTCAATAACTCCTTCTATGCTTTCTTCCTATCATGAATATATAGTATGCTTTATGTAATCATGGTGATTAGATCTAGTGTGTTGACCCTTCATGATATCTAGACACGTTCACTTATGGACGTGCCCTTGTAACTAACCACGCCGATAGG
>CM014274.1:59362911-59393516 GCA_004135705.1 Alloteropsis semialata
GACGGTCCTTAAGTGCTACTTTTGACTGTCAATTATTGCCAAATATATGTCAAATATGATCACCAAACATAGTGGTAGGGTTTATTACTGACTAGTTCCACAAGTTCTGGTGTTTCAACATGTTATGCAGGAATTCGTACTATAGGCCTAAGAAAGATCCAAATATATCATTGTCACAAAGTATCTCAAATGGCAAGTTGGAGTGCACCACTGCGTAGAGCTCGTCAAGACGATTCTGATGTACATATTATTCATTATATTCGGAGCTCAGGAGAAAAAGATAGAAAAAACTCCAATTTATTACGAAGTGCTGACGTCATATTATTCATGACGTCAGCACCCCTACGGACGCGCAGCCCAGCTGGCGCACGGCCCAGGCGCGGGCACGTGGCCCAGCAGTGGCGGGGAGGGGCCCATGCAGGCCCAACACGACGCGCCTGACCGCGCGCGGCATGACCATCCCGGAAGCGACGCGTGGCGGCGGCTACATTCACGAGCTCGCGCTCGCCTGCGTGCAGAGGGAATCGGCCGGGGTGGTTTTGCGGCAGGCAGCCACGTGGCGCGAGGGCAGTGGGTGACGGCCGGCCAGGCGCGGTTCGGCCCCTGGTTTTGCTCTGGCCGGCTGATTTTTGCCGGTTTTCACGGGAGATTCCCTAGTTTTATTCCATCGACGCTGCACAGAGAGAGATAAAGGCCGGTTTTGCCCGATTGTTACTGCTGCTGACCTAAAGATGCCGAGGATATCTGGTTTTGCTTTGGTTCTTTGACCCAGACTCCCGATTTTGCGCAGTTTTCTCCAGTTTTGGCCTCCCACCGCCTCCAGAACGTCAGTGGGAGCGATTCTGGCGCCTAGGACGTCGGTTGGCCTCTAGATGGCGCGAAGGGAGGAGGGGTACCCCTAGTTTCTAGTGGGACTTCTCCACATGGTCAAGTTTCGTCCTCCTATAAATAGAGACCCCCTCCTTCACTTGAGAACACACAGAGAAGGCGACAAGATCCAAGGCGAAGCTATATCCACTTAGTTAGTAGAAATAGGGGAGAGTTGAGGTATGAGCCAGGGAGAAGCCGGGGTTGTCGGCTTCCTCCCTTCCTCTTGTACCTCGGCGGATGCGGCTCAGGATCAAGTAACATCCGGGTATTTTATTTTTATTTTTGGATTCTTTATTTAATATAGTTTAAGCTTTAGTTTATTTACTTGTGGGCTCCTTGCTGTGATAAGTGTCTTAGTACTTGCAAAGTTAGTATTTAATTGAGTAGACGTGGCGTCTAGTCTTTTGAATACCTTGGAGTGCACCTAGTGCCACGGATTTGTAGTGGTAGCCCCAAATGGTGATAGCCCTGACGGCCTACGTAGTCCACCACGTGAGCAGCTCTAGAGTACAGTAGGACCATTGCTTGGCTTGCCTAGTCCCCTTCACATCCCTTTCTGAGGCTAGGACGGTTGGGCGTCCCGAAGCAAGTAATATCATAAACAACTTGAGCTCATCCTTAATTACCCAGAATACATAGAAATAACCCTCTCTACCTTCTACACATATATCTCTTCTCTTGTCCTCGGTCGTCCTTGATTCTTAACTAGTGTACACAAGTTCCCTATGGATTTGATACCCTGAAATACTCTCGGGTGAAAGCTACATCGGTATCCGTACGCTTGCGGATTTATCTGTGATCGTTAAAAATACCAGCAAGCTTTCTGGCGCCGTTGCTGGGGAACAGTTGCTGTACTAGTTTGGAACCAAGCTCGTCCGTGTATCCCCATCCATACCGTTACACCTACCCCATGGAATCAATGTCTATCAACTAGTACTCAGCTCCAAAGGGCGAAAATCTGGAGCCTCCACCTTCATCATTACCCATCCATACACCTGGTTATGAACTTCGCCCCGCCCTCATAGCCATGATATGGGAGTAGTCTTTTTCTGGAGCAGAAGAGGAAAGTCCATACACTCACCTACGCGGTTTTGAGCAAGTGTGCTCCTGCCTTGTCATTCCTGGCATGTCGCAGGAAACACTAAAGTGGAAGCTTTTCCCGTTCTCTTTGACGGGAATTGCCAAGCGATGGTACGCTCGAACCGTAGGTAGTACCAATGGAGATTGGGGAGTGCTGCGAGACAAATTTTGTCTAGCTTTCTTTCTGGTCTCCCAAATAGTGGACCTCCGAGTAGAAATCCTAACCTTTTGGCAAAGTGAGAAAGAAACCTTAGGAGCGGCCTGGGCCTGATTCTTGAATCTAAACATGTCTGGTCCCGAGCTTGCTATCCCCGAACCTATGCTTTTACAGCATTTCCATCGAGGACTTAGCAAGGAATCTGCTGTCATTCTTGACACGTCTTCAGGTGGGTCGTTCACTCATTTGACACCTAGTGAAGGGAGAGCTGTCCTCAGTAAAATACTTTAGAACACCCCTTTCACTGATATCTTTGATGAATTCCCCAAACTAGAAGTCAGAGAAATCCCCGAGCTAGAAAACGAGGTCCTATCTATCAAGACTACCCCTCTTTCTGAGCCTGTAAAAGAAGAGCCTCCCATGGGGAAATCCCACAGTCCAGAAGATGAGGAAACTCATCCGATGGACTTTATTGGTGAAATCGAGGATGATCTTTTCATAGATTTTGGTAATGCCTCGAATTTACCAACTCAACCTAAACCCCGAGCATGTAGATCTCTGCTCCAACAAGATCTTAACCCATCCTATAAACCTGTTCTCAAAGAAGATCTGAAATATCTATCGGCGGTTATGAGCAGAGAATGGCTAAAGGAAGTAGAGACATCACCCAAGGTAGTCCGACTCATCAGCCCCCTTAATCCCTTACTCCTATCAAATACAAGGCACGTCACTATGGAAATCCTTTACAACCCTACCATTGGGATAAATGTCATTTCAAAATCTCTTGCCCAAACACTTTGTCCCAACGTGGCCTTATCCCATTCCCAAAAGCTTATGCAAGATCCTTATGGGAACATTTTGGAATGCTACGACATCCTTAGAACGATCCCCATAGTTTTCAATGAGGCCAAGGTTTTCCTAGACTTCCATGCTTATGACAGTCCGGACGTGCCCGTACTTATCGGCAGGCCTATCGAAAAACTCTTCCAAGCAATGCCTAAAGGAGGCCCTGCCATTCAAATAGGAAAATCCACCTACACTGTTCCTTTAGCTCATGCAAAGAATTCGATGGTGGAACCAATGCCAATTCCTGAACCTATCGAAGATCTTATGGGAGTGTCATTGTCCAATATGACCCAACCAAACTGGGACAACGACGCAATAAACTTCTCTTATGAAGAAGAGGTCATTGCTGAGCCCATTAAGTTGGACATAACGGAACAAAAACCACCACCCACAATCGAGCTAAAACCTCTCCCGCCAGGCCTAAAATATGTTTTCCTTAATGGTAACCGTCAAACCCCGGTTATCATCAGTGACAAGCTCACCGAAGAAGAAACCAACAGACTTGTTGTTGTCTTAGAAAAACATCGTTCAGTCCTGGGTTACTCACTCCATGATATTAAGGGCATAAGTTCTACTCTTTGCACTCATCGCATCCCGATCGGTCCCGATTCCACACCTTCTAGGGAACCCCAAAGAAGGCTGAACAACGCAATGCGAGAAGTAGTTAAGAAGGAAGTCCTTAAGCTACTTCACATAGGGATTATTTATCCCGTGCCATACAGTGAGTGGGTGAGTCCAGTACAGGTGGTACCAAAGAAAGGAGTGATGACAGTGGTGAAAAATGACAAAAATGAGTTGATCCCTCAATGCACCGTCACCAGGTGGCGCATGTGTATTGATCACGGAGACTCAACAAGGCTACTAAGAAGGACCACTTTCCGTTGCCTTTCATCGATGAGATGTTGGAATGGCTTGCAAACCACTCCTTCTTTTGTTTCCTTGATGGATACTCCAGATATCATCAAATCCCCATACACCCGGATGACCAAAGTCAGACCACTTTCACATGCCCCTATGGAACATATGCTTACCATAGGATGTCCTTCGGTCTTTGCAATGCTCCAGCCTCATTCCAAAGGTGCGTGATGTCTATTTTCTCTGACATGATTGAGAAAATCATGGAGGTGTTCATGGATGACTTTTCCGTCTATGGCAAATCCTTCACAGATTGTCTGGAGAATTTAGACAAGGTCTTACAACGGTGTGAAGAAAAGCACTTAATCCTGAACTGGGAGAAATGCCATTTTATGGTTCGGGAAGGAATAGTGCTAGGACATTTGGTGTCCGAACGTGGCATAGAGGTGGATAAGGCAAAAATTGAAGTTATTGAGAAACTTCCACCTCCCACGAATGTGAAGGGAATCCGCAGCTTTCTAGGACATGCCGAGTTTTATTATCGGCGTTTTATCAAAGATTTCTCTCATATCTCCTGACCCTTAACCAATCTCCTAGCAAAAGAGGCGGAGTTCATCTTCAATGATGAGTATAATCAAGCCTTCCAAATCCTAAAGAAGGCACTCATCTCAGCCTCAGTCATTCAACCACCCGACTGGGCACTACCCTTTCAGATCATGTGCGATGGCAATTATGCCGTAGGAGCTGTCCTAGGCCAAACCAAGGACAAGAGGCACTACGCCACTTCCTATGCTAGCAAAACCTTGACCGGAGCCCAGCTGAACTATGCCACCACTAAAAAAGAGTTGTTGGCTGTGGTCTTCGCGATAGATAAGTTTAGATCCTACTTAGTGGGGGCAAAGGTAATCATCTACATGGATCATGTTGCACTGAAATACCTCCTCACTAAGAAGGATGCTAAACCTAGGCTCATCCGATGGATCCTTCTTCTCCAAGAATTTGATCTAGAAATCCGAGATAAAAAGGGAGTAGAAAACTCGGTAGCTGATCATCTATCCAGGTTGCAGGTTGAGGAGACACATGAGCTTCCCATCAATGACTACCTAAGGGACTACACATTCCTTAAGGTAATAGATGATAACCCATGGTATGGAAATATTGTAAACTATATAGTGGCAGGCTATGTTCCCCTAGGTGGAAACAAGAAGAGGTTGGAGCATGAAAGCCATTTACACTTGTGGGATGAGCCATACCTATATCGGGTCTGCGCCGATGGGTTGCTAAGGAAGTGTGTCCCAATGATTGAAGCCACAAAGATCATCGAGAGATGTCATGCATCTCCATATGGGGACACTATGGAGTGTTCAGAACCCATGCCAAAATTTGGCAAAGTGGATTCTTCTGGCCAACCATGTACGATGACACCAAAGAGTTCATAAGAAGATGTGATAGATGTCAGTGGCATGACAATATCAACAAAAGAGATGTCATGCCACTCACAAGCAACTTGCAAGTTGAGCTCTTTGATGTGTGGGGCATCGACTACATGGGATCATTCCCCAAATCTTATGATCGCGAGTACATCTTGGTAGTTGTGGACTACGTGTCCAAATGGGTAGAAGCACTACCTTGTTGGGCTGCCGACTCCAAGCATGCCAAGAAGATGTTCCATGAGGTCATCTTTCCTCGATTCGGCACGCCCCAAATGGTGATAAGTGATGGAGGATCCCACTCCATTGACAAGACCTTCAGGCCATACCTAGCAGGATTTGGGATCCGCCATAATGTAGCAACACCATATCACCTACAGACGAGTAGTCAAGCAGAAACATCCAACAAACAAATCAAGAATATTCTGCAGACGACCGTTGATGAGATGGGAAAGAACTGGAAGAACAAACTCCCTGAAGCATTATGGGCATACCGCACAGCATTCAAGACACCCATTGGTATGTCCCCCTACCAGCTAGTGTATGGGAAAACGTACCATCTTTCAGTTGAGTTGGAGTTTAAAGCCCATTGGGCTATTAAGAAATGGAACATGGACCTCCATCTCGCTAGAAACAACCAGAAGATGCAAATATCCGAGCTGGAGGAATGGAGGGAGAAAGCATACCACAACTCCAAGATCTATAAGGACAAAACAAAAAGGTGTATGACAAGAGGCTTAAACACAAGGAGTTCATGCTCGGAGACAGTGCTCATGTTCAACTTCAGAGTGAAGCTTTTCGGCCATGGTAAACTTAGAAGCAAGTGGGAAGGACCATTCAGTGTGATTGACACATCATCCCATGGGGCCATTACTCTTCAGGATGACTCAGGTAATATATTCAAGGTAAATGGCCACCGATTAAAGGTTTATTTTGAACCTGAAAAGATGGAGGAAGTCGATGTGATCGAATTCCTTGACTTTGATGATTAAATGTTTCACCCTTGAATAAAATAAAATAAAATCCTTTTAACTTTTAATAAATAAATAAATGTTTCGCTTTGATTTGGCTAGTACACGAGTACAAGCCAAATCCTTGTATCTCATCATTGTTTCTAAGAAAGTGCAGGAGAAGACATCGCAACAGAAAATAGTGTGGGGGAGGCACCAAGGACATCCTCTTTCAACACTTAAAGGGACATCATGGTTTGCACAATTCTATCTCTCAAACTCCCTGATTCATGAGTTGATTTAATTCTTGTTTATCACTAAATTAAACTCAATGAATCCTGGTGCTTCTTTGATATACATGATTTTCCTTGATTAGCTTGTATATTATTTATTCCTAGCACATACACCTGTTTCTTGTGAACATATATCATTAGGAAAGCATCTTAATCTAAATGGTTGATGAATGAGATATGGTATGATGAAATGAACCTTACTCTTCTGTATAAGTTCTTAGGATGTTTTACTCCAAATAAAGTTAGCCTTACGAACTCCTCTGTGATATATATTCCTACCAAAGCCATATGTTGTTTACATTGCCGAACCTCTTACATATGCCATTTGTTATTGCATTGAGCTTTGTCAAATTGTTGTGACCCTCTTAAGATGCTTCTCATGCTTTTATGATCAAGATCATGTACAGTCCACATTCTATGCTAAACTTCTACACTGGAAGTTAGCAACATCCATCTAGCCACAAAATAAATGCTCCATATGTTTTGTGAATCTCTCTCCTAGATATTCCCTTAAAAGAGACATGGGCTAAAAAAGAAAAAAAGAAAAAAAAGTATGTGCTTGAAGAGAAATTTCTTTCAGAGCATGATAAAAAAAGAGAAAAAGAAGAAGAAGAAGAAAAATGAGATAGCCGTGTTCTCAAAATAAAGAGGAGAGAGATCATACAAAAAGGAGCTATCATAATTTCCACATACATTCTCCATTCACACACATGCACATCTTGATCAGATTGTATGATTAGTTTTCTTCTTAGATCCGGTCTTTGGTTTTGCAATAATATGTGATACAAGTGTGCCTCATGTTTTCATTCCCTACCTGAAACTCCACATAAGCCTTTTAGAAGTAGGATGAAATGAGGCAAAACTATGTCTTGGTGAGGAATTATACACAATGAGCGATTTGAGAGAATCATTTGAGGAGTCAAGTAAGGCTAGGTTTTGAAAATTTATCAAAAACCCAAGTTACTTTACAAAAAGAGTTGAGGTGATTCGAATCAAGACCGCTCTATTTCTCAACCATCCAAGATGACATGATAGACACTTCAAAAAGTCACAAGAGTAGATATGTTCTGGAATAACTTATATGCTTGCATCATATCATTTGGAATCATGTTGTTCTCCGCCTTAGTCTAGCTTTACTCGAGGACGAGCAAAGGCTAAGTGTGGGGGAGCTTGTTGACGGTCCTTGATAAGTGCTACTTTTGACTGTCAATTCCTGCCAAATATATGTCAATATGATCACCAAACATAGTGGTAGGGTTTATTACTAACTAGTTCCACAAGTTCTGGTGTTTTAACATATCATGCAGGAATTCATACTACAGGCCTGAGAAAGATCCAAATATATCATTATCACAAAGTATCTCAAATGGCAAGTTGGAGTGCACCACTGCGTAGAGCTCATCTAGACGATTCCGATGGACATATTATTCATTATATTTGGAGCTCGGGAGAAAAAGATAGAGAAAACTCCAATTTATTACGAAGTGCTGATGTCATCATGACGTCAGCACCCCTACGGACGCGTAGGCCAGCTGGTGCACGGCCCAGGCGTGGGCACATGGTCCAGCAGTGGCGGGGAGGGGCCCACGCAGGCCCAACATGTCGCGCCTGACCGCGCGCGGCATGACCATCCCGGAAGCGACGCGTGGCGGCGGCTACATTCACGAGCTCGCGCTCGCCTGCGTGCAGAGGGAATCGGCCGGGGTGGTTTTGCGGCAGGCAGCCACGTGGCGCGAGGGCAGTGGGTGACGGCCGGCCAGGCGCGGTTCGGCCCCTGGTTTTGCTCTGGCCGACCGGTTTTCACGGGAGATTCCCCGGTTTTGTTCCACCGACGCTGCACAGAGAGAGATAAGGGCCGGTTTTTACTGCTGCCGACCTAAAGATGCCAAGGATATTTGGTTGGGCTCTAGTTCTTTGATCCAGACTCCTAGTTTTATGCGGTTTTCTCTGATTTTGGCCTCCCACCGCCTCCAGAACGTCGGTGGGAGTGATTCTGGCGCCCAGGGACGTCGGTTGGCCTCCAGATGGCGTGAGGGGAGGAGGGGTACCCCCTAGTTTCTAGTGGGACTTTTCCACCTTGTCAAGTTTCCTCCTCCTATAAATAGAGACCCCCTCCTTCACTTGAGAACACATAGAGAAGGTGACAAAATCCAAGGCAAAGCTATATCCACTTAATTAGTAGAAATAGGGGAGAGTTGAGGTGTGAGCCGGGGAGAAGCCGAGGTTCGAGTAACATCTGGGTATTTTCTTTGTATTTCTAGATTATTTATTTAATATAGTTTAAGCTTTACTTTATTTACTTGTGGCTTCTTGCTGTGATAAGTGTCTTAGCACTTGCAAAGCTAAGATAGTATTTAATTGAGTAGACGTGGTGTCTAGTCTTCTGAATACCTTGGAGTGCGCCTAGTGCCACGGATTTGTAGTGGTAGCCCCAGGTGGTGACAGCCTTGACGGCATACGTAGTCCACCACGTGAGCAGCACTAGAGTACAGTAGGACCATTGCTTGGCTTGCCTAGTCCCCTTCGCATCTCTTTCTGCGGCTAGGACGGTTGGGCGTCCCGAAGCAAGTAATATCGTAAACAACTTGAGCTCATCCTTAATTACCCAGAATACATAGAAATGACCCTCTCTACCTTCTACACATATATCTCTTCTCTTGTCCTCGACCGTCCTTGATTCTTAACTGGTGTACACAAGTTCCCTGTAGATTCGATACCCTGGAATACTCTCGGGTGAAAGCTACGTCAGTATCCGTATGCTTGCGGATTTATCTGTGATCATTAAAAATATCAATAATTAGTTTCTTCTCACATACACCAGCGCAGGCCTCCACCGACATCGATTCCTTTATTTTGAAGGGCAAACTATGGGGGAGTTCCCCATAGAATGTCATTTTCTATTTATAAAGGGGAGGCAAAGTACAACAGAATATACTTACAGAGGGAACAGAGAGGAGATTAGAAGCAACCAAAGGAAAGAAATGGTCTAGCCATAGTACAATAGGGGGACGGAGGTCTTCTCTGACTCTAAGGAGTTGGTGACGAACTTGAGCTTTGAGTTGCACAACCCAAAGTTGAAGATCTGTGTTGACACCAGATTTTGACTTGGTTGGTATAGAAGGAATATTGTATTAAGAAACGCTAGGGAGCCAAGGCTGAGGCCAAGTCCGATTCTGACTTGAAGGTCTCCGATTCCGATTGGGAGTTGTTCGATGGAGTCCTGATCGGACACGGGGATAAGAAGGCCGGAGCATTTACGACTTTGAAAGATTGGATGCGTCTAGAAGCTTCTTCAAGGCCTGATTGTGTGGCAATTGTAATGCTTTTGGTAGTTTAGATTAGTTTGTTTTAAATAAATTAGAGATATTATCGTAGATTTCCAGGGTATAAATATAAACCCTGCGTCATTGTAAAAACGTTCTCACAACCATCAATACAAACACAACATTCGGCCCTCGTGCCAACCAATCTTTTCGTCGAGTTCTTCAGCAAGCAGGGCTGCATCATCTTGCCTCCGGTTTGTCTGTAAGTGCGACACTTATCAAATTAATCTAAGCTTTAGATTAAGGCGTATCGCACTTCTTCATTTAGTTAATTCACTAATTTATCGAGTTGTTCTAGGCTTTAGATTGAGGCGTATCGTCCTTCTTCGTTTAGATCGCTCACCACTTTACTGTATCTTGTTATTTCATCTTATCGGCTTACATATTTAAAAATCTATCTGTTTCATTGCGCCCTAAGCTTTATATAGATCTGTTTTAATGTTTATATAGCTGATTTAGATTTAATTATCAAGTTACAAATAAATCTGGTTTAAACAAGTTCTTTGATATACATTGATCTATCGGAGTAAATAAGCTAAATCGGTGCCCTGCTAGCAATGTTGTCTCGAAATTGATCCGATTGTTAGTGACACGAGATTTAGTTTATTTAATGCCTTTGGAGATATGTATAATAAAGAACGTGTTTAAGTTAGGTTTATCTCCGATTTAGCTCTCATAGTTGATGGTTTATTTTGATATATTTCATATCCTCACAAATCGGACTCAAGGCCGATGGTTCATGTTTGCATCAGACTTCTCTTCATGTTGATCCGATCGCTGGAACGAATCGAGACTTTGGCCGATGAGTTCTTTTTGGTTTACTGATTAAACTCTACCTTGTAAATTTTAGGTCAAATTGACTGGCACGCCCTGAACCTCAAGATTTTGGACTTGCACTGAAGTAAAGCTAATCTTCCAGGCCACAGTGTTAATTTCCGAGAGTCAACGTCTGACTTTTTGGACGTCAACACATTTTGGCACGCCCGATGGGACCAGAAAGCTTCTGCGATGGCACCTCCTGGAGACAAAGGTGAGGTCACCGCCGTCACGATGGATGACCACAATGATGAAAAGAAGAAGCTCATGGAAGCGCAACTTGAAGAATTCAAGAATTTGTGCCTAGACTCGTTCAGCAAGACTCATAACACCGTGAACAAGAAGAATCAATTCCCTATTCCAAAAGAGGCTTTTGACAGGATTACGGCGGACGAGAGGCAATTCTTTCAAATATATAGATGCTAATCATATAATGATTAACCAATCTGGAATATTGATTAACACGATGGTGGGATTGATCGCCAAAGATGTCTAGAAAGGGCTTGCTTATTTTGATGCTAGCGCTTCTGCAGTGAAGGATCTCAAGAAAAAGATTGTACAGATCAATTCGTCTACATCACCGGAGACACATCCTGAGCTATATGAAACTCCTAAAACAAAGAAATCAAAAGCCAAGGTGGGGGATGGAGGTGAAGAAGAGGAGGAAGAGGAGGAACATGATTCAAAAGATTCCGGTGCATCTCAACACATAGATCAATTTGGCAGTCGGATCCCTATGGTTAACGGTAAAATGGTGTACCCTTCTTACTTCAACACTGAAAATCCACCAAGGAATAGAGGAGCTGATTATCGAGAGCCGTCAGTCGGGCCTGTTGAAACATCAGTCGTAATGACATCGAACACGTGCTTCGATCAATCAGGGAAATTATGCTCAAGAAGATTGGATAGATAAGATTGCTGATGTAATGAAGAATCAATTTGGTTTGAAGCCTAAGGAACAATCTTATCTGTACGGAAGCCGTATCCGGACTGGTTTAATACACTACCGATGCCAGCCCGATTCAGGATTCCTGATTTCTATAAGTTTCTAGACAAGGGGATGTTACTACCATTGAGCATATCAGTCGGTATACAATCCAATGTGGTGAAGTAGCATCGATTGATCCATTGAAGGTCAAACTTTTCCCTATGTCTCTCTCTAGTTCAGCCTTTTCATGGTTTTCTTCGTTACCACCTAATTCTATCAACAATTGGGCCGATCTGGAGAAGCAGTTTCATGCTTATTTCTTCATGGGAGTATAAGAGACTAGACTGGCCGATTTGACAGCTCTCTGACAAAGGAATGGGGAATCGATCAGTGAATTTGTTCAACGATTCAGGGACGTTCAGAGACGATGTTATTCACTGAATTTATTGGAGGGACAGCTAGTTGATTTGGCTTTCCAAGGATTGTTGCCTCAAGTCAAAGATCGATATACAAGTCAAGACTTTGAAGGCTTGGGATATATGATTCAAAAACTCTCTCAGCATGAAGGACGTAATAATGACTATCGAAGGGAGAAATATCATAGAAAAAATTGCCAACATTGAATATGATTCGGAGGGTGATGAAGCTGAGGTCGATCTGGCTGAGTGGACTAAGAATAAAATTCTGTTGCCAGCCCGTGGGTGAAGGTTGAGTCGGAAAGGTACAGCTTTGATATTACTAAAGCTGATAAAATATTTGATTTATTGTTAGCAGAAAATCAAATTAGGCTATCTCCGAATCATACAATTCCCTCTGCTGAGGAGTTAAAGAAGAAGAAATATTGCCAGGCATAATTCAGTGTCCCATCATAAAAATGATAGCAAAGTCTTCCGTAATGAGATTCAGTCGGCGATTGAGAAGGAAATCATTAAAGTTGAATCCGGCAAGAAACCGATGAAACTTGACGGTCATCCGTTTCCTCAGAACATGGTTGAAATTGGAGCGCCCGACAGGAAGATGAAGGCTAAAGTCCTCACATCGGATCATGCATTACCATCCATAAAACTAATCACCTTATGTCCCAAGGCCACATCGACCATCCATAAAACTAATCACCTTATGTCCCGAGGCCGCATCGACCAACATATCAGCAATTGGCATCGGATAACCATCCATCGGAGTTGCTTTATTAAGATTCCTAAAATCCACAGAAACTCACAATTTTCTATTTTTCTTAAAAACAGGAACGATGTTAGATATCCACTTAGTATATCGATAAGGTTGAATAAATTTGGCTTCATATAAGTGAGTTATTTTGGCTTTTATTTTTTTATCTAACTCTGGCTTAATCGTCTCGGCGCTTGTTTAAAAGGCCGATAAATTGGTTTGATCGGGAGCCGATGTTCAAAAATAGATCGGTTTAAACCTAGCATTTCATAGTATTCCCAGGCAAAATAATCACGATACTCTTTCAATAACTTTATTATTTCTTGTTTAAACTCTGGATCTAATTTAGCACTAACATATGTCAGCCGAGGTGTATCTCCTAAACCTATATCTACCTCCTCTAATTTAGGCAACAGATCAGGTGCCAACCAACCTCTTCGTGCAAACTCTAATCTGGGCCACATGATGTTGATCCAAGGGGCGCAAAGGAGAGGTGGGAGGGGTGATTTGCAAAAGTGTGATTAGAGGCGCTTTTGCAAATCACCCCTCCCACCTCCTCTTCGCCCCCCTTGGATCAACATCGTGTGGCCCAGATTAGAAGTTTGCACGGTTTGCACGAAGAGGTTGGTTTGCACCTGATCCGTTGCCTCTAATTTATCTGCCGACATAAATCCTTGACCAAGTTTACCCTCATCCTCTATAAACTCTTCCATTAATACAAACTTTCAAAGCCGACTGCTTGGATCGGCTTTATACCATCATCGGACACTTGTAGAAAATTGTCTTCCTAGACTTGCCCGATAAGCACTCTATCCCTTCAAACTCCCAAACAGTGAAATCGGCGGTAGCAACGCTGACCGATTCATCGGCTTGTACAGTTTCGATGTGATCTCCATGCCATTGAATAAGACATTGATGCATGATAGATGGCACGCAACAATTAGCATGAATCCAATCACGCCCAAGGAGTAAGTTGTAAGACCCTTTGCTGTCGATGACGAAAAATTCAGGAGCTGTCGATCCTGAATGTCAAGTGTCGGCCGATGAGGTGAGGGATCGAAACTATCAAGTTTATCGAGAAGATCACCGCCGTAGAGAAAGCCAAGAGTTACATCAGGAGAACTTATTGATAAATACATGCGTCAGCAAGAGAGAGATCAGAGTCCTCCGACGAAGAGATTTGATGATGAAGAATATTGGGGATGTCCGTTTTTCAGGTTTTGCTGGAATGAGAGGTTGAGACTTCCATCAATCTATGATTGTCCGGAGTGCAGCGATCAGTATGAAAGTTATCGGGATTCAAAGAGGCAACGCCATTCTGTGCATGATCGTTTAGATTATGGACATCGATGTAACTGGCATGATGAAGTTGCTTATCAACAAGAGCGCGAAGATTGGCGTGAATATCATGATCGGCGTCAGTATGAAAATCGGTGTTATGACCGATGGGACGATGATCGCCAAAACTATAAAGAAGAACGTGTTTCTGTACATGATCGTTTGGTTTACAGAAAAAAGGAAATACACAGAAACTAGAAGATGTGCAGGAACCAGAGGAGAATCAAGAGGTCAAACCAGGTTCGCATCCTAAGGTCAATCCGCAGTTGTGTCCTGAGGGTTTGACTAAAACACTGAAAAGAAGGGTTCAGCATCTTCGATATAGGGAACAGCTTAAAGAAGAGTGTCAGGGAGATGATAATTCCAAGGTTTGGAGAGCTAAGCCCGAGCGTGATGATCAGGGACCATCAGCGTCGGTGGACATTTTGTTTATACTACCAGCTGAGTACAATGTAAGTTCAACCGATGATGGAACCGATGATGTTGAAGAAGCTATGGCACAGTTAGTCCTACAACCTCAACAAGCTGTGTTTGAAAAGCCAATTGATGAGAAGTATCGGCATTTGAGGCCTTTATATGTTAAAGGATATGTTGATGGCAAGCCGATGACGAAGATGCTTGTTGATGAGGGAGCTGCAGTAAATTTGATGCCATATACTACATATCGGAAGTTTGGCAAAGGCTCTGATAATTTGATCAAGACCGATATGATGCTTAAGGACTTTGGTGGGAATCCATCACCGGCTCGGGGGGCATTTAATGTTGAATTGACAATCGGAGACAAGATATTGCCTACTACTTTCTTCGTCATCGACAGCAAAGGGTCTTACAACTTACTCCTTGGGCGTGATTGGATTCATGCTAATTGTCACGTGCCATCTACCATGCATCAATGTCTTATTCAATGGCATGGAGATCACATCGAGACTATTCAAGCCGATGAATCGGTCAGCATTGCTACTGCCGATTTGACGGTTTGGGAGTTTGAAGGAATAGAGTGCTTATCGGGCAAAGTCTGGGAAGGCAATTTTCTACAAGTGTCCGATGATGGTATAAAGCCGATCCACGCAGTCGGCTCTAAAAGTTTGTATTGATGGAAGAGTTTATAAAGGATGAGGGTAAACTTGGTCAAGGATTTATGTCGGCTGATGAATTAGAGGAGGTAGATATAGGTTTAGGAGATAGACCTCGGCCGACATATGTTAGTGCTAAATTATATCCTGAGTTTAAACAAGAAATAATAAAGTTATTGAAAGAGTATCGTGATTGTTTTGCTTGGGTGTACTATGAAATACCAGGTTTAAGCCGATCTATTGTTGAACATCGGTTCCCGATCAAACTAGGGTATCGGCCTTTTAAACAAGCGCTGAGACGATTTAAGTCAGAGTTAGATAAAAAAATAAAAGCCAAAATAACTTGGTTATATGAAGCTAAATTTATTCAACCTTATCGATATGCTGAGTAGATATCTAACATCTTTCCTGTTTTAAGAAAAATGGGAAATTGCGAGTTTGTGTGGTTTTCAGGAATCTTAATAAAGCAACTTCGATGGATGGTTATCCAATGCTGATTGCTGATATGATGGTCGATGCGGCCTTGGGACATAAGGTGACTAGTTTTGTGGATGGTAATGCAGGATATAATCAAATTTTTATGGCAGAAAAAGATATTCCTAAAACTGCATTCCGATGTCCTGGTGCATTTGGATTATATGAGTGGGTTGTAATGACCTTTGGTTTGAAAAAAGTTGGCGCCACATATCAAAGGGCAATGAATTATATATTCCACAAATTGATCGGCAGGATTGTTGAAATATATATTAATGATGTAGTGGTGAAGTCCGATGGATGTAAACAACATTTGACCGATTTGCAGGAAACTTTTGAGTGTACAAGAAAACATTGTTTGGAGATGAATCCTAATAAATGTGCATTTGGAGTATCGTCTGGACAATTTTTGGGCTTTATGGTCCATGAAAGAGGGATTGAAGTCAGACGAAAGAGTATGAAGGCTATTAAGGATCTAAAGCCACCCACCGATAAAATGAGTCTTCAATCATTGATCGGTAAGATTAATTTTGTTAGAAGATTTATATCAAATTTATTTGGAAGAATTTATCCTTTCTCTCCGCTGCTGAAATTGAAAGCTGATGAGGAATTTGTATGGGGAGAAGAGCAATAAAAGGCGTTCGATGAAATAAAAAGATATATGATGACACCATCAGTTTTGATTCCACCTCAGAGGGATAAGCCATTCCGATTATATTTGTCGACCGATAAGTTGTCAATCGGATTGGTCCTTATACAGGAATTTGAGGGAAAAGAAAGAGTGGTTTATCATTTAAGTCGGAAATTGATTGATGCAGAGACCAGGTATTTGCCAGTTGAAAAATTGTGTTTGTGCTTATATTTCTCTTGCACCAAATTAAGGCATTATTTGTTGTCTGCCGAGTGCATGGTGGTTTGTAAGACCGATGTGGTTAAATATATGTTGTCTATGCCGATGCTAAAAGGAAGAATCGAAAAGCGGATATTAGCATTATCAGAGTTTGACCTAAAGTACGAATCGGCTAAAGCAGTAAAAGGGCAAGTGATGGCTGATTTCATGACACAACATATCAGAGATGAAATTAAAATGGTCGAGCCGATGCCTTGGACATTGTTCTTTGATGGGTCTTCATGCGGTCAAGGATGCGGCATCAGGATTGTGATTATTTTGCCTCGAGGGGGCAAACTTTGAATTCAGCTATCTGATGGGTCCAAGTTTTACAAATAATCGGGTTGAGTATGAAGCATTGCTTAAAGGATTAAAGTTGTTGGAAATCGGAGCTGAAGCTGTTGAAATCTTTAGGGATTCTCAATTGGTGGTCAATAAATTAATCGGCAAGTATGAGTGTAAAGATGACATTTTGATTCAGTGTTTTGAATAATGCTGATTGTTGTTGAAAGAATTTGTGATGGTTAATATCGAGCATATCCCTAAAGCTCAAAATCAAGAGGGTAATAATATGGCGCAAGCTGTTTCTGGTTATCGGCGTTTTCAAGAGATTATGACGATAGAACCAGAAATTGGGGATTGGAGGTATGAAATTATAAATTACCTTAGAAATCCGTCACAAAAAGTTTCCAAAAAGTTAAGATTCATGGCTATCAAATATGTTATGCTTGATGATCAATTATATTATAAGACGATTGATGGTGTACTGCTCTGATGTTTGAGTGAATCAAAATCTAAAGATTTGATGGATGAAGTGCATGAGGGAGTTTGTGGTGCGCATCAATCGGCTTATAAGATGAAATGGGTGATTAGAAAGATGGGTTGTTTTTGGTCAAGGATTTTAGAAGATTGTTTTGAATATTATAAAGGTAGCCAAGAATGCCAGAAATTTGGGAATGTACAGAGAGCACCTGCATCAGCCATGAATCCGATTATTAAACCATGGCCTTTTCAAGGATGGGGAATTGATTTGATTGGACAGATTTATCTGTCGTCGAGTAAAGGGCATAAATTTATATTGGTGGCAACTGATTATTTTACTAAATGGGTTGAAGCAATTCCTTTAAAGATTGCTAATTCCAGGAATATGGTAGAATTCGTCAAGGAGCATATTATTTATTGGTTTGGTATTCCTCAAACTATCACGACCGATCAGGGGACTATGTTCATGTCTGATGAATTTCCAGATTTTGCTACCAGTGTGGGTATTAAATTATTAAATTCTTCTCCTTATTATGCGCAAGCCAATGGCCAAGCGTAGGCATCAAACAGAAGCATTATCAAGATTATCAAATTGAAGATTGATGAACAACCAAGGCGATGGCATTTGATGTTGATTGAATCATTATGGGCGTATCGGATGGCGTGTCATGGCTCTACTAAGTTGTCTCCATATCATTTGGTTTATGGACATGAGACTGTTTTGCCTTGGGAGGTCAAAATCGGATCGAGATGTATATCGAAACAAGGTAACTTGACTGCCGATGAATATAACAGTTTGATGAATTTTGAGTTGGATGATTTGGCTGAAACTCGATTGAGAGCTTTGGAAAATATTGAAAATAATAAGGCGGGGTTGCTAGATATTATGAAAAAAGGTTAAGCCTAAAGAGTTTGTTCAAGGAGAATTGGTTTGGAAACTGATTTTGCCAATAGGGACTAAAAGTTCTAAGTTTGGAAAATAGTCGCCTAATTGGGAAGGTCCCTATCGTGTGAATCGGCGTGTTCCAGGAAATGCTTACATTTTGGAAACATTGGAAGGAGAAGAGTTTTCAAAAGCACTTAATGGAAAATATTTGAAGATATATTATCCAAGTATTTGGGTTGATTCGTAAAGCCGATAATCTAAGCGATGTCGACTAAGATAGCTGATACGACACGTAACACCTTTAGAGCAAAAATATTTACAATACAAGTGTTCATCGATGATCGAAGTCATCGGATGAGATCAAGTGTGACTGGCAAGTTTAAATATTACAGTGCTTCCGAATCATTTCAATCGCGCGTAGGCGAATGTTATCAATGTTTTGGATTGCCTCCAAGTCATCAACACCGGAGCCGGGCACGTTCTTGATGCTTCTGTGAACTTGGTAGACTTCAGCAAAGCGTTTCTGTAGATCGTCTTTCACCGATGCGATGGTTGTTCGAATCAAACCAAGTTGATCTTGAGTATTAGAGGTTTCTTTGCGCACTTCTTCAAGCCTTTTAATTAGATCGGCTTCAGTGGCTTGGAGTTGCTTGATCTGATCTTTCAGTTGATTCGACTTGGCTTCCAAGGATTTGATCTGAGCCTACATCGACTTCAAGTCTTCCCTGCCTTCGTCACATTTCTTGATAAGGTCTTGCTGGGCCAACCGCTCCGATATCCTTTGGCGAGCCGCGGATACTTGAGGTTGGTGACCCTCGATGAAAGCAGCAGGAATAATGGCACTTTCAAGCTTCGATGGCAGTTTACCTTTTAGCTCTTTGAATAGCTGGCGAATTGGCTCTGCATCTTCCACTAAGACAGCAATGTTTTTTCCCAGATGAATTAGCATCTCTTGGAGTTTTGTCTTGACTGCATCAGGGATGACTTCAAAAGTTTGAACCGAGCTGATTTCTTCGTCGCCAATTGCAGCATCCAAGTCAATTGATGCAAAGCTCATTGTTGGTGAATCTTGTGCCTGAAATAAGATATTAATAAACAAGGGTTATTGATATAATAATTTTGACACAGAGAACCGATTGGTACCAGTTTAAATTGATCCTCCCGGACATAATTGGGAATTACTTCTGACGCAGGAACGCTTGCACTAGGCAGTCCAACTTGGGATGTCTGAGAGGTTGATTCAATCGGAGGGGCAATTGGTGGAGTTACGATTGGTTGTTTAGGTTCATTTAAGATCACCTCCGATTGAATGTTTCCGATTGGGTCCTCGATGATGGGCTGAAGAGTAGTTGCAGGAATATATGGTTGAATCGGTTAGAATGAAGAGATATGAGATTAAAATGAGTTAATTAAAAATTACCTGTTGAGCCGATTCTGTTTGTGTTTCCTGGGTTTGAGTTGGCTGCGGATCAGGAAGGATAATGTTTGTTTCCTAGAGAAAAAGAAGGTTTTTATTGAAGATTATATGATTTTGGGAATACAAAGGCATGCGAAATCGGATCGTTACCGTTACTGCATCTATGAGCATCTTTGCAGCTTCAGCAGATTTCTCTACATCTTCTTTAGCAGCCCTAGAGGTAGATTGGCTAAGGATTTTTCCTCTTATGCTGGTAGACTGTATAAAGAGAAAATTATTTGTTTGATTTTGAAGTTGGAAGAAGAATCGGAGTTATGAGGAAATCGTACAGGGTGTAACTTTTCTTTATTTTTTTCAGCACGATGGCCTTGATGGAGGGAGCTTTCCTTTTAGATTTTCCATCCATGATGTCAGCAAGGGACGGGGCAGAAGAGCTGATTCTTGGATCTGGAATTCTGAGTGCATATCGGATCGGCCTTCCACTCCTACTTACGACTGGCACATCTTCTTTGACTGCCAGCTAAAAATTCCAGATATGAGTTTTAAAAGTTTATGTAAAAAAGAAACTGGATAAAGAAGGAAAGATTTTGGCGGAAGAGACTTACAGGATTTTTCAAAGCTTCGTAATCGGAGTCAATGAGACTACAATAGGTGAGGGCAGGTACTCTGAATAGATGTGTTGACCATTCCCTCCACCAAGTTTTGAAAAGTTTGGATTGGAAGCTGGTGCGTAGCCATTCAGTTATCTCAAAATCAGCTTCGGAGGCTAGCGCCAGAACCCTATCCATTTTCAGTTGGTCCATACCGATTCACGGTGTTTAATCTTGTCGGCGAAGTATAAACCGATCGGGAGTCGGCCAATTCCCAGTTGATGAGCTGCTACCTATGGATTATAGAATTTATAAGAAGAATTCTTATGGCCATGGATGATGTTGCTGCCAAGGATTGCTGGAGTGATGAAGGATTTAAGCGCCGGCAGAATCATTTCGAGTACATTTTGAATGTTGAATAATGGCAGCTCGTAGTCGCGGTCAGGATCGGTACAAGCAAAATGGAGAAGGTACTCCGATGCGATTTCCATGATAAAAGTTTTCGAAAAAGCTGGCCATGTTGCCGGAGTCAAGCTTCGATCCAGGACAAACCGATGCCGCCTCTCCAAATGACATGCATCGGTGAGCAGCTGCGTCTTATTCTTCTATGTGGAAGGCTGGGATTTGGTGATTCTTGAAGTTATAGCGCAGTGCAGATCGAAACTGAGTGTGGAGCCAAAGTTGAACGAACCACCAAGGACCTCCGATGTGGCCGATAGGTTGACCTGCTAAAAGTTTAGCTGATACTTGATGCAGGAGTTGATAAACTGCTATGAGGAGAAGACGGCCGAGAGGGACAACTCCACCACGGGCTAAGGTTTCAGTGATCGGCTGCATGTTGCTGGTGGCTCCAAGTGTTGATCCGCAAAATACGAATCGGTCTAGCCACATATTCAGGAAAGCAGCATGTTCTCTGTCATTAACTGTGCTAGTTTTGCAATGATCGGAGATGTACTCCTTCCGTCCCTTGGAGCCTGGGCTGACTAATTTATGATTCAAATTGCATAAAAGCCTCCTTGTGTTTGAGGCATCGGTGGTGTTGAGGCTAGTCAGCATATGCACATCCATCAGCGTCGGGGTCATCGGTCCATGACCATATAGGATGGCGTTCAGTGCATCGGACCAGAATGGAGAGGTGAAGGCCAGTAAATTCTCATCCTTGGCCATATCAGCAAGGGGCAGGGTGATGCATTGGCTGATGTCTTTTTTGTCCCAGAAAGTTGACTTGGCAGCACGAACTCTGAGGAGCCAATTTCTCCATCCTGGAATCATGCTTGGCCATGATCGGAAAGAGTTGGTCCAATCAGACACCTGTAAGCTTGACCCTCTGAATGGGAGCCTCTCCGATTCCAAATTAATGAAATATGTAGGATCGGGATCGCCCATCGGACCCAGGTAATAGGCCGATTGGAGATGGGAGACAGGGATGACTATGTTGTTCTTAAGGTCTACATTCAAAAGGAAATAAAACAATAAATAAAGACGTGGTGGTTCACAGATGATTTTGGGGAAAAAGTTGTTGACGCTCATTAATGCACATCTCAGACCGTCAACTTTGATATACAAATACACATTCACCACAGCTATAGGGATTATATCTAACAAGTTCAACTAGTTTTGGTGACTATGTGGATGCAGGAGGCAACAGGTGAAATTTGAGGCGAAACGGGCTCGGTGGGCCGTCGCCCGACCTTGCCAGATCGGCCGATGCCCAACCGAGGCCAAATGACCCTATCTTTGGATATGTGCTAGGAAAGCCACTTTAGACCAACCCTTGCCTATGCACCCAGGTTGGGTCAAGCCCATACGGGAGAAGGACCTCAAGAGAAGCACAAAGGGGCCACATCCACAAGTACACATACTCAAATGGAGTGGTGTCACCTAGGATGAGACTCCACGGCCTACAAGATAGAGGCTGGTAAAAGATGAAGCCAATCGGGCACAAAAGGCCCATCGGCCGACCGGCCAGGTCGGCCGAGCCTGGCCCGAAGCCCAATGGAGCCCATCTTTGACCACAGCGAAGAAGCACACTCCAGGACCATCCTAGCCACTGATTCCATGTCGGTTGGATCCAAGAGATGGGAATGGTCCAAGGGGAGTTCACATGGATTGAAGGGCCCACCTCACAAACTAAACGTACTCAATCCAAGCTATACCACCTGGAACCGCCATGAGGACCCACTAAACAGTCACTCAGCCGAAGATGGGCCCGATCGGGTCGCCCGACCTAGCCCGATCGTCCGACCTGGTTCGGAGGCCAAACCGCCTCATCCTTCTGGTTCGGGTTCCCACCGCCTCCAGGAGTCCATCTACACCGTGCATCACTCAAGGCAGTGTATCCAACGTCGGCTGACCTACCCGCATTTGCCAACCTGTGACTGAGTCCATTCGTCCTCATCTTCCACGTGTCCACTCCCAACTGCCTCTACAAGCTATAAATAGATGCATACTAGTCATTGAACATCATCATCGAGCTGGAGCATCAAGTCAAGGCGAAGCCCTCCTCAAATGAGAGTAGAAGTAGGGAGAGAGTGAGGGAGAGTCTGGAGGAGTCCCGGCGTGTCGGCGACCCTCCACCTGTACCTCGACGGATGCGAGCTACTCAGTAAGTATCTGGGATTCAACTAGTATTTAAGTCTGAGTTATAGAAAAGCTGAGTTCTCTATTGTGCTTGTGGGTTCGTTGCTTTATTCATAAAGTATCTTAATCTTTGGCCAAGGTTAGGATAGCTGATATTATCTTAAGCGTGGTGCTTAGGTGTATATCTGCCCTCGTTTGCCTCATAGCCCCACAGATTAGAAGAGGTAGGCGGCAGTGGTGACAGCCCTATCCGTCCTTTGTAATCCTCCACGTTCGGGTACGGTGTAGAGCTGTTGGCCGGCAATTTCCTAAAGGCCTAGGATACCCCGGTGCCCAAAGCAAGCACAGGAGAATTCCCTTCGCTATAATTAGCCTTAGTGCTAAGTTATCCTCTCTACCCAGCCTTTATATACACTCGATCGATCCGGTCAACTTTAGTAATTAGACAATGCCCTCTCGTTCCCTGTGGATTCGATACCCTGAATACTTCCGGGTGAAAGCTACAACGGTATCCGTGCGCTTGCGGATTTATCTGCGACGTAAGAAATACCAACAAGCTTTCTGGCGCCATTGCCGGGGAACGGTAGCTGTGTTGTCTAAGAACTATGGTTGCCCGTTTATCTTTTATTTTCTTTTATTTTATTTCGGTTACCCATGGACTCAACCCAAATCCATGAGTACTCTGCTCCAAAGGGCGAATTATTGGAGCCGCACCCCTCGTCAAATCCTATGCAAACAGATAGCTATGAGCTTCGCCCTGCTTTCATAGCTATGGTCCAGGAGACATCCTTCTCAGGACATGATGAAAATCCATAACATCACCTGCACACATTTGAGTTGCTATGTTCATGTCTGATTGTCGGAGTTCTAGTCCGGGAGTCCACCCGGGGGTACCCAGATGATTGATTTGTAGGCAAAGGGAGATCGCTGGACTAGGGAGCTCGAGGTAACACAGGGACACAGGGATTATACATTCAGGCTACCCGGAGGTATAATACCCTACGTCCTGTGCTCGGGGGTCTTGTATTAATCTGCTCGGCGGGTTTCCGGAGAACAGCGGCGAGCTCTTGGTTACAATGCGTGGAGGTCTGATTCAATGATCCAAGGGGGTCGACCTAGGCTGCCTTATAGGCTGGCGGCCTAGGGTTTACAAGTCAGTTATCTCTAATTATGGTCCGGCTCAAATCAGGAAACTAATCCAAGTCGATTACAATATAATCTCCGTGATCTCAGGGCGGGATCTGGATGAATCGCCGAATGCCTTGCGGGCTAAGTCTTCTCCAATCTTATCCATCAAGTCGGGGATCCTCGTGGGCCGGCCTGGGGTCGGCCCACATCCTTGTCAGACGTGGGCCCAGGCCGACTACATATTCGGTCGGTAGTGGGCCCAGGGGTACCCATATCCCACAAGTCCCCGAGCAACGTGCAGGCACGTGTCGGACTGTCGATGAAGAAACGAAGCCTTCCAGGTCGGCTGAAGCATCTTGGTCGGCAGGCCGACACAAGGGTGGGCGGTGCTCAAAAAAGAAAACCGTGGGCCATCCGGGGATGACCCTGGACGGACCCGGGGTGGAGCCTCGAGTGGCGTAGCGCCGAGTCGTGGCCGAGTCGGGCGCCGAGGAGCTGCACCACTTGGGAAAAGTGACACATCCTGATGGGGCATATGGAGGGCGACGCAAGGAGCCCTCCATATGGAGTAGTCCCCGAGCATTGGGCCGACTAGAAAAGTCGGGCTAATGGTCAAGAAAAGGATCTCCATGCTTTGGGGCAGTTAGGCCGCCCAAAGGATAAGCTTTGCTAGACGAGTCGTGACAAGAACAGGGTTCACGTGAATGCACAGAACACTCCCGTGGTCGGATGAAGCCGAAGGTGATAAGGGCGGGCTGAGCACCTCGAAGAGAGGAGCTGCTGCGTGGCACAGAGCTCACGCGCTGAACAATGTAACCAGAGTCACATGCGATGGTCTAGCATAGGGCTATAAATAGTCACCAAGGCGCAGGGCCTTGCGGTAATCAGATGATAGGCGTACCAACCACTTAGCTTGAAGAATGCTGGGGGCTTGTTCCTGGGTTCATCCTCCAGGGAGGAATCATGGGGACTTGGTAGCTTGGTGCTAGAAGAGTGCTTGCGAAGATCCTGAGGTGTTGATTAGCGTCTGAGTGTTGTCCCATTCGCCCCTGCATTCCCATGTGGCGAGGGCCATGTGGGGTGAAATGCTTTGTAGAGCAAGGGATACCCGGAGGCATTCACTAACAACCCTCTATTGGTGTTGTCTCGTTGACGGCTACAGTGGTGCTACAAGAGAGCTTGCGACGAGCTCATGTGGGCCAAGCTTGCTACGGATGCAGCACTAGGCGCAGGGACGAGTACCCCAGGCCGTCATCTTGACGGTTGATGCATTTGATTTTTGTAACCGGCTTATGACCGGCTCCCTTTGTAATTCATAGTCCTTGTGTTGTATCTTGTCTCCTTTTTGTGTCTTATAAATGCAATATCTGAATCCCTGGACCCGGAGGTCAAGAGAGGCGTCGCAGGTCCGCATAATAGTAACAAGTCACAGAGTCTTCTTGGTCAAAGTGCCAAGGCGCCGAGTCCTGAAGCCCGTTGACCGGAGTCAAGAGCGCCGAGTCCCCGAGAGTCGGGGCTGGCCGAGTCCGGAGACCCGTTGACCGGAGTCAAGAGCGCCGAGTCCCCGAGAGTCGGGGCTGGCCGAGTCCGGAGACCCGTTGACCGGAGTCAAGAGCGCCGAGTCTCCGAGGGTCGGGGCTGACCGAGTCTAGTGGCAAAAGAGCCGTTAGCATACAGAGAGCCGTTGGCCCACAATTAACAGGACTCCCGCGGATTTCGTCCGTTTATTACGGCGCGGCTAGGGTAATTCGGATCGGTGGAAGGGGATAAATCGGATCTGTTCACCGGCGGCTTTTACCACAGTTACTTTTCCAAATCGAGAAGCATCCCGCGCCTCCACCACCGCTTAGTGCCGCCGTAGGAGCGATTCGCTCGCCGCCCGTTCGCCGCCGCCGGAGTTCAAGCGCCGCCGCCGCCGCTACTTGTCCACATCGTGCCTGAGCACCTCGGCGGAGATGGCGGACTCGAGGGAGACGTTGAGGACGCCGGCATCGGGGGAGGAGGTGCCACCGGCGACGAGGATGGTGGACGCGGGCATTTCCGCGGGCCTTGGAGAAGGTGACGCAGAGAAGGAGGTGACGCCCTCCGCTGGCCAGTCTGGGGCCACGGGGGACGCCGCCGCCCACGAGGGCGGCGATGCTGATGCGCCGGCGACCGCCGCCGGGGCGGACGTCAAGGGAAAGGGGGTGGCCCCATCGGAGGAGGTCCCGGAGCTGACCTCCGTGCCCGGGGGAGTGCCGCCCCAAGAGCCGGCCTGGGGTCAATCCTCCGTCACGGAGGAGAGGCTCCAGGATATGGTTCGTCGCGGCGTGCTCGGGCTGCGAGAGGTCCTGCAGTGGCGACCCGCCGGCGATGATGCCCGGCCGTGGGAGCGCTCGGAGACAGAGATGGCCGTCTTCACGCCATTCTTCGAGCGTGGATTTGGATTGCCCACATGGGACTTCTTCCGGGGTTTACTGCATTTCTACGGGGTTGAAATGAGTCACTTGAACCCCACCTCCATTCTGTCAATTTCAGTCTTTATCCATCTATGCAAGGCCTTTCTTGGGATCCCGCCACATTTCCCGTTGTGGCGGCGCTTGTATCGGATGAAGATCATCGGGGAAGGTTCCGGGAAGGGTCCCGCTAGGATCACTGGAGGGCTGGGTTCTCGTTAAGGGTCGGCATGTCCAGGAGGTATTTTGTCCTGGACATGAACGATTCCAACAAGAACTGGAGGCAAGAGTGGTTCTATGTTGCGAACCATCCCCCTGCTCTACCTGCCCGGACTGGCCACCGGCCAGTGAGGAAGGATTGCTGGGAGTCACTGCTGGAGGGCCAGGAGCTACAGGAGGCCGAGAAGCTGCTGAAGTTGATCGCGGAGTTGAAGGAACAGAAGTTGACTGCTGTGGCTGTGATGATTTCTTTCGTGCGGCGGTTGACTCAGCCAATCAAAGACCGGGTGCATCCCGGGTTTGAATTCTCTGGGGGCAATGATCCGACCCGGGAATAGGCCCGGTCGGTGTCTATCCCGGAGACCTGCGAAAGGATCTCCGGCTTCATGCGCGGCAGGATCTACAATGAGGGCACGCCGATGCCCTTTTCGTTACATAATCCCCCTCCACCGGTCAGTTCTCTTTTTCCTTGTATGTTGCATTGCTGACTGCTGAGCTGCTGGGCGTTTGATGAACTGTACCCTTGCTTGTGCCGTGCCTTTGTCTTGCAGGAGCGGGCGACGAAGTACTTCAGCCCGGCACCCCTGCCCGAGGGTAATGTTCGGGTGGAGAAACTGATGACGGTGGAGGAGGCGTCCCGGACTTCTCAAGTCGTGGACGAGGGGCAAGCCGCCTGGGAAGTGGCCGACTTCATCTCGGCTCCCCGAGACGAGGCGGGGAATGACCCGGTGGCCCAGGTGCTTGGCAGGCTGGGGAGACCATTGCGTCAGGCCGTACGCAAGCTGACGCCATCCCAGAGGGCGGCTCGAGAGGAGTCCCCCAGGCCGTCTCCGCAGCTGGGGCAGGCCGCGCGGGCCGAGGCCGAGGCGCGGCGGAAGAGGAAGGCAGCGAGTGACGCGGGAGGTGGCGCCGACGGGTCTCCCTCTGGGCTTGAGTCAGAGCAGCCAACGCAGGAGACTGCAAGGGGCCACGGGGGCCTGTTCGTCCAACCGGCGTTGCGGCCAGACGTGACCCTGCTACCAAGCCAGACGCCTCCGCAGGTGCTGCGGGGTGTGCAGTTCAAGCGTCCACGCAAGGGCGGGTAAGTTTCCTTAACAACCCGGTATGTTCTTGATGAGCCTGTCTTGAGTTGTTGGAGTAATGGATGCAGGCTCGGAAGCCAAGTGGGGGCCGGGGGCAAGGCGCCGCCAAGTCGGCCTGCCGGCATGGAGGCGGGGTCAGCATCCAGCACAGCCTTGGTCGTGTCGGAGCAGGTGCCGGCCGGCATGTCAGGGCCGCCACACCCGCCGAGCCCTCCACGCGTCGCTGGGACGGGCAACCCGGTGGAGAATCTGCAGGCCGAGATGTCCGAGGTCGCCCTCGAGGAGGAGGCCCCAGAGGGTCGCATGGTGGAAGAGCCGACTAGGAGTCCTCCCCCGCTTGAGGATGATGACAACCGGCTCCTTGGGGAGGACCTGGATGTCGACCCTGGTGTCCACGTGCCTCCCCAGGTGGAAGCGATCGCGGCCGAGCACGGGGGCGGGCCGCAGGCGCCAGAGCTGACTCTGGAGCAGCGGATGGAACTTGATCTCGCCGACCAAGCGAGTGAGCTTCGGAAGCTGCAAAACGTGGCCGGTGTCCTGAATCGTGTTGTACAGGTATGTCTTCCCGGCACCTTGCTGTAGGTATAAATCTTGTGTTGACCCTAAGGCCAATGAGTTGTATGACATGGTTTCACGGCACGGGCCGTGAGGGATCTTGACTTCGGGCGGCAGGCCCTGGAGGACCGCTGGACCTTGGCGCAGATCCATACGGAGAGGGTCCGTGAGGCGGAAGCTGCCAAGGAGTACCTTATGTGGAAGGACCGGGAGCTGGCCGACTTGGTGAAGACCAACGAGGAGCTCATGAATGACATGGGTGTTCTCACCGAGGGTGAGTTCTTTGTGCTTTGCTTGCTGGTGTGTCTCTTCGGGCTGCTCATGGGGGTTTCTTTGCAGAGGCGAGGAAGAGGGAAGCCGCCCTTCAAGGGAAGGTCGACGAGCTGGCCGGGGCCAGGAAAAAGCTTGAAGACGAGCTAGCCAAGGCCAAGCATAAGCTCGAGGAGGAGGTCCTGGGGCTGAAAGCAGCCAATCTTCGCCTGGCGACCGAATCCGAGCACCTGAAGGAAGCCAACCAGGTCCTGAAGGATGCGCATGACCAAGCCTTGCATGGTGAGTTTCCCTTACCGAGTCTTCTGGAGTTTTTTAGGAAGTCGAAGTGCTTATGTGGACTCCTTTGCAGGGCTTCGGAAGCTGATGGAGCTGAAGCAGGCGGTCGAGTTCAACGCCAATTCGTTGGTGCCCGCCGAGTCAGGCCCGGCGACGTTGACGTTGGTGGAACGGCTCAGGGCCGGTCCGAACCACGCAGCCCAGTTGATGCAGCAGACTGCAATTGGCTTCGGGAGTCGGATACTGGCGCTATTCAGAATACACTTCCCGACGCAGGAGCTGGCTCCAATCGCCGATGGCATTCCCGAAGAACTTGCCGATGAAGAGTTCGACAGGTTAGTCGAGGAGTGTGCCCCTCTGGCCGAAACTATAGCGACGGAGCTGGGCATGTAAAAATAATTATGCATATAAACTCTGTAGTGTTCAGATATATATAATTTCGGATTTATTTGAAATGTTAATGAGCACTAGTGTTCTGTTGGACCCTTTTCCCTGCCGACTAGTACCATGCGTCACCCGACTGGCCACTGCCTTGTGTCGTTTAAGCACCCTTTTTGACCTGCTGACCACTGCTCACGGAGAGGACGGCTTACCCAGCTACACTGCTCAGCTGGGAGGCTTATATGTAGGGGGTGCGTAGGTTGAGCGCGGAACTCAGGGTTTCACAGTTGGGGACTCGGACCAGCCGGGTTAGCTCAGTGGTCGCCGGGGGGAACATGGGGTTGGGTAAGGACTCGGAAGTCGGAGTAAGCAGGTACTCCCCCAGGTATCGTGATGAAGGAAACATAGTCTGGGTTGGGCCCAGTCCCCGAGCATCAGCATGGGTGCCGGGTAAAGAGTTGATAACAAGCCATAAAGTGAGGCAAAGATACTTTTATTGATATAGGACAAAGGATACATAGCTTTGTTAAATTTTATGGATAGAACTTGACGAGGTGCTCGATGTTCCACACGTTCGGGACGGGGTCGCCGTTAGCCCACTGGAGGCTATATGTTCCTGGCGAAACAACTTCTTTGACGATGAAGGGGCCCTCCCAGGGGGCCGATAGCTTGTGCTTGTCTTTGGTGGACATGACTCGGCGCAGGGCCAAGTCGCCAACGTTGAGGGAGCGTTCGTGGACGTTTTGGTCGTGGTAGCGCCGTATTTGCTGCTCGTGTCTTGCGTGCCTGACCAGTGCAGCGAGTCGATGTTCTTCTAGGCAATCAATGTTGACCTGGCGGCCGATTTCTGCTTCACCTTCCTCGTAGTGCTGGATGCGCGGAGCACCATGGGCGATGTCAGCTGGGAGGACGGCTTCGGAGCCGTACACTAGGAAGAAGGGAGTATATCCCGTTGCTATGCTCTTCTGGGTGCGTAGACCCCACATGACATAAGGTACCTCTTTGGCCCACCGGCCAGGGTGCTTGTTGAGTTCGTCATACATGGCTTTCTTGAGCGAATCCTAGACCATACCATTAGCCCGCTCAACCTGGCCATTGCACTTGGGGTGCGCCGTGGAGGAATAGTAGATGTCGATGCAATTGTCCTGGCAGAAGTCCCAGAACTCGTGGCCTGTGAACTCGGAGCCAAGGTCAGTCACGATGCGGTTTGGGACCCCAAACCGGTGGGTAAGCTCTTGGATGAACTTGGCTGCTGTGGCCGACTTGGTGTCGATCACAACTTTATATTCGATCCACTTGGTGAACTTATCAACCGCCACCAAGATATGCTTGAATCCGCCCGGAGCGGTTTTGAAGGGCCCGACGTTGTCGAGTCCCCATATGGCGAATGGCCAAGATGGGGGGTTGGTCCTTAGCGTCTGAGCCGGCAGGTGCTTTTGTTTCTGGAAGAGCTGGCAGCCAGTGCAGCAGCGCACAAATTCTTTTGCGTCGGATAGGGCCGTTGGCCAGTAGAACCCTGCCCTGTAAGCCTT
>CM014274.1:59395603-59414252 GCA_004135705.1 Alloteropsis semialata
GTCTTGGATGGGTCGTCGAGCCCCAAGCTTATTGCTTTGGGGGCGTCTGCAGGTGCCAGCGCGGTGGGCTGCTGCTTCTGCTCCGGGAGTACAGGCTCTCCGGTGGCTGCCTTAGAGGCTTCTTCTGCCAGCAGGGTAGCGTTGCCGAGTTGATGAGACAACTCGGCTATCTTGATGGCCTCCCCATCGCACTCGAAGGAAGTCTTGATGTCTCCACGGATGGAGAGGATGCCGTTGGGCGCCGGCATCTTCAGAACCAGGTAGGTATGGTTCGAAATCGCCATGAACCGGGCCAACATGGGCTTGCCAAAGATGGCGTGGTAGGAACTCTTGAAGTCGGCTACCTCGAAGTACAGGAACTCCGTGCGGTAGTTGTTGGCAGTGCCAAACGTGACTGGTAAGGCGACTCTTCCTATCGGGTAGGAAGCTTTTCCTGGCACAATGCCAAAGAACGGATCTTCGGCGCTCAGGAGCCTGCTGTAATCGAACCCCATGCTGTTGAGGGTGCTGGTGAAGATGATGTTGAGGGCGCTCCCGCTGTCAATTAGTACCTTGGAGAGGAGGACCCTGTCCACGACGGGGGCGACGACGAGTGGGTAGGATCCTGGCTCGGGGAGATGGACCCAGTGGTCGGCGCGGCTGAAGGCGATGGGCATCTCTGACCACTGGAGGTATTCCACCGGCTTGGTGGAAACCATCGTCACTTCCCGCTTGTGGAGCTTTCCCTTGCGCCGATCTGGGAAGGCGCCGGGCCCCCCGATGATGACGCTGACCTGTCGGTCCGCACGCTGGAATTCGCCATTGGCGTCGTGCCTGGGCGCCTCCGGCAGTGGTGGCAATCGGCGTTCCTCGTCATGGTGGCGTTGATCATCCCGGCGAGCCGGAGCATCGCGGTCGCGCTCGCCACGGCGATAGTCGTCGCGGCGGCCGCGGTCCTCTCTGCGGCGATAGTCGTCCCGCTGGTCGGCGTTGTAGCCGTCACGGCGGTAGTTGTTGTAACGACCACCGTTGTTGTTGTAGCGCTGCTTCTTGGTTGGTGGCAGGGCGCCAAGTTCTTTGAGTAGCGCATGACAATCACGGAGATTATGTTTCGCATCCTTGTGGAAGGGGCACTGATAGTTTAGCGTGTCGTGAAACTCTTCGGCCAGGAACCTGGGTTCCGGCCGGCCTTCTTCTTCTGCTAGGGCTACAAGGGGCTCGGGGCCTGCCTTGCACCCACATAACGGCTCGTGGCACTTCGAGCTTTCAACCCGGTCATCATCTTCCAGGCGCTTCTGTTTGTTCTTGAACTGGGCCTGCTCAGCTTGATCGGCCCGAACCTCCAGGTTGACCACCTCCATCAGGTCAGAGACCATGACAAGGTTGGTTTTGAACAGCGTGCGGAATAGCTGATTATCGATAAGACCGCGCCAGAACGCGTCATTGACATCCCGGTCCTCGACCTCGGCGATCTTGTTCCGGTTGTCGAAGAAACGGTCGGAGTAGTCTCGGAGACTCTCACCCTTCTTCTGCTTGATGTTGTCCAGATCGAATCTGGTGCCTGGCCGAGTATAGCTCGCCTGGTAATTCTTGGTGAAAGCATGGCAGAGGTCTGCCCAACTGTCGATGGTGTTCCGAGGAACACCCTCAAGCCATAGGAGCGCTTCCTTGCCCAGCATCACGGGGAAGTAAGCGGCGGCTTGGTCGTTGGTCCCGTGGGCGGCTTTGACTGCCGTGTGGTACGTCTTGAGCCAAAGCTTGGGGTCGGATCGACCGTCAAACTTCTCCACGAGTGCTGGCTTGAAGGACTCGGGCCAACGGATGGCACGGAGTCGGGCGGAGAAGGCGGCGAAGCCGTCAAAGTCGTCTTCATCGTCGTTGTGGTAGTCGCGGCGAGGAGGTCGGCTCTGGTCGGCGCGGGGCCGAGGATCACCGCGCCCATGGCGGCGGTCGTCCCGCGGGGGGCCGTATCTTGCGTCGTACTGTTCACGCTCCATGAGCTCGTGAACAACGCGGCGCTCGTTCTCCTCTGCCGAGTCGTCACCTGCCTCGCCAACCGGATGGCGGTCGGGTCGGCCGTAGTCTCTGTTGTACCGCTCGCGACGCTCGAGCTCGGCCGCATCGCGTTCTCGGTGTCGAGCATCGAGGTCGGCGCAGATGTCGCGGGCGCAGTCCCTCAGGCGATCGCGGAGATCGTCAGGTTGTTGATGTCGTTGGCGCCTATCGCGACGCTCTTGGTATCGTTCACGGCGCTGGTCCGCGTTGCGCGGGTTACGCCGTTCCTCTTCTTCGTCTTCATGGTGGTTCTGGGCCACCTCTTCTTCGACGACGGGTAGTGGGGGGTTCCTGTGGTTAGGATGATCCCGATCCGATCTGCTATGGGCAGAGCGGCGACTTGCAGAACGAGTCGAGTTTGATCGCCCAGATCGGGATCTGGCGCGATACGATCGCTCAATCTGCTCCTGTGCTGCCTCTAACTGAGCTCGGGCTCTCTGCACCTCTGGGGTGTCGGGCATGTGACCCAGTTCGGCGAAAGCGGCGGCGACATTGGCCTGGGGCGTGCGGAACGGTACGCGGGCGAATGCACCATTGAGGTTCTAGGGCGCGACTCCGTGGGGACCCCGAGGTGGGGGTTGCCGTCGTTGTGGAGCCCCAGGGGGATCTCTCCGGCTGGTACAGCGGCTGCAGGTGCACCGGCAGCAGCGGCGGCTGCGGGATCACCAGGAACTGCAGCAGGTGCGACATTTCCGGCCGCTGCCGGGGGCAGGGCGGCTTCTTCGGCGCGCCGTCGGGCTCGGCCTTGGTTTCGCTCTTGTCAGCGATCTCTGGCCAAGTCGGTTTCTCCGTCCCGAGTTACGGAATCCTCGGAAACGAAGACTTCACGCCCCGGATGCGTGGTGTAGCTTGAGTCGTTGCTCGAGTCGGCCGGGGCCGGCAAGAGCATGCTGGTGGCGACCTGGAACTTGCCGCAATATGGAGACTGGGCGGGCTGGGGTGGATCTCAGATCGGATCTGAGACATGTCTTCTTGGACCTGGGCCGAGTAGATCGACGAGGCGTTGCGAAACCCTAGCGGGAGCGCTTTGCGGGGTCGGTGCAGGGCCTCCTCCGACATGGAGATGCACTCGGCGATTGTGTCCTGGACACGATCCAACCCGGCAAGGAGCTCATCCGGGGGAGGGATTCTTCGGCGAGCGGCCAGGCCCGGAGCCTGGTCGTTGATGGAGATCGCATCGAGCCGCTGCTGGAGCGGAGCGATGATTGACGAGGAGATCGGCGACGAAGTCAGCACAGAGCTGGTCGGCGTGGGAACGTCAGGCGTCATGGTGGAGTCGGAGGCGGCGGTGGTGGCGGAGTGAATCTCAGCGAAAATGCTGATACCTTCCAGATGTGTGGCGCAGTTCTTGATGGAGTCGGGGAAGATGACGGAGCGACGATCTGCCATCGAGCTAGCTTTATTGCCCGGCGATCACCCCTACCTGGCACGCCAACTGTCGGAGTTCTAATCCGGCAGGGGGTTACCCAGATGGTTGATTTGTAGGCAAAGGGAGATCGCTGGACTAGGGAGCTCGAGGTAACATAGGGACACAGGGATTATACAGGTTTGGGCTACCCGGAGGTATAATAACCTACGTCCTGTGCTCGGGGGTCTTGTATTAATCTGCTCGGCGGGTTTCGAGAACAGCGGCGAGCTCTTGGTTACAATGCGTGGAGGTCTGATTCAATGATCCAAGGGGGTCGACCTAGGCTGCCTTATATAGGCTGGCGGCCTAGGGTTTACAAGTCGGTTATCTCTAATTATGGTCCGGCTCAAATCAGGAAACTAATCCAAGTCGGTTACAATATAATCTCCGTGATCTCAGGGCGGGATCTGGACGAATCGCCGAATGCCTTGCGGGTTAAGTCTTCTCCAATCTTATCCATCAAGTCGAGGATCCTCGTGGGCCGGCCTGGGGTCGGCCCACATCCTTGTCAGACGTGGGCCTAGGCCGACTACATATCCGGTCGGTAGTGGGCCCAGGGGTACCCATATCCCACACTGATCATATCAGACATGACACAAGCAACAAATAGATGGAAGCTCTTCCAGTCCTCTCTTAAAGAGATGACAAGGAAGTGGTGTGACCATACTGTTGGGCCAACGAACGTGAATGGGAGAAGTTACGAGACAAGCTTTGTCTGGAGTACTTCCCCGTTTATCGGATCTGTGCCCTTCGGAAGGAAATTATTAACTTCCAACAAAAAGAGAAGGAAATGGTCGTGGCAGCATAAGAACGATTCTAGGATTTCAAGGCTGCCCGATTCGTTGATATAGCCGCCGGAGGATCATTCTTACATGCAACACCGGCTAGAGCGAGAGAGGTCCTGGAGAAGATTTGAGAGCACTCTCCCGCTGCTATGGATGGAACTGAGCAAGAGGACCTTCAACTAGATTCTATCTTACCCGTAGACTTGCCCAGTCCAGATCCAACTCCTGAGACACCATCCGTTAAGGTAGAGAAAACTCAGCCTTTCGGATTACCTTTTGACTTCGAGGATGATCTCTTTGAAAATCATGGAAACACCTTAGAGTACTCAAGGCACAAGAAGGCTACAACACCCCTTCTTTCTCATCCTCCCTGTCCTCCCCACGAAGCTTTTCTCGTGAAAAACATAAAGGAGGAATGGTTGGATGGAATGTGAAAATTTTTCGAAGCAATTTGGAATAGTTCACCTTCTTTAATCCTTCCATGGTATATAAGGGGAACTGTCGTAGAAGCCCATTTCAACCCCAATATGGAGTTCAACATCATGTCATGGCACAGTGCACATAATCTCTTAGGAAATGTTCCATTAAGGCCATCCGACAAGCTCTTCAAAAGTTGTCCTTTTGGACACATCATTCAATGTTGGGGGATCACTAGTGCCGTGACAATCACGCTAGACAAAATCGAGGTCAATTTAGATTTCCACATCTTTGATACCCTCGATTTTGATCTACTCCTAGGCTATCCGCTAGAAAAGCTTCTCCAAGGAGAAGTATCTCATGGGAGCCTTTATAACACGCTTAGGAAGGCTGCCTTTGCCACTCCTATCTCCTGCCCAGAAATTCCATAGGCAAAGCCTCCTCCCAAGCATAGCTCACTCGAGAAGGTGATGTTCGTGTTACCATTCACCCCGAATTCTCATCTCTATGAGCACGAATGATTTCCATCACCCTCGCTTGAGCGAAAGCATTGGCTCTGGAGCCCGAGCAAAAGGATTCTATAAATGAGCATGAAACTTTCTCTTTTGAAATCTCACTAGAGTTATGCTCATTTAACAAAATCTCCAGAGTTTACCACGCTTTGTGCCACAATCACTTACGAGGACTACAACCACCTTGAGGTCCTCAATTCTAAAATGTTTAGAAGGTTGGTTGTAGATGCATTTGCTCATCATAAATATTGCAAATTTCGTGGATGCATTTGTGGCACTAACCTTGCAGCTAAAGCTTCAATGACACATCAACAATTGGTGATGAGCTTGGAAACTACATCACCAAGAATAGCTGCAATGTGAAGTTCCCTCATGGTCTAGCTTCAAACCATAAACAAAGCACTGCCTGGAGATGGCCCGGATTATCATTTATTTCCTTTTTAATAAAAGCAAGAACGTGTTTTAAGTATAATCTTTCCTTCGGGTATTTTTGGTCACTAACCATTTCAGGTAGAGATTAAGAAGAACGATGGACAGGTGATGCCTAAGAGCATGGAGCTACATCAGCAACAAAAACCTCGGTAAGTCTTGGTTTGGGAAAGATTACAAAAGAAGCTTGAACTCCACACACTTGAGTTATGTTGATGCAAACTCCAAGTGTGGGGGATGTATGTGAGTATCCCAAGTAAATTTCCTTTCAAGCCAAATCTTATTTTGGTCTAGAGCTGGTGTTAGTTCTTGCACATTGATAAAAATATATATATATTTGAGTTCCAATAAAGGCTCTTGGTCTTTAGAACCAAAGGGCCATTGTTTTGTTTCCACCATATATGAATAAATGCAGGTACAAGGTCAAGTGTGGGGGTCTCTCAAGCTTTTTGATGCACACATGTTTGAGACCACCCATAGACAGGCTGCACAACATCCCACAAAGCTACACAAGAAAGATCAAGGTGGAAAAGGCCCAGAAGAGGTCGGTCGACGCCACCAGGTCGGCCGACGGCCCACTGGTGCCTTTCTTCTCCAATTTCGTCCTGAGCGATGGTTTGCGCACCCTATCCCTCATCCTCTCTGATTCATGAGTTAATTCGTTCCTATCTTGAGATAATCATTAAAATTAAACTCATGATAAAATAAGCTTTGATGCCCCTTTGGTTTACATGTCTATCCTTGATTGGCTTCAATATTCTTTATTCCTTGCACAAGCACCTATTACTTGTGAGCATATATCTTTAGGAAAACATGTTTATCTAAGTGGTTGATTAATGAGACATGGTATGATGAAAGAAATCTTGCTCTTTCTGTATAAAGTTTTTGGGATATTTTTTTTCTTGCAAAATCTTAAAATCAATAGTCTTACAGAGCTCCTCAGTGATGCCTTATTCCTACCAAAGCCATATGATGTTAACATTGCAAAAACCTATACACATATGCTGCTTGCTATTGCAATGAGCTTTGTCAAATTGTTGTGACCCTTGTAAGATTCTCTTCATGCTTTCATGATCAAGATCATGTACACTCCACATACACATGCTAAACTTCTACATTGGAAGTTAGCAATATACATTTCATCCACTCACAAAATAAATACTCCATTTAAGTGTTGATCTCCTCTCCAAGTATTATGGCAAAAAAAGAGACATGGGCTATAGAGAAAAAAATGGACACATGAAGGTCCAAGCAAAAAAAAAGAGAGAGAAAAAATATGGGCACATGAAGGCCCAAGTATCATAAAAAAATATATATTATAGCCATGTTCTCAAAATAAATTCAAGAGGAGAGAGATCATACAAAAAGGAGTTATCATTCCATTATTCCACACACATGCACATCTTGATTTTCTTTTTGGATCCACTCTTTGACTTTGCAAAATATGTGATGCAAAGTATGCCTTATCTTTACTCCTATCTTGAGCTCCACATAAGCCTTTTAGAAGTAGGGTGAAAGAAGGCAAGGAAATGCCTTAGTGAGGAATCATACACAATGAGCAATCTGAGAGAATCATCTGAGGAGCTAGGTAAGGTTATGTTTTTGAAAATTTCTCAAAAACCCAAGTTACTTAACAGAAGAGTTAAGATGACTTGAATCAAGAGCCGTTCCATTCCTCAACCACCCAAGATGGCATGATAGACACTTCAAAATTCACAAGTGCGGGCCTGTCTTGGAATAATTTATATGCTAGTATCATATCAATTGGAGTCATGGTTTCCACCTTAGTCCTAAAGCTTTACTCGAGGACAAGCAAAGGCTAAGTGTGGGGGAGCTTGTTGACGCTCATTAATGCACATCTCAGACCGTCAACTTTGATATACAAATACACATTCACCATAGCTAAAGGGATTATATCTAACAAGTTCAACTAGTTTTGGTGACTATGTGGATGCAGGAGGCAACAGGTAAAATTTGAGGTGAAACGGGCTCGGTGGGCCGTCGCCTGACCTTGCCAGATCGGCCGATGCCCAACCGAGGCCAAATGACCCTATCTTTGGATATGTGCTAGGAAAGCCACTCTAGACCAACCCTTGCCTATGCACCTAGGTTGGGTCAAGCCCATATGGGAGAAGGACCTCAAGAGAAGCACAAAGGGGCCACATCCACAAGTACACATACTCAAATGGAGTGGTGTCACCTAGGATGAGACTCCACGGCCTACAAGATAGAGGCTGGTAAAAGATGAAGCCAATCGGGCGCAAAAGGCCCGTCGACCGACCGGCCAGGTCGACCGAGCCTGGCCCGAAGCCCAATGGAGCCCATCTTTGACCACAGCGAAGAAGCACACTCTAGGACCATCCTAGCCACTGATTCCATGTCGGTTGGATCCAAGAAATGGGAATGGTCCAAGGGGAGTTCACATGGATTGAAGGGCCCACCTCGCAAACTAAACGTACTCAATCCAAGCTATACCACCTGGAACCGCCATGAGGACCCACTAAACAGTCACTCAGCCAAAGATGGGCCCGATCGGTGCCGGTGGCCGGTCGCCCGACCTAGCCCGGTCGTCCGACCTAGTTCGGAGGCCAAACCGCCTCATCCTTCTGGTTCGGGTTCCCACCGCCTCCAGGAGTCCATCTACGCCGTGCATCACTCAAGGCGGTGCATCCAACGTCGGCTGACCTCCCCGCATTGGCCGACCTGTGACTGAGTCCGTTCGTCCTCATCTTCCACGTGTCCACTCCCAACCGCCTCTACAAGCTATAAATAGATGCATACCGGTCATTGAACATCATCATCGAGCTGGAGCATCAAGTCAAGGCGAAGCCCTCCTCAAATGAGAGTAGAAGTAGGGAGAGAGTGAGGGAGAGTCTGGAGGAGTCCCGGCGTGTCGGCGACCCTCCACCTGTACCTCGACGGATGCGAGCTACTCAGTAAGTATCCGGGATTCAACTAGTATTTAAGTCTGAGTTATAGAAAAGCTGAGTTCTCTATTGTGCTTGTGGGTTCGTTGCTTTATTCATAAAGTATCTTAATCTTTGGCCAAGTTAGGATAGCTGATATTATCTTAAGCGTGGTGCTTAGGTGTATATCTGCCCTCGTTTGCCTCGTAGCCCCACGGATTAGAAGAGGTAGGCGGCAGGTGGTGACAGCCCTGTCCGTCCTTTGTAATCCTCCACGTTCGGGTACGGTGTAGAGCTGTTGGCTGGCAATTTCCTAGAGGCCTAGGATACCCCGGTGCCCAAAGCAAGCATAGGAGAATTCCCTTCACTATAATTAGCCTTAGTGCTAAGTTATCCTCTCTACTCAGCATTTATATACACTTGATCGATCCGGTCAACTTTAGTAATTGGACAATGCCCTCTCGTTCCCTGTGGATTCGATACCCTGAATACTTTCAGGTGAAAGCTACAACGGTATCCGTGCGCTTGCGGATGCTAATCTTGAAAGGGGTAATGCAATGAGTTTTACCTCAGGGACGTGAGTGTTGCTGGCCTTGTCATCTGAAGCAGCCATTGATGAGATTGGATCTAAGGTGAATAGTAACTCAGGTGAGAAAGTTCAAGAGTCATCGAGAGAATTAAAGAAGGGTCCAGATGAAAGGGATGAATCATATGCGGGGAAGGTCCTTACCAAGACTGCGGTGGAAGTTTTGCAGATGGTGGTCTGAGTTCACCACACGGGGGTTGAGGATGGCGACGGCGGAGAAAGCTTGGGGGTGACAACAAATGAGAATTGAAGGAAGAAGATGACGGTTCAACCGGTATTTATAGGGCTTATGAAGGAAGGAACCGCCCGAGGATCGAGGCGCTGCCTTCGTGCGAGAATCAAGGATTGCGATAGGGGACACAGATTTCCATAAACTGTTCACTACAGGAGCCATCATTGCTTGAAGAATTTTGGAACAAAATAATATTTTATCCCAAAATTGGGGTGCATATGTTGACACCAGATTTTGACTCGGTTGGTATAAAAGAAATATTGTATTAAGGAACGCCAGGGAGCCAAGGCTGAGGCTGAGTCTGATTTTGACTTGAAGGTCTTCGATTCCGATTGGGAGTTGTCCGATGGAGTCCTGATCGGACACGGGGATAAGAAGGCCGAAGCATTTACGACTTTGAAAGATTGGATGCGTCTAGAAGCTTCTCAAGGCCTGAATTGTGCGGCAATTGTAATGCTTTTGGTAGTTTAGATTAGTTTGTTTTAAATAAATTAGAGATATTGTCGTAACCGACAAGAATTAGTTAGATTTCTAGGGTATAAATATAAACCCTGCGCCATTGTAAAAAATGTTCTCACAACCATCAATACAAACACAACTTTTGGCTCTCGTGCCAACCAACCTTTTCGTCGAGTTTTTCAGCAAGCATGGGCTGCATCATCTTGACCTCCAGTTTGTCTGTAAGTGCGACACTTATCGAATTAATCTAAGCTTTAGATTGAGGCGTATCGCCCTTCTTCATTTAGTTAATTCACCAATTTATCAAGTTGTTCTAGGCTTTAGATTGAGGCATATCGCCCTTCTTCATTTAGATCGCTCACCACTTTACCGTATCTTGTTATTTCATCTTATCGGCTTACATATTTAAAGATCTATCTGTTTCATTGCGGCCGAAGCTTTATATAGATCTGTTTTAACGTTTATATAGCTGATTTAGATTTAATTATCAAGTTACAAATAAATCTGATTTAAATAAGTTCTTTGATATACATTGATCTATCGGAGTAAATAAGCTAAATTGGTACCCTGCTAGCAACGTTGTCTCGAAATCGATCCGATTGTTAGTGACACGAGATTTAGTTTATTTAATGCCTTTGGAGATATGTATAATAAAGAACGCGTTTAAGTTAGGTTTATCTCCGATTCGACTTTCATAGTCGATGGTTTATTTCGATATATTTCATATCCTCACGAATCGGACTCAAGGCCGATGGTTCATGTTTGCATTGGACTTTTCTTCATGTTGATCCGATCGCTGGAATGAATTGGGGCTTTGGCCGATGAGTTCTTTTTGGTTTACTGATTAAACTCTACCTTGTCAATTTTAGGTCAAATTGACTGGCACGCCCTGAACTTCAAGATTTTGGACCTGCACTGAAGTAAAGCAAATCTTCCAGACCACAGTGTTAATTTCTAAGAGTCAACACCTGACTTTTTGGACGTCAACAATCTGCTTGCCCATTGTTGAAGATTATGGAGATGTTCCATATTTCCCAAGCTGCAATCACAAATATTTCCATGAAGAAGGGCAGTGGGAATGAGCTTCGAGCTTCCATGATTTTTGTATGGATGTCGTCTGAGGGGGACCAAGGTATAGAGATAATAATCCAGCAAGCTGCAGCAAAGGGACAGTTGAAGAATAAGTGGGTTCTATCTTCCTCAACCCCATCTTGAATATTGTAGTGTCTTCGGCGAAGTATGTTCTTTGTGTTGAGCCTGTCAACCAGGAGTAACCAAGCAAAACATTTCAGCCGGGGCGTGACCTTTGCTTTCCAGAGGATAGAGAACGTTGGTGGTGCTTGCACACTGAGGAAGGCCATTTTATACAACTTTCTAGGGCTGTAAATTGAGTTACCCCATATAAAAGTCCACTGATCATGCTCATCAGAGTCATAAGAGATGTCAATGATGTTGCTCTGTAACTGCTGTAATTCCCCATAGGTTTGATTTAACAGAGGTAGGAAGAATAAGGTGGAAAGGTCAGTTGCTTCCATAACTTGCTTAACTGAGATATTCCTATCCTTGGCAAACGAGAGAAGTCTGGGGTATGCCACTGCAAGAACTTGGTCTGCCCATAAGTCTTCCCAGAACAACGCTGAGGATCCATCTCCAACCATACATTTGGCAAGCCCTCTATAAAGGGTATTTAGCTTAAAGACATCTTTCCACCTGAAGGATCCAACTCCCTTGAGGCATGAGGAACTCTGTCTGCATAGTAAGTGGCCCAAATAAGATTCACCCAAGGGATGTCTTGCTTTGTGTAGAATTTATGAAGCTGTTTCATTAGGAGTGCATCATTCTGAAGTCATAGGTTAAGCACACCTAGACCCCCTTTTGCTTTTGGCTTCTGAACCATTGACCAAGCTCCTAGATTGCCCCCTTTGTTGCCAGAATTATTCCCTCTCCAAAGGCATTGTTTTCTGGATCTATCCACATTCTCTATCACCCCCTTATGGAGTTTGAGAGTACACATAGCATAGGTGACTATAGGTCTAAAAACTGAGTTGACCATTTCCAGACGTCCAGAGTAAGAGGAAGGGAAGAGCAGGCTGAGAGCTTCCTTTCAATTCTGTCCATTATAGGAGAGAAATCTTCAATTCGTGGCTTTGTTGTGCCCATTGGCAACCCGAGATAGGTAAAAGGCATTGTACCAATTTGGCAACCAAAAGTCATAGCTAGGATGTTCATTTTTTTCATCTAAAACATTGGCAGCATCAGTGATTTAGAATAGTTAACCTTTAGACCAGTTGACTCCGCAAAAGTATTCAGGAGGGACTTTAGGCAAAAGAGTTGCGTAGCCTCTGCCTGCATAATAAGCAATGTGTCATCTGCATATTGAATGATGGGGAACTACTGATGGGCTTGGCAGAGGTGCTTGCAATAAGCCTAGAGTGAGAGCTTTATTGACAACATATTGTAAGAGTTCATCTGCAAGCACAAAGAGAAGGGGGGATAAAGGATCCCCCTGTCTAACACCTCTTTTACACTTAAATTGTTTTCTTGGGACTCCATTGAGCAAGACAGAGGAATAACCAGAGGTAAAGAGCATGTCCAACCATAGTAGCGACCTTTGTGGGAAACCAACCTGCCTCATAATACTGATAATTGCACTGTGTTCTATTGTGTCAAAAGCTTTTGCAAAATCCAATTTGAGGATAATAATTTCTCTTCGGGAATGGTGACACTGATGGATATATTCAAAGCACCAAGCAAAACAATCCTGGATAGTTCTATGTCTGATGAACCCATATTGGTTGGCATGAACAATTTGTAGCATAAGCAGCTGTAATCTGTCTGCCAGTATTTTTGTGATCTACTTGATGCCATAGTTTAGAAGAGAGATAGGCCTGTAATCACTTACTGACTCTGGGTTCTAGACTTTGGGAACAAGTGTGATGAAGGAATTATTGATGGCATCCAACTGAATAGACCCATTGAAAAAATCATGATATAACTTGTAGAAATCACCCTTTATAATATGCCAACATTTCTTTAGGATGAGACCATTAAAACCATCAGGACCAGGTGCTTTATCAGAAGGCATGTGCTTAACTACCAAATCAATTTCGTCATTAGAGAAAGGCACCACTAGTAAAGAGAGATCAGTAAGGGGGACAATCAAGCTTTCCAAATCAAAGAGCATCCTTGGGCTAGAGGTTACACCCATTTTGTTTTTAAAAGAGCCCCAGATCAAGGTAGCCTTACCATGGTGGTCATAGACTAGATTCCTTGACTCATCTTTTAGTTGGGTGATGGCATTCTTCCTTAAAGAGATAGTAGCCATGGCATGAAAAAATTTTGTGCATTCATCCCCAAACTTGATTCTATTTTCCATATATCTCTTCTTCCAATAGACATTCTTGGATTTGAGATTTGAGATTTGGGGATTACAGTATCAATAACCACCTTGCAGTGCACAGGATCAGAGGTTGATTTTGACATAGGGAGGACCATAGTGTTGGGGAAAGATTCAGTCCAATGAACAGTAGTGAAGAACCAATCCAATTGCTCCAACAGTGGATTTTCCTGCATGTTACTCCAAGTAAAAGCACGCCCTTTCAGTGGGAGTTCAAGGAGACCAAGATGGCCAATGACGTCACTGAAGATGAAAGTATCATGTATATTGCCCCCTGGTCTATTCCTGTTTTGAAGGGATCTATAAAAATTGAAATCCCCAAGGAGGAGCCAATTATCATTTTCTTGTATGTTTAGATTTCGAAGCCATTGAATGAAATGATTCCTAGTAGGCTGAAGACATGGGCCATAAACAACCGTTAAGAACCACACATCACCATTATGGGCAGAGGTGAAATGTATATTAATCACAAAGCTCTGCATCTCAAGGACCACTGCATGGAAAACAGAGCTGTTCCAAACAACCAAAATACCACCAGAAGCACCAACTAAAGGAATATAATCAAACTTATCAAAACGCCATGGGGCAAATTTCCTAATGAAGGGAGCATCAAATTGTTCACGTTTGGTTTCCTGGAGGCAGATCACTGAACAAGCAATTTCTTCTATTTTATTGCGTAGAGCGTCCCATTTAGGCTCACTATTAATACCCCTAATGTTCCAGCAGAGGATGTTCCAATTCCGATTACTCACTGGGAAAACAATTGGAGAGGTGAGCAAAACCAAAATGCACAGCATTACTAGTGGGAAGGCCTGGAAGGAACAGGCTTAAAGGATGAGAATGAAAGTTATAGGGAAGAAAAGCATAGAAGCAAGTGTGCAGATAGTCACAAGCCAGACAATCAGGTTTGACACAATTTCGATAGAACATATATGAAGAACATCCAAAATAAATGCCTAACTTCCCAAACACTAAGATTTCAAGCTTCTACATTGTCTGCTCCAGCATTTCCATCTGGATCTGCATCCAGAGCATCAGATGTGAGCTCCGTAGGAGCCACATTGCAAGCTAAGCCCCAGCTCTCCAAGATGTCCTGCGGGATTGGCCCTGGAGCGTCTTCATTCTCATCAGTCAGCATACCAGCAGTCAGATGAGGGCCATCAAATTTTTTTTCAGAAACTTCTCTCCAGACACGACGCTTCTTTCTAGGATTTTCCTCAAGCTAGATGTGCCTGAAACCACCCCTAGCTTGACTAACTTGAGAGCTTCGTCGCATTGAACTTTCTTGCAGAGGTAGGAGGGGATCAGAGAGGGAAACTGTGGAGGGCAGAACCATCCTAGATTTCTTATGCTGCTTGGGGCCTTCATCAGAGACATGATCAGGATTTGACAAAGATATGTCTATGCCTGCAACAGAGAGAGCAGATGGGCCTTCCACCATGTTCAAAGATGAAGACAATGTATCCACAGGAGCTGGGATGTTGCCACATAATGAGGATTCCATTTGGGCCTCAGCCCATATCCTGATCAGGACTGCATCCAGTGTAGGCTTGTAGGGGACAATAGTCGACTCATTGTCCTGGGGGGGATGGAGGACAACTAGTTTAAAAGGCAAGGCAGGCCCCAAATTGTGCATCAGAGACAAGGCATCCAGCCTAGTGAAAGCAAAAGCGACATTGACTCCTTACAGTTACTTCTTTCCTATGCCTCTATGAATCCAGTCAATTTAATCTAATCTGATCAATTTCGTCTCAGTAATCGGCGCATTCCTGCAATGGCTCTGGCGGCACACCTTCAACGGAGGTTCACCGACATCGACGCCACACTACCGGCTTTGCACAAGGTCCAACACTTCCCTGTCCTCTACGGACATCGATGCCACACCGCCGATCTAACCCAATTCTCAGAGTTGTCCCATCCTCCACCATTCTTCCAGATCCAGGTCTGACTAGTACTCTATACTATATTTGGAAATTTGTAGTCAGGTTAGATCAGCCACTAGTGGAATAAGCCACAAACACAACATAAGTTATTTGGAATAAGCCCAAACCCATCATAAGTTTCTTGGCAAGTGATGAATATCAATCGCAATGTTCTCATGTGTATATGAGGATGGAATAGGCAATATGATAAGAGAGCTTCTTTGTAAATATAAGCTCAAAAATAAGACTTTGAAATGATGTTTTTGAAGAAAACTCTCTTAACCTTAAACCATTTTCCAATCCCATGTTAACATGACATGCTGCATACAATCATACATGATATATTCCTTCTACTCTCATAGTGTGATGCCTTCTATATCCTCTTTTTGTTAGCCAACTGTGTTGATCTTGAACTAAAAATTTATATGTCATTAGTTTCCAGTGAGGGATAGATATACTGGGTTGTGGCTTTGGGTTGAACATGATAAGATCACAATAGAGAGTTAGCCAACAACTAAGCAATTGATAAGGATGAACATGTCTTGCACAACTTAGGCCCTAGGATGGCATAGCACACCCAAGGACAAGTAAATGTTTTACCACTTTTCCCCGTAAGGCTGACATTCCACTCATCCTAGAAAGCACATAGTCACGGAAATTAGTGGTGTGTTTGCATGTAGAATGTGAATAGATGGATTTGTGTGATCCGTAATTAAATTATTTTCTGAAATTAAAAATGGGAAAAGGAAATAATCCCATACATGGATGCACAAATCCTGGGGCAGTTGTCTTTTTTTCCTACCTAGCTAGCTCAACACTTGCAAACTACCCATGGTTTCTACGGCTATCGAGCAGATGAAACTTGAGAGTGTTTGCACAATTTCTATGTGATGATAAACAAAAGTTAAACATAGTCTTATAGATAGATACAATAAGTGTCTACATGCACAAGGACAAACTTCACATATAGATAGCAAGCCACATAAGGAACAACACAAGGGACACATTCTCTTTACATCTAAATATTGATTGAGTCAAGAACACGATACTATACAATGATCACTTATGCGATGGATGCCAACATGCTCTATGAGAGCAACATCAAACTGTCTACTTTTGCATCACGAAGGTCTTGCAGTAGCCAGAGAACCCGCTAAAGCACACATATACTGACAAGTGTATAGTTGCTGTCATGCACCACAACTCTTTGACGGGCGAGGATGGTATGCATTAGCAACGTTTACATCCCACTGGAATCGCAAACCAAGGCAGGAAAACCGGAGGAGGATCACAATAGGCATGTAGCCACAAAGCTTTGAGACGCCAGGCGCAAAAGCGACTATGTGGCACGCAAGGACAAGCATTGCACAGTTGGAAAGATAGTAGTCCAATGTCTAGTAGAAACATACATTGCTGGAAATGCGGGGAGTGGGCGAGAGGCTTCTATCGGAAGTAGCTTGCTCATGCACGCATCCTGCCTATTTAATCCGATGAACTCTCTAGCTAATTGCATCGAAAAAACTTATCCCTTATCTGAATGTCTTGGAACTCCATCTGAGAGATCGAGACTGGTTAGCATATCAAGAAGTGTTTCAACATGTTATATCTCAATGATCCTTTTTGCACTCTTTGTATTTCTTTTTTTAGTATAGTTTTTTTACTTAGCCTTTGGGTGATCTTGATCATTTATAGAGAAACAAAACCATGGGAGACCACCAACAGCAGCCGCAAGAGATGAGCGCTGGCGGTGGCCTTGAGCTACCTCCTGGATTCCGCTTCTACCCCAGAGATGAGGAGATCATCACCTTCTACCTCATGCCCAAGGTGCATCAAAGGAGCTTCACCTGCATCGCTATCGGAGAAATCGATCTTAACCGGACCGAGCCATGGGAACTCCCTGGTATGCACACTCACACACATATGTGTTATTTTGTCCATGGCCACAATCTTATGAGTTGTGAATTCATGGCATTTGAATCACGCTCATGGCGTAGGAAAGGAGAATATGGGGGAGAAGGATTTGTATTTCTTTTACCAAAAGGACCGCAAGTACCCAACGGGGACAAGGATGAACCGGGCCACGAAGGGCGGCTACTGGAAGGCCACAGGTAGGGACAAGGAGATCTACAGGGGCCCGGGAGGGGTAGTGCTCATCGGTATGAAGAAGACGCTTGTCTTCTACAAGGGCAGGGCTCCCAAGGGTGAAAAGACCAGTTGGGTCATGCATGAGTATAGGCTTGAAGGCAACAGCAAGCTCCCTTGCCCCGCATCTAGCTCATCCTCCAGCTCCATCGTGAAATCTTCTTTAGTTTCCGAGGTGGTAGTAGAACTACCAAACACGCATCCATACTAAATTTTTGCTCACCATAACCTAATTTTACTAATGGTTTGCATATGATATTCACGCAGGATGAGTGGGTGGTATGTCATGTGTTCCGTAAGATCACAGGGGTAAAGAAGGCACCTGTGCTGCCACCATATAACATGGCCATGGCCAATGGTGGGATTAATAACAACAGCGTGCCCATGCCCCTACCTCTGCAATTCCCCATGCTACCAGACTTCACCATGGACATGATGGGGTCCTACTACTCCCCCACTGGCATTAGCTCCTCGTTGGTGCCATCTATGATTCCACCTATGGAAGACATAGGCAGCACCACAGTTCAATCGCACAAAGCCTTGTTTGGGAACCCAATCTCCATGGTGCCCCATATGTCCTTCTACAAACAGGGCCTAGGAATAGCTGGCACTGATGGCTTGATGGCTGCGCCGGAGAGTAGGCCCTCGTCAATGTTGGCACAGAAGGATGCTGGGGTGAGCCTTGACCAGACCAACATCGTCGATATATTGTCTATGGTGTCTACAACCCCTGATTCTGGGCCCACCATGGAGATGGATGGCTTTTGGAAGTACTAAAGAAGTGAAGAGGGATGCAACAATCAGTCACATGAATATATAATATATCTATAGTTGCATTACATTTTATGAAATAACATATGGTTTGCATATAAATCCATAAATATCAAAACAGTATGTGTGTATGCTCGTACTAGTAGTATATGAACCGTATCATGGCATGTGTGTTTGTTCTTTATAACTCATGGGCAGATGTGTGTTCTTATATTTTGCTAATTAGCTAAGCATGGATGTACTATAATAAGCATATTGAACTAAGTGATATATTTACATATGTGAATTAAGTATGTTGTTTAATTATGAACTCCGATTGTCAGAATTATGTTCCCTTTTCATTTTGTGAATTCTTTTATTGGGTATTGCTTGAATTTATTTAGGTAGATTTGATGCACCATAAAGTTTTTGTTTGCTAATAAACCATTTATGCACCCAACTTTGATTTAGTTGTCCTTTGTTTCTCCTCAATTGTAACCCCACCCTCCTTTTAGTCCATTGCAAACGCTCACATGCCCTACATAAAAACTGGTTAGTAGCGGTAACATGGATTTATCACATGTCACTAAAGACTACTCCCTCCGTATCAAAATATTTGTCGCCGTTGAATTATTTGAAATGTTTGACCTTTCATCTTATTCAATTTTTT
>CM014274.1:59415252-59426791 GCA_004135705.1 Alloteropsis semialata
TTTTCATTGTTGAATCTAAATGTGATACAAACCTATATGGAGCTATATGTGATACAAGAATGAAGAGATGGAATTCGGGATAGTGTTTCAAGGTACTAAGCAATGTGTGATCAAGTGGTGGACTTGAGTCATGTATCTTTGCTAGGGTGACGAAACTTTCTTTGGATTTCAACTTGAAGAATCTTGGTTACATATGGTGTTCATATTGACAAGTATCAATCTTTCAAGAATAACATTATGAAAGGGTGAATTGAACTAGAAGTGGATTTCATTCCAAGACAAAGGTTCAAGTCACTAGCTCAAGTTGGTTTTGCTCAGCAAGAACCATGTGGACATTCCTCAAGTGAAAGAAGCAATCATGTATGGCATGTTTGAAGACATACAAGCTCAAGTGGATGAATTGATTTTATATTTATTCTTGAGTATAGGTATGCCGTACTATCAAGAGGGATGTTACATTGGCTAAATGACAAAACACCAGTAAAGTGCTCAAATAGTTGACCTATGTGAGAAAGCCTTGAGAGTTAACCCTTGAGATGAGTGAAAAGTGCTAACAGGGCAATAGCGGTTTAACCGGGTCTAAGGACCGGTTTAACCTCTATTGACCCTCTGACAAGGGTAACGGCTAGTAGGTTTGAAATACCGGTCTAACCGGTAAGGATAGCGGTCTAACCGCCTTTGGCTGGGTTCTAACGGCTAGTTTGTGATAGCCGGGGTATTTATACCCCTTAGCCCTCTCCTTTGAGGGCTGCTGGTTCTGGGTGAATCCTAAGCCTCCTACACACGTTTCCAACAGCAGAGAAACTCTCCCCAACACCTCTTTGTGAGTTTGCTTGATTTGAGTGAAAATCCTTGAGTTGGGTTGAGAGAAGCCTTTGTGTGTGAGCATTGAGAATCATCGTGAAATCAGAGAGCATCTGAGAGCATTTACTAGCTTGAGCACTTGTGGTTGGCGTCAAGAAAGTCCGTGTGCATTTGTTACTCTTGGAGGTTCGCCTCCTAGACGGCTAGGCGTCGCCGGCGAGCTCCCATTTGTGTGGTGAGCGGCTGGAAGTTTGTAAGGGCTGGTCTTGCCTCCTTCGTGGGAAAAGATTATCTTAGTGAAGCCGAGGAGATAGCTGGACCTAAGGGGTGGTCGCATAAGCTTCCTCAACGGAGATTAGGAACCACTGAGCTTGTCATTGGTTGGCATGCAGTGGGTCTGAACTTCGGGAAACAAATCCTCGTGTCTTCTCTTTGGTTGGCCTCATTTGTTTACTTCTAGCGTTATATTTGCTTCCGCTTCGATCTACTTGGGTGTGCTCTATCTGTGTGCAGGGACTTTGTGAACCTGCTGAAAGACAGCTGTACAAGCAGTGCCCCAAGCTTATTTGGTGCTAGAAGAACAAGAGGGAGACAAGCAACACTTGTGCAGCCTTACTGTCCAGGACCGGTTTAACCAGGTTGCTATACCGGTTAGACCGGGTTGCCCCTGGCAGCAGGCTGAAATTGCAATTGGTGGTTTTAATCGGTCATCTCGCCTATTCACCCCCCCGCTAGGCGACATCTAGGTCCTTTCAATTGGTATCAAAGCTTGGCTTCACATCAAAGCTTAACCGCCGTGAAGAAAAGATGTCGATATCATTTGAGGTACATTTTGAGCCTCTTGTAAGTGATGGCTCAAACTATGCTTCTTGGTCTGCTCATGTGCATAATGTTCTTAGGAATATAGATCCAGCTATAGAGAAAATTTTGTTTGCGAGCATTTTGCCTCCTAAGTTCGATATGAACAATATTGATTGGTCAAATATCACTCAAGAGGAATCAAGTCGCATCCAATTCAATGCTTGTGTTTCAAACTTCTTGCAAAGGTCTGTGTGTGCAGAATTACAGGAAATCATCTATGAAAGATCAGAAATTCAAAAAGATGCACATCTCATTTGGGTGTTTCTCTCCGAGTTATATTCAACTTCCAAATGTGAAGATGAAGAGCAAGAAGTCATGGAGTCACCTGAGGAGTGCTCAACTGCATCAACACTTTGCCATGAGCCTCAAGTGACAACATCCATGCAGCAAGAGGAGCAAAAGACGCTTAATCTGGTTCCTGTGCAGGAACCGGTTAGACCGGCTTGCAACCCCGGTTTAACCGCCCCTGACAGAGAGTCTGTGTCGAGCTCCATCCAAAGCACAAGCGATGACTCAAGCAAAGCTTCCACTGCAGCACTCTCATCTTCCAGTGATGAGAGAATGGTGTGCTTGATGGCCAAGAAGAAGAAGAATAAAACGAAGACCAAGAAAGGCAATGGTCAATCCGATGAGAGACTATCTTCCTTGACGAAGGAATTAGAGGCTCTCAAATCATCTCATGCCTCTTTGGTCTGTAAGTATGATTCATTGGCAAATGATTATGCTTGTGCTACTAATTCTTTATCATGTCTAGCACAATTAGAAAAGGCCAATGAAGTGCTCAAAGCCCAACTTGACAAGCTCACTAGTGAGCATATGGATTTGCAAGGCACTCATAAAGAACTTGAATATTCACATGAGAAGCTTGCCGACTCATATGCTTCACTAGAAATAGCTCATGAGGTTGTGATCACATCGGTAAAATTTTATCAACCTCTCACACACACATGCACATGCTCACAAGTCAATATTGATTTATCTTGTGCTAAAACTTGTTTCTCTCAAGCAAGCCAATCTAGCATTGAGCATGTATTTATAGAGTCTTGTGATGACCTCATTGCCAAAGAAAATGATGAACTCAAGCAAGAGGTCGAAAAACTAAAAGGTGACTTGATCAAGGTGAGAGGCAAGAGCCAAGTGCAACCTTCTCAAGATAATCGTGACTTCATGGTGAAGAAGCTTGAGAAGGGGTCCACTGCCACTAGCTCAGCATCTCAGCAAAACCAAGTCAAGAAATGCAAGACTCAAGAAAAGATGAAGGGATCAAAAGTCTTATCCTTAGTTGATCCTTCATCAAATGGTTCCCGCAAGCTCAAGAGTCAAACAAGGATTGCTAGAAGACAAAAATATAGACAAGCACATAGAATCTGCTATAGGTGCAAAGAGAAGGGGCATTTGATCAGTGAATGCAAGATTTCACAAAATGAAGTGGACTCTGGGCTATACCGGTCTAACCGGGTTCAAATACCAGTTAAACCGGTATTGGATCAGGTTGACAAATCTTCTGATATCAAATGCAAGCAAACTGCCTTGACAAGAGGAAAGTTGGGGTTAGATCAGAAGCAAGATGACAAGAACCAGGAACCAACTAGCAAGAACAATCGTCGACTATGCTATGTGTGTCGACAAAAGGGGTATATGAGTAAGGATTGCCCAAATGGTGAGGTTCCCAAGTCAAACCTTGTTCATTATGATTTTACTGAGCTTGGGAGTCACAAAGTTGGTACTTGCACTGTTAAGGTGATTAGCTCACCTCAAACTAGTGTGAGAGCCATTTGGGTTCCTAAGCACCTTGTGACTAACCTCAAAGGACCCAACAAGGCTTGGGTACCAAAATTAGCTTGCAGGACCACAGAGATGCATTGAACATTTGGCTAATCAATGATGAGTGTGAAAATGACTATGGCCAAATGAGAATCAATATTGCTCTATCTTGTTATTCAATGACATCTCGGTAAAGTATCCTTTCTGTCATGCTGTAGTCATCATCTGATTTAGTTTGTCATATATGGTTCACAAGTTTTGTGCTTGTGTTGTACTAGATGATGGATATAGTTCCTTCCATGGTTATGCACCTCCATGCCACAAATTGCTTTTAATGGCTCTCTGGTAGAGCACCTTTCTGTTAAAAGTTTCAGGGAACACATATTGATCAAATCAAGTGACATGTGAGGGAAACATATACAAGAAGACACCAAACTGGGATCTGTCTGGGAAGACCGGTTTAACCGGGTTCCTGGACCGGTTTAACAGGTATTGCCTGCTGTTTTGATCAGAAACTCTTCGGAACATGTTTTCTTGCATATATGACAGTGAGTACCTTTGACACAAGTTCAATATTGCAAAATATTTATGTGTCATGACCAAGTATTAGAGTAAGCCCCTCTATATTCGAAATTGGATTGAAAGTGCATAATTAAGAAATTTAAATCTCTTATGCACAAATTGAGGGGGAGCTCATTCTAAAACTTGTGTCTCTATGGGACTAACATTTCTTCTAGTGAACTTGTAGTCTCAGACATGAGAGTGTATCTCTCATTGGAGTATGCCATCAAATAGTGATCCAAAGTGGTAAAGTGTGAAATTTCATTTTTTGGATTATGTTGCTAACTCTTGCATGGCTACTCACCATAATATAGCTTAAATTCCTTTGTGTGGTCTCTCTTGATCAAATTAGTGCATGTGAGACAAATCTGCCACATTTATTCACATGTGCACTAAGAAAGGGAATTTAGTCTATATTATGAGGTTTCATCTTTAGTGACTAATATGTCTTCCAAATTAAAAGGTCACTAAAAGTGAAACTAGTGCTTGTGCAAATTAATGCTTTCTCGCTTTATGATTGATCTAGTGGAATTATTGATAAGAGAGCAAGTCTTGAGCTAAAATTCATATTGCACAAAATAGATGGCTTAAATGGCAAAGGTATGTGTCTATGAACTCATGTTTTACTTTTGAGCATTTAGGTCACTTATTCATGCTAGTGTGCTTTTGTATGTGTGTAGTCCAATTTAATCTCTCTTGCTGTACTTCTCGGATATTTAGTTGATGCCTTCCTATGTTGACTTTGGTCAAATATGTGTTCTTGTGTAAGACATGAACTAAATATGCCGATGAGGTCTTTATCTTGGACTTGCACATACCTGTGATGACATAGGATAGAGTTTGAAAAATCCAACTAGCATGATAGGACTTGTGTGTTTTTGAAAATATTTGGTTTTGGTCTATATGACCCAATTGATCTGCTAGTGACCATTGTTCATCTTGATTGCTTGTTGGCTGGTCACTAGTAGTGAGATTTTTCTCAAGTCCATAAAGATCCATATCTACCCATCCATATTTCTTGAAAGTGGCAAGAAATATATGAAATTTTTGGAAAAACTCTTTCTTCTGAGATTAATGAGCACTTTTGGATTTATCATATACATCAGCTCATATCTATCAAGTGAAGAATGTTTTGGAGCTCAAAATCTATCAAAGTTTCGGAGTTTCCGAAGAATTGTTCGGAGTCTCCGGAACTTTATGGGACAGCTTTTTCCTGTGTTCTGAACAGACCCGGTCTAACCGCTATCAAGGGGCGGTTTAACCGGTATGGTCTGGACAGTTACCTTTTTACCCTCCCGTGAATCTACAGCCCCTTATCCTTATCCACTCATACCCCTTCATGACAGATATCTTCTTTCACCTCCTGTCCATCTCCTCCACCGAGCTCTCTCCCTCTCATGGCGATTTGAAGATTCCACCAAGGGAAGCTCGGTTTCTTTGAAGATTTGTGGTGCCCTCTGTCGGTTTAACCGGGTGCCTGCTGTCTTGGAGGAGTTAATCTCGGTTCCATCTCTCCAAAGGTATTCAAACCTTGTTCTTCATTGATCGATCTACTTGCTCAGCCCATAGATTTGAATTTCGTTTGGTCAATCATCTTGAAATAGCCTATAGAAGCATATCCTAGGAGCTGAATCAACTTTGTTGGGTACATTGCTCGGATTCATGATTTAGGGTTTGACTGGGCAGGGCGGTCTTGAAAGTGCATCTAGGCTCCCTTGTGGGTTTTGGTGAATTGAATGACAAAAGGATTAAAGGACTAACATGTTTGTTAAAGATTATGAGCAGGAATTAAATTATATATTGATGATTCACTATTGGTCATTGGTTGAATTCAATGTGGATGGCTCATGTTGACATGAATAAATAAGTGGTTGCTCCCATTATATATGAATATGAAAGATGGCAAGCTATGGTGCAACAAAGAAAGAGACATGAGGATGTATGTGATATATTGGTCTCTTAATTGATGAAAGCTTGTTTATATTGATAAGGGATATCTTAGGTCATGGTGAACAAAAATGTTGTATAATGCAAGTTTGGTTGAATGGACAAGAGACATGGTGATATGGCTCATTCTTGGTCTATATTTGAAGATTGACTTGCAAACAAGACATGATGACTTTAATTTAAGAGAAATGTCAAAGTAAAGTGGATATATTGCATATCAAGAAATGGTGTTTGTTGAGGCCATAATACCAGGGTACCCGATCACGAGGATTGCCGACTACCGACTCCGAGACGACCAAGACGCCGAACAAGACACGATGGCCTGATTGCAGAAGGGAAGTCCGAAGACAGTTAGAGTCCTACTAGGTTTAGGTCTGTTTTGTCTTGTAAGGCACGTCTTCCTGGATATAAATAGCGGGGGTCCTGTGCGTAGAGGGTATGTTCCATTGATTTGCAATCTTAGACAATCCACCCGAGGGTACTTGTTACACATTGTAATCTGTACTCGACGAAATAATACAAGCAGCAACTGGACGTAGGGTTATTACTCGATCTCGAGGGCCCGAACCAGTATAAAAATCCCGTGTCTTTCTATTCATCACCGTGATCAATCTTCGCACAAAGCGGGGTGTCTGCCGGACAAATATCTGACGAGTACAACCTCGACAGAGGCGCGCCAGGTAGGGGCCCTTGCGTGAAGAAAGATCATGCCGATCGTCAACGGAATCTGGATCGCCGACGCGTCGAGTTCCTCGATGCCCTACATGCCCAGTTCAGTCAAGTCGGGAGCGATCGGGAGTTCTGCTTCCGCTTCCGATCTCTACGCTCACCGCCATCTAGTGCCTGCACGGGAGATCCGCTTCGGAGATCTCGTGTTCGAGCACCAAGGCGACTACGAGCTCAAGTTGACAGGGATCCACGATCCCGATCTCACATGCGCCAGTCGGGAAGTTTTCGCCACCTTCACGGAGCCAACTCCTGAAGACATTGCAGATCGCACTGCGCAGTTGGATCTCGACTACAGTGGATCTAGCAATGGGTCAGAACAATCTGAAGACCGCCGCATCCATGTGCTAAACGCAAACGGGACAGAGGCCGTTGCCGAGTCGTCTAGCTCGCGTCGACCCGTGCCTCCTCCACGTTTGAGCAACGCACCGACACTTCAAACGGCTAAAACCCGTACACAGCAGGTTGCATCCTCGTTGGCTCCCCGAGATCTCAACAACGATTTCCGGGCCGTCGAACAGGACAATCTGCAGATCCGAACCCTCTTGGAGACCATGGAAGCAATGGCCGAAGGGACTCCGATGGCCACCATAGCCAAGAAGGCTCGGGAAGCAGCGGACAAGGCCAAAGAGCGCATCGAAGCCGCCGCTGCCGCACCACCAGCTCCGTCAAACAGACCACGTGAACCACAGCCGGTTCGGTCTCGATCTGTTAACGGACGACCATACTATCGCCCACACGAGGGGCGCGACATGAGGCCACAACTCGAGCGCAATCGTCGCACTCACGACGCTCGGGAAACTCTCAATCATAATCGAGATTACCGAGCACGTGAGGGTTACTATCGGTCCCATCAAGATTCACCGCCACGTGACTCCCGACCAGGCACGGGGGGATGCCTTGCGTACTCCCCAGCCCTGCGCAAGGTCAGGTGGCCCGAAAAGTTTCGTCCTACTAACATCGAGAAGTATGACGGAACAACCAACCCCCGCGAGTGGATTCAGATCTATTCCACGATCATCGATGCCACCGGGGGTGACGACTACGTCAAAGCCAACTACTTGCCGACTGCTCTGCAGGGATCAGCCCGTACGTGGCTCATGAACCTGCCCGAAGCCAGCATCAAGTCATGGACTCATCTCCGGGAGACGTTTGAAGCCAATTTTCAAGGCACCTATAAACGCCCCGGGCATGAGGGAGATCTGCTCAACTGTGTGCAGAAGCCTGGAGAATCCCTCCGGGACTACATCCGCAGGTTCAGCGACACCCGTAACACCATCCCCGACATGGTGGATGATCGGGTGATTGTGGCCTTCAATCAAGGTTGCAAAGACGAGCGAACGGCGGAGGAACTTGCCAAGAAGAACCCGAAGACGGTGGCAGAGCTATACGGGATCCTGGAAGAAACCGCCAAGATGGCGGATGCCCGAGCACGGGTTCACGGAAAGCCCGAACAGAGCCAGCCGGCCGGGGAAGGCAAGAAGAAAAATAAACACAAGAATAAGAAGCGCAAGACCGAGGGTGACGAAGTCATGGCCGTGGACAACAAGCCCCCGTACAGGCGTCAAGGCAAACCGGAGAACCTCCCGATGTACTGCCCGATTCACCGATCCACGAAGCATCACTTCGTGGACTGCACGGTGTACAAGAAGCAGAAGCAGGAGGAGGAGAGCCAGAAGCAGGGGGCTCCACGTGACCAGGCAGCTCACAACCCTCGCGCGGCAAACTACATGGATTGTGATGATGAGCTAGATCTCCCCGAAGATCTAGAGGTCGCTACAATTTTCGGTGGCTGTTCAACCCGAACCTCCAAATCCCAGCTCAAGATGGTCGAGAGGCAGATAAACAGCGCCGAGCCCTGCAAGCAACTCTTGAGGTGGTCAGAAATCCCGATCACGTTCGATCAAAGGGATCATCCCGAGACGCTTTACGACGGGCCGCTACTCCCACTGTGCATCAAGCCATGGATCGGGCCCCGCAAGATCGGACGAACCCTGATCGACAGTGGGAGCGCCCTCAACCTCCTGTTTGTCAACGCTTTTGACGAACTTGGGATCCCAAGAAGGTCCTTGTCTCCCGTTGAGAAACCTTTCTATGGGGTCATACCAGGCATTCAAGCCTTTCCCTTGGGGAGGATCGATCTGCAGGTGACCCTCGTAGAGGGCAAAAACATCCGATCAGAGTTCCTCACCTTCGAGGTGGCTGACATCACGTCGGCCTATAACTGCATCTTGGGCCGACCGTTCCTGAAGAAATTCATGGCGGTCGCTCACTTTGCGTATTCCATGATCAAGGTCCCGGGGCCGTTGGGTCCGATCACCATCAGCGGCGATCGCAGGGGCGCGGTCCAGTGCGACATGAAGACCCTGGACATGATCAAGGGTGACGAGCAGGAACCAGCCAAGGCTGCCGAACCTGCCAAGAAAAAGACAAAGAGCCAGCCCAAGGCTGCCGCCAAGGGTGCATTGGCTGAAACCTCCCGAGCAGCTGAGAACCGACCAAGAGCCAAGGGGAAAGAAGTTCCCGAACAGGAGCTCATCGGGGAACAGGAGCTCATTGGGAGACAGGGAGCTGACAACCGTGCCGCTGAAGGGCAGACTGTGGTGGACCAGACCCCACTCAAGGGGACGCCGCCACAAGCAGCTGGCGAGTCGCCGGCCAACGCCTCACCAATCGAGCCGCCTGCCAGACGCACCGAGCCGGGCACGAAGGCAGTAATCCTTGATGAGGCAGACCCGACCAAGACCACCCAGGTGGGCCTTGGCCTGGGTGACAAATAGGAACTCGAGCTCATTGCTTTCCTCCGGGCAAACGCAGATGTGTTCGCTTGGGAACCATCTGACATGCCCGGGATCCCCAGGGAGGTAATCGAGCACAAGCTTGGCATACGAACTGGCGTCCGACCAGTCAAGCAAAAGCAAAGGAGATATACCCCAGAGAAGCGAGACGCCATTAACGAAGAAATCAACCGACTACTCAAAGCCGGCTTCGTTCGAGAGGTTCCTTTCCCGGAATGGCTGGCGAACCCAGTCATGGTCAAGAAGCCCAACGGAACGTGGAGGATGTGCGTGGACTACACAGATCTGAATAAAGCTTGCCCGAAGGATGAGTACCCATTACCTAGGATAGATCAAATTGTAGATTCAACCTCTGGATGCGAATTGCTTTGTTTTCTAGATGCCTACTCGGGGTATCACCAAATCAGCATGTGCATTGACGATGAGGAGAAAACTGCATTTGTAACTCCCTTCGGTGTTTATTGCTATATAAAGATGCCCTTTGGTCTGAAAAACGCAGGTTGCACTTATCAAAAATGTGTTCACATTGTTCTTGAAGGCCAAATCGGCCGTAATGTGGAGGCATACATAGATGACATTGTTGTGAAGAGTAAGTTAAAAGGCGATCTAATCGCTGATTTAACCGAAACATTCAACAACTTGCGTAAAAATAGGATGATGCTCAACCCCGCCAAATGCACCTTTGGTGTATCGTCGGGTAAGCTCCTCAGTTACCTTGTTTCCCAACGAGGTATAGAGGCAAATCCGCACAAGATCAAGGCACTCGACGACATGAAGTCTCCACGCAGCCGCCACGAGGTCCAGAAGTTGGCAGGAATGATGGCGTCCCTAAGTCGATTCGTGTCCAAGTCAGGCGAACGAGGTATGCCATTTTACAAATTGCTACGTAAAACTGATCGTTTTGAGTGGTCGGCAGAAGCAGAAGAGGCGTTCCAGGCGTTCAAACAGTACCTGCGGAAAATGCCCATACTGGTCCCGCCAAAGCCACAAGAAGAGATGCTGTTGTACGTAGCAGCAACCCCGACTGTTGTTAGCACTGTTTTGGTGGTCGAAAGACCAACAGAAAAGTCTACAACACAACATCCCGTTTACTTCGTAAGCGAGGTGCTACATGATGCCAAAACGAGGTACCCTCAGATTCAGAAATTATTATATGCTGTACTAATGACTTCCAGGAAGCTCAAGCATTATTTTCTGAGCCACAAGATCAAGGTTGTGTCAACTTACCCCCTAGGCAACATCTTACATAATCGAGATGCCGTGGGTAGGATCGCACAATGGTCTGTGGAGCTGGGGGCTTACGACGTTGAATTCATACCCAGAACTGCCATCAAATCGCAGGCTCTGGCAGATTTCATCGCGGAATGGACTAACCCCGAACCTGAAGAAGCTGCCCAAAATCCCGAACACTGGACAATGTTCTATGACGGAGCATTTTGCAGAGCAGGCGCGGGGGCTGGGTGGTCCTGATTTCACCACACAATGACGTCATTAGGTATGCTTTGCAAATCAATTTTGTTGATCCAACTCCTACTAACAATGTTGCCGAGTACGAAGGACTGTTGACAGGTCTCCGCATAGCTGCATCTCTTGGTGTCAGAAGGCTGCTCGTGAAAGGGGATTCCGAGTTAGCTGCAAAGCAAGTCATGAAAGAGTACAGTGCGCGGAACGAGGTCATGGCCAAATACTTGGAAGCATATAGGCGGATGGAGAGCAAATTTGATGGGCTTGAAGTACAGCACGTGAAGAGGGAATTCAATGGCGACGCAGATAAGCTGGCAAAGGCAGCTGCAGAGCGCACACGGCTCCCAGGTAACGTGTTACTTGAAGTTCTTACTAAACCATCTGTGTCGGTTTCATTACCGAACCTAAAAACTGAACCCGCCAAGGGACCAGTTTCTACAACCAACGAATCCGTCAAGGAGTCTATGTTGGTCGGTACGGCCCGAGCTGCCGCCCTAGTTGGAAACGAGGAGAACTGGATGGATCCAATCCGGGCGTACCTCACAAACCAAGCTATTCCGGACGATGATGCTACATTGGAAAAAATCCATCGTAAAGCCAAGAACTATCAATTG
>CM014274.1:59432533-59451028 GCA_004135705.1 Alloteropsis semialata
TGATCTTGGGTTGATGATTGACAACCAAACTGATCAGGGCGACGATGGTGTGCTTGCCGGTGGATCGTCATCTACCGCGTTCTCTTCTTCAGAGTCGCTGACGAGATCCACGAGCGCTCCGTCTCCAGGAATCCCGATCAGGTCGCGGTTCAGGGAGACGAAGAGGCGCCGGGCGAATTCCTCGTCGCCGCTGGTGTCCACCGGAGCAGAAGACGAAGATGCGCCTGCGTGCGCCGCCTCTGGCCTCAGCCGGATTCCGCTCCCTCCTTGTGTTGGCTCGTCGTCGGAGGAGAGGGAGATAGGAGATGCCGGGGCTGGGGAGGAAGACGCAGGGCGTTTCCCGGCGGCAATGCTTGAAGGAGCAGCCTCGGGAGACGGCGGTGCCATCGCCGGAGCCTCTTCCTCTGGTGGCTCGACCTCGACTCCATCATCCCCATACCAGGGGAGAGCTAGGAGCGGAGCCTGAGGAGGAGCGGTGGGTGGTGTCGTCGCCGGCGGGTCCTCCGGCTTGTCGGGCGGTTGTTCGCCGGAGCTGCGAGGGGAGTCTCCGAAAAGGAGACGAGGAAGCTTGAACCTGCTGCTAAGCTTTTTCTTTCCCATGGCGAGTGGAGGAAGAAGGCTTAGGATGGAAGTTTCAAGTACATGTCAATCCAGGAGATCTGATATTTAAAGACTCAGGGGTGCGACGCTTCGCGCGAGAATCGAGGAGCCAGAGCAGAGCCGTATCGCGTGCGCTGCTAAAATCCCGGGAGACGTGCGGAGTGGGTTTTTAATGCCCTGGGCAGCAGTTACATCAATCCTGGGGCGTTCCATTTTTCAAGACGGAACAGTTCTATTTTATTATGGCTGATATTTTTCTTTGACCTTATCATTCAGATGCAGGTTTCTACATTCAAGAGTTCGGGAACTTTTCTGGCTCTCATACAAAAGTGATTGACGAGGTATTAACATATCCAAAAATCACCCGAAGAGCAAAAAAGACCCGAAGGCTATTGAACAATCAACCTTTTCTGAACAAGATAAGCTCGGGGGCTACTGTTGAGGCCATAATACCAGGGTACCCGATCACGAGGATTGCCGACTACCGACTCCAAGACGACCAAGACTCCGAACAAGACACGATGGCCTGATCGCAGAAGGGAAGCCCGAAGACAGTTAGAATCCTACTAGGTTTAGGTCTGTTTTGTCTTGTAAGGCACGTCTCCCTGGATATAAATGGCGGGGATCCTGTGCGTAGAGGGTATGTTCCATTGATTTGCAATCTTAGACAATCCACCCGAGGGTACTTGTTACGCATTGTAATCTGTACTCGACGAAATAATACAAGCAGCAACTGGACGTAGGGTTATTACTCGATTTCGAGGGCCCGAACCAGTATAAAAATCCCGTGTCTTTCTATTCATCACCATGATCAATCTTCGCACAAAGCGGGGTGTCTGCCGGACAAATATCTGACGAGTACAACCTCGACAGATGGTTTTGTCATTTATCACCAAAACACGCCTTCCAAGATGGCCTAGATGCTTCACTAGGCTCTGTTGCAGTCGGCACCTCATTGTTCATGCTCTCTCCCAGTGAGGCCTTCGGGGATTACTCTCTTCGGCACTTCCACACTTCCGTCTTCCAACTTGCGCTGCCCTCTTTCTCCTGGATCCGGCCTACAAAGCTCTAGGTCCCGCCCTATCCACGGCTGCCCTCCTGCAAGGCTGCAACTGGCTTTGGGTCGGCAACGCCCTCAACTATTGGCGCCTTGGTTTTTTTGTCGTCCGTATCAAAAGTTTCGTCAGAGTCAGCAGTTTAACGTGGTAAATAGTATGAAATTGGTAGAGCTAGGATCCGCCTAGATACCTCGAGTTGAAAAGCTAGTGCCCTAGTTGGCAAGGCCGGGCTAACATAAATCGGATCCATTCAAAAGTGTAAAATGTAGCCTATTAGTCTAGCGAAACCGAATAATAAAATAATGCCCAATAATAAGATAACGGATATAATATTTTTTTTTTGCAAAAGACTAGTACAGACGCAGATACTCACACATGCACACATACTCATCTCTATGAATACGCGCACGCAAAACCAATCCCTATGAGCACCTCCGAGAGACTGGACCGGCGGTTCACATGCACACATACTCATCTCTATGAATACGCGCACGCAAAACCAATCCCTATGAGCACCTCCGAGAGACTGGACCGGCGGTTCCAATCTTGAGATCGACGAATTCACCAGACGCCTCGCTATCGAAGAGCACGTTGCCTACCACTAAAAGAATAGCGCCGGTTAAATCCTTGAATAAAATCCAAGAAAATATGACACACGTGCCGAGTCGTTGATTCGAACCCAGCGGATACGATATAATGTATTGTAAAGTACTGAAGTACATAAATAAAATATACCTATATAATTTTATATTGCATAGTCGGTACTTGACCATATCCAGATTGAGTTAAATCTTGTATTCTTTTGTTTTTATGCTTTTGACTAGCGGAATCGTATTTCTAGACTCTTTAGAAGACATGGTTTGGATGCTAGAACCCTAGACTTGTAGAGAGATTTATATATATATATATACATAAAAATGAACAATACTAATAATTAAACAACTCAAGCATACCGATAACATAACAGAATTCATCGAGGAGCGAAAGATTGCCTGAGTCCGGGCGTCTGCCCCCTCCGGCCCTCTCGTACGCCGTTTGACCGGATCAAAGCCGGTCGGCCAGAGGTCCGGCCCTGCTCGGTCGCTGGCTTGCTCTTCATTGCCTCGGGCCGGCGGGCGGCCGACCGGGCTGCCAGGCGCCCACCGCGACCTGCAGGTGAGTCGGCGAGACAGCGTCTAGGCGCTGCGATGCCGATCGCTGGACGGACGGATGGAGTCGCTAGAGTCGAGACGGATGGACGGAAAGACGAGGCGTCGCTTGCACGAGACGGACGGAGTCAAGGAGACGAGGCGCGGCCTTTCGCTTGCCGGGAGTTGGGCCTCCCGGCTCCCGCCGCCTGCTAGCTGGTCTGCGTCAGTGTTATTAAGTCATCCGACTAATCATGATTAGTGGTCCTTATTGCTCCTCTACCACCGGTAATGTGCATGAGTCCACCGATGCGATTTGGCCGACTAGAAAGCTGGTCGTCCGACTAATCAATGACTAATCATGATTAGTCATCCGATTAAGTCGTGGACGACTAGTTTGGTTGGTTCTTGGACAAGCCTAAAGAGCATATGAACTTGAAAAGTTTAGAGATTTCAATTCCACCCATTAGATTTTAGGTACTCCCTCTGTTCCAAATGTAGGTTATTCCAATTTTCTTCTGTCAAAACGTCTCAAGATTGGATAAATTTATACAATAAAATACCGATAATTGTAATACCAAATAAGTAACATTAGATTCTTTATTAAATATATTTTCATAGTATATATATTCGGTGGCATAAATCTTAGTAATCCTTTCCACAATATTGGTCAAACTGAAAATTGTTTGACTTTTCGAGAAAGTTGTAATGCTATGAATTAGATGAATCTTTACTTGGTTAAGCTTTAGATGACTGATATTATTTTCATTTAATATTGAGACGTTATTTATTTATGTACTGAATTTGCTTAATTATGCCCCTGTTAGCATATAATTTTGTGCAAAAAAATGCATATGTTGTTTTCTATTATCATTGTTCAATATACGACTATATATACATTATGTGTACTAGTTAGGACGACTAGATCACGATCAGCCTCGACTAGGTTCGACTAATTTGCCTGATCGACGACTAATCATCTTATCGATAGTCTTACGACTAGGTTCGACTATACGATTTGAAAACATTGGTCTGCGTAGCATAGCATAGCAAAACAACTTGGATCCCCTTGCATATTGACTTCTAATCTATGACTTCGTATAAGCATGAACATATCTAAAACATAACGCGTCTTACATTAAACTAAACTGACAATAAAAGGGAGGGGTAAACATAAGTATAATTGCCAAAGTCAATTTGAGGCCCTATTCTACGGTCTATGTCATTATATTTTAGAGCACCATGTAAACAACATTAATTGGGAAAGACTTGATACTGTTAGATATTATAGATATCCTCTTGTAACAGAACAACGCTGCGCCATGATAGGGTTTGTTGAGCACGGCAACAACTTAAGATAGATCTTGTGTATTGTTAGAGTTAGTTGCTGTGCACAACAACCTTGTAAATCTCGATGTAACCTGTTGAGGGCATTTGCCTATATATACAACACGCAACCTTGGCAAGCCAAGATAGGCAACCACGTTCCACCAAATTTCACATGGTATCAGCGCCATTCTTCCATAGATATATCCATCCACCAGCCTCCGTCATGTCATCCTCCAATTCGACGGTGTTCGTCCTGGGAACTCCGGTCTCGGAGAAACTCACCTGGGACAACTACACCCTCTGGAAAGCCCAAGTGCTTCCAGGGATTCGAGGGCTCAGCTGATGGGCTACCTCGACGGATCTACACCGGCACCATCAAAAACAGTCTCAACTGTTGACGCAGCCGGGAAGAAACAAGAAACCGCCAACCTCGCCTACGATGTTTGGATGGCGAAAGATCAGCAAGTACTTGGCTACTTGGTGAACTCCATCTCGAAGGAAGTTCTCCCTCAAGTGGCCAACATGACGACTGCTGCACAAGTCTGGGGGGCGCTCGAAGAGATGTTCTCGGCGCACTCCCGGGCACGCGTCACCAACCTACGTCTCCAACTCGCCAACCTGAAGAAAGGGAGCACCAAGATGCCCATCTACTTCACCAAGATGACTTCGCTCAGAGACGAGATCGCTTCAGCCGGTAAAATAATTGATGATGATGAGATGGTTACTTTCATACTGAATGGTCTCGACTTTGATTACAATCCTGTTGTGTCGTCTGTTCTTAGGCGTCCTAACCCCATCTCTTTGAGTGAACTTTTCTCTCAACTAATGGCGTATGAGATGTGTATGGAGATGCTTCAAGAGAACCACACTGGTGGTACTCATTTTCAGTCCTCGGTTAATGCTGCTGTGCGTGGACGCGCAGAGATAACCGTGGTCGAGGAAACAACCGCGGCCGAGGCCGTGGTGGGCGCGGCAATGGAGGGCGTACTCCCAACAATGGAGGATAGGCCAAACAAGGAGGTGCCCCCTCCAAGCCTCGCTGCCAAATCTGCAAGAAGGCAAGCCATGAAGCCCCTGACTACTGGAATCGCTATGATGAAGATTACCAGCCTCAGGAAACAACTGCTGGAGCCGTGTCATATGGGTACGGTGTTGACACCAACTGGTATGCAGACAGTGGTGCCACCGATCATGTGACCAGTGAATTGGAGAAACTCACTGTGAGGGACAAGTACAACAGGCGCGATTAGATGCATACCGTCAGTGGATCAGGTATGACCATTAGTAACATTGGGCATTCTACTTTACATACCCCAAGCTCCAATTTTCATCTAAATAACATCCTTCATATTCCTAGCGCTCGAAAGAATCTTGTTTTAGTTCATAGATTGACCTCTGACAACAATATTTTCATTGAGTTTCATCCCAACTTCTTTCTTATCAAGGATCAGGCCACGAAGAAAATTCTTCATCGAGGTAGATGCATAGGCGGCCTCTACCCTCTGATTCCCCGACCTTCAGCAGTCTCTCCTACCAAGCAAGGTTGGGGCGCAAATAAACCATCGTCTTGGCGATGGCACAGTCGTTTAGGGCACCCTGCCTTTCCCATTGTTGAGCATGTGCTTAGACAAAATCAGCTTTCATTTATTAGCGTTGAGAACAATAATTCAGTTTGTGATTCATGTTAGCGGGCCAAGAGCCACCAATTTCCTTATGAACATTCAAATAAAGTTTCCCATGCGCCATTTGATCTTATTTTTTCAGACATCTGGGGACCTGCACCCACTTATGTTGGTCACCACTCTTACTATGTCAGTTTCATTGATGACTTTAGTAAGTATCAGTGGATTTATTTGCTAAAGCACAAATCTGATGTGTTTCATGTCTTTCAGAATTTTCAGCACTATGTTGAGCGAAAATTCCAAAAGAAAATAGTATCCGTTCAATCAGATTGGGGTGGAGAGTATGAAAGCCTTCACCCTTTCTTCCAACGCCTTGGCATTACTCATAGAGATTCTTGCCCACACGGTCACCAGCAGAACAGCGCTGCCGAACGTAAACACAGGCACATTGTAGAAGTTGATCTTGCCCTTCTTGCCCATTCCTCTATGCCTCTCAAGTTTTGGGATGAGGCCTTTCTCACTGCCACCTATCTCATTAACCTACAGCCATCCAAAGTCATTGACTTCCAAACACCAGTAGAGCGTCTCCTTAAAGAAACTCCAGACTATTCCTCGCTACGCATTTTTGGTTGTGCCTGTTGGCCCAACCTAAGGCCTTATAATAGCAAGAAGCTCTCCTTCCGCTCCACACGCTGTGCCTTCCTAGGGTATAGTTCTCTTCACAAGGGTTTTAAGTGCCTTGACATTTCTACTTGTAGGGTTTACATCTCCCGTGATGTCACGTTCGATGAAGATGTTTTTTCCTTTTCCGACCTCCATCCTAATGCCGGCGCCTTACTACGTCAAGAGATCCTCCTCCTCCCCAACCACCTCCAAAATCCTTCTGGGGATGTAGAGCTGAATGATCCTTTGTCTACTAATGCGTCTTCTATTTCTAGTATGGATGGTGTGTAGGAACCAGCAGCAGCTCCGGTGGAAATTCTCGGCAATAGCGGCCATCCTCCGCATACACCGCTCCAACCTACAATGTCGCCGGCCGCATCCGATCCTGTCCCACCACCCCAAGGCGCTTCCCTCCGACCAGCGGGCGGCCAATCCGAGGCGGATCCTCCTCTGCCTACTTCCCCGACACGGCCTGGCGGCGCCACCTCTCCCGCTTCGCCATGTTCGCGTGGGTCGGCCCAGCCTCCGACAGCGGTGGGTCCCACTGCTCCGGCGCCCGACACCGCCCAGTCTCCCCATGTGCGCTCTACTCCGGCTCCGCCACGTGGGAGGGACAGATCGGCATTTTGCTTCGCGCGCAGCCGGTGTAGACCCTCATGGCGATTCTGGTGGACCACCTCATTCTGGCGGATCTTCTGTGATGCGCTCCGGATCAGATGTGGCCACGGCGTCCGTATCTCCACTGTCACCGGTCCTTGAAGCAGCTGCCTCTGAGCCTACTGCTCCGGTGTCACCTCCACAGCCAAACACACGACTACTTCAAAGTGGTATTATCCGTCCTAAGAAGCTACCTGATGGCATGATAAGGTATAGAAACCTTTGTTCCTCAGGTGAACCGCAGGACCTGCATGATTCTCTAGGTGATCCTATATGGAAGCAAGCAATGCAGGCCGAATATGATGCTCTTGTCAGGAATAAGACTTGGCACCTGGTAGAACCCAAGCAAGGTACAAATTTGATTGATTGCAAGTGGGTTTATAAAATCAAAAGAAAATCTGGGCTCAATTGATCGGCACAAAGCCAGGCTTGTGGCCAAAGGATCCAAGCAACGTTATGGCATTGATTATGAAGACACCTTTAGCCCTGTTGTTAAAATTGCTATTGTTCGCCTAGTATTGTCTCTTGCTGTGTCTAAAGGCTGGTGCTTGCAACAATTGGATGTACATAATGCGTTTCTCCATGGTATTCTGGAAGAAGAGGTCTATATGAAGCAACCCCCAGGATTTGAGGATGTTTCTGCTCCACATCTTGTATGCAAATTAGACAAAGCGATTTATGGACTCAAGCAAGCTCCTCGAGCCTGGTACTCTAGATTAAGTGCTAAGCTAATTGATCTTGGTTTTGTTCCTTCCAAGTCAGACAGCTCACTATTTATTTATCGTAAGGGGTCAGTCACCATCTTTATGCTCATATATGTTGATGACATTATTTTTTTTTGAACGGTGACTGTGGGGGAGATCCCCACAGTATAAAAAACTTTTATAAATTACGGAAGAAAAGTAGAGGACTTACAAAGGGTTTAGCTAAACGCGTCTAACCAGAAGCAAAAGACAGACCGAATGTTTGCCCTGAATCTAACCGACTGTAAATGACACTGGTTCTTAAAATTACAAAGCCATCTGGCTTGACTGGGCTCGTGCCTATTGAAGATTTTATCATTTCGGATTTTCCAGAGTTCCCAAGCTGCAATCATCGATATTTCCATGAGGAATTCCAGACCAGTGTCCTGTTTTGCTTTTGCGAATCTGTCCTCCAATGTTAAATTCTGGTCCCAAGTGATCCCAATAGAGGACCAACACTGTAAAGCAAAAGGGCATCTGAAGAATAGATATTCTATCAGTTCATCTTCTCCGCTTTCACACAATACACACGAGTCATCTTCATGAACATAGATATGTCTTCGGCTGAGCATTGTCTTTGTGTTAAGGCGGTCAACGAGAACTAGCCATGTAAAGAATTTGACTCTGGGTGTGCAGCTCGATTTCCAAACCTGCTTGAAGATAGGGTGTGCTTGGATACTTTCAAAAACATGTTTATAGTATCTCCTTGATGTGTAATGATCCCCCCATATTAACTGCCAGCTGTCGTCAGAGTTTTCATCATATGGGATAGACTGGATTTCATCTTGAAGCTGCTCCAATTCTGCCAAGGCTTGTGGTGATAAGGGCAAGGTAAAGATTGTGTCCAAGTCCATTGCTTCCATGACATCCTGAACTGAGATGTTTTCATTCCTCGAGAAGCTTGCAATTCTAGGATAACTTGCTTCCAGAATGCTGTTGGACCATCTATCTTTCCAAAAGCACACAGATGTTCCATTGCCAACTATGCATCTGGTCACTTGTCTGTATAGACTACTCAACCTTGGCACATCCTTCCACCAAAAGGAGCCCACCTCTCGAGATGCATGTGGAATTTTGTTTTGATAGTATCTGAACCAGACCAGCATGACCCATGGGGCATCGGTCTTGTTATAGAACTTATGAAGGTGTTTGAGGAGAAGTGAATCATTTTGCAAGCAGAGGTTGATTACTCCAAGTCCACCCTTGTCTTTTGGTTTCTGGACCGTTTCCCATGCAACCAGATTACCTCCTCTTTTCTTTTCTGAGTTTCCCCTCCAGAGGCACTATTTTCGAGCTCTGTCAATGTTCTCTATTACTCCTTTTGGCAGCTTTATTGTACACATGGCATAAGTGACAATGGGAGTAATCCCCGAGTTGACAATTTCTAATCTTCCAGAGTATGATAGCCAAGTAGCACAACCTGATAGGCGTCTTTCAACTCTGTCCATCAGTGGTGTCAGGTCCTCCATCCTTGGTTTGGTTGTACCCATGGGTAAGCCTAGGTATGTAAAAGGCATGCTTCCGATTGTACATCTTGCTGTAGTTGACTTTGAGACCAGTCGATTCAGCAAAAGTATTCAGTAGAGATTTGAGGAAGAAAAGTTGTTGTGCTTCTGCTTGCATGATCAGCAAAGTGTCATCTGCATACTGAACAACTGGAAAGTCATTGGATGGCTGAGGGATGGGGGGTTTTAGCAAGTTTCTGCTGGCAGCTTGGTTGACAAGGCTTTGGAGGAGTTCAGCTGCTAGAACGAACAGCAAAGGGGACAGGGGGTCACCCTGCCTGACTCCACATTTGCATTAGAAGTATTTCCCTGGCACCCCATTCAGGAGCACTGCTGAAGCTCCTGTACTCAAGATATTGTTGATCCATGAAATCCATCTGTCAGGGAAACCAAGGTGCTGCATTATCTTGACAATTGTTGAATGTTCCACTATGTCAAATGCCTTCTCAAAGTCTAGTTTAAGGATGATACTTTCCCTTCTTGATTGATGACACTTTTGGATGTACTCAAAACTCCAAGCCAAGCAATCTTGGATGGTCCTGTTTTTGATGAAGCCATACTGGTTTTTGTGAACTAGGCTGATGATAACTTTCTGCAGTCTGTCAGCAAGGATTTTGGTGACCAGTTTGAGACTGACATTCATGACGGAAATAGGTCTGTAGTCATTGACAATTTCTGGGTTTGGCTTTTTTGGTACTAGAGTGATAAATGAGGTATTAATGCCTTGTAAACTGATTCTGTCCATGAAGAAATCCTCACATAGGGCATAAAAATCTTCCTTAATGAAATTCCAACATTTTTTCATGAATAATCCATTGAATCCATCAGGGCCCGGGGCCTTATCAGGTGGCATCTTCTTAACAATCATATCAATTTCCTCTTGTTAGAAGGGTTCCACTAGTTCTTCAAGTTCCCTAGGATTTATGAGGCTTGCCAGATCAAAATGCATTGTGGTTGAGTTAGATATGCCCATCCTGTTTTTGAAAGAGTACCAGAGGAGGCCAGCCTTTCCAGTATGGTCCTGAACCCAGGCACCACCTTCATTCAAGATCTGTGGGATAGCATTCCTCCTATATGAGATAGTGGCCATGGTATGGAAAAATTTGGTACATTCATCACCAAATTTCACTCTATTGTCTGTGAACCTCTTTCTCCAGTATAAGTTCTTGTAGTGCTGCAGAGTTCTTAGCTGGGTTTTACTATTTTCCTCAAGTTGACTTCAGGATTGTATAAGATTCTTCTATCCTCAAGGCTGTCAAGAAAGCCAATAACAGTATTGCAATTTTTGATAAGTAGGGACAGATTGGAGAGGTTTCTACTCCAGATTTTCAGATCTGCTCTAAGCTTTTTGAATTTTGCAGATAGAGTTCTAACTGAATTGCCACTGTTCACATGACTGACCCAGCTAGCCTGTACTGTAGGGAGGAAATCTGCGTGTTCAGCCCAAAAATTCTCAAAACGGAAGATGTTGGCCTTAGGAATCTTTGTACTGACAGCAATTCTGCAGGGGATGTGGTCCGAGGTAATCTTAGCCATGGGTAAAACTTCTGTATTGGGGTAGTCCAAGGTCCAACTCGGTGATGTAAAAAACCAGTCCAGTTGTTCTAAAAGGGGATCAGCTTGCATATTACTCCATGTGTAGGCCCTGCCTTTCAAAGGCAATTCAATGAGACCGAGTTGACCAATTGCGTCGTTGAAAAGAAGTGTGTCCGAGAGATTTCCACCCGGCCGGTTCCGATCCTCTAGCGATCTATAGAAATTGAAATCACCAAGAAATATCCAATTCGAGTTATCCTGAATCTCTCGGGTTTTAAACCAGTCCATGAAATCAGAGCGCGCTGGTTCATCACAAGGGCCATAGATATTTGTTAGAAACCAGGTGTCTCCATTATGCATCGATCTAAAGCTAAGCGTGATGCTGTACTGCTTTTTCTCAATCACAGTGCCCCCAAAGATCGAGCTGCACCAGAGAACAAGGAGACTTCCCGAGGCACCCACCGAGGGAATGAAATCAAAGCAATCAAACCGCCTAGGGGCAAAATTCCTTATAAAAGAAGTGTCAATAATTTCTCTTTTCGTCTCCTGGAGGCAGAGAATAGAACAAGCACTCGCTTCAATCTTGTTCCTAACAGCATCCCATTTGTCAGAGGCATTAATGCCACGGATATTCCAGCAGAGAATATTCCAGGAACGATTATCCATAAACAAACCAATGAAAAAAGTTCAGATCTACCAGGACACCCGGGTAGGAAAAGAAAAGGAGCACAATAGTATCAATCCAGACAAAAGCATCAAAGGGCAAAAGGAAACTGGGGCCATGGCGTGCAAGCCACTGGCTAAACCATTTCTTCATCAGCATTATCTTCATGGGCTTCAGTTTCTGCCGGCGCTTGCAGGAGCGCCTCATTGGATAGCTCGCCAGGAGCCACCCCACAGTCTATCCCCCAGCTTTGCAGGACTTCCAAAGGGACCAGTCCTGATTGGCCAGTAGCTTCATTGATTTTAACGACGCTGATCTTCCGCTTCTTGGATGGTTCTCTGTCCAGCCTGACAGCACAGAAGCCGTCGGTCCTGCTCAATCTGGTGCTACGGCGTACACTCGTCTCCACCAGGGGACTTGTCGGGTTGGCAACAGTATTGGGCATTGAGACATTCCCACTTCTCAGCAGTCTTTTCTTTTGGCCTCTTTGTATGGATGGGCTGGGCTGAGATTGGGACGAGCCAAATTCAAAAGTTCCCGGGCAGTTGTGTAGGTGACTTGTGGGAGCAGAAGTTTCAGGCAACTGCTTTTGACGCCACGCACTTAAGACATCAGGCCACAGCTGGAGAAGCATTGCAGGGATGCAGGGTTTCCATGGTACAATTTCCATCCCAGTTGCAGTTTCTTTAGATTGTTCGTCGGCCATAACAAGGTCTCTGTCAATCAGGATTGGCTGAAAGCAAGGGTGTTCCTGATCAGAGTTCCTTTTGGCTGACTGAAGCTAGAGCTTGGAATTCCTCTCCTATGGAAAATGGCAATCGTAGCACAGTGATTCTGGGCAGCCTGGAATCTGAGAAGGTCTTCATTAGGCACTAAGGATGCATCACTGGAGGTGGAGGAACCACTGTCTGCCTGCATTGCCTGCCATACCCCATCAATTTCTATATCAGGACCTGTTGCTCTCAGAAACCTCATTGAAGAGCCAGACATATCCAGATCAATGAATTGCTGTGGGATCTCAGGATGATGTGGGATTGGCTGCTGGGCATCTTGGGGTGGCTCCACAGGCTGAGGCGGTTGCTGTTGGACCTGGGGTTGCTGAAATTGCTGCTGATTCTCTGCAACAAAAAGTGCAGGGTCCCAGGCTGGCCATTCGTGCCCATCATCATCTTGCTCATCATCATCAGGATCTTCCATGTCGTCCACATTCTGGTGCCCAAGGTTCTGATCCTGGTTCTGCGGATGTGGGTTCCCCCCATGAACTCCAAGGTTGGGAGCTGCTCCATTGTGTTCATTCTGCCAGCCAGCATCCTGTGGATGGGGGCCAAGAACAATTGGGGGGTGTTCCGGGTGTGGCTCTGCATCAAAGGGCACAGGGTCTTCATCTGCTGGAAAAGCATCCGGGAAATTGCCATTGAGGATGTAAACAGGGACTGCCCAGGATCTCCCCATACCGCCTATCAAAGTTCCCCTGGATACGATCAGGCTTCTTGGGACTCTATCAGGACTAAGGAGAAGCGCCTGCACCAGAATCCTTGATTTGTTTTCGTCCTTATACCATTCCAGTAAGCGGCCGTACGGTGCAACTGCAGCTCTGATGTAAATATCTTTCTGAAAGTCAAGAGGGAACGCCAAGAACATCAACCAACAGATGCGTATATAAGTGCACGATCTAGCATTGATTCCTTCATCATGCTTGACCACAGTGACTACATGGTTCTGGCCCAAGTGAAAAGGCGAATCCCTTACTAGTTTATCACGCTGAGCAACTGATCGCAATCTGATAAGTCCTAGACCGAGCGGAGTAAGGTGCGAAGCAATGACTCGGATTCTCTGAGAGTGCTCTAAGAAATCACAAACCAAATTGAGTGTCGACCGGAGTTCATTGCCGTGCTGCGGCATCGGGTTGATGGAGACGATCGCGTAATCTTCATTCTCCCTTGTCGGTTCGCCGCCAAGAGCCATTCTTCCGCGCGCCGGCCTGTTCCACCCATGCTCAACTGCCATTCCAGCCACGAGGAATGGCTGGGGATCAACTGGGAAGTTGGCCATTGCCTCAGGGTCCGCTGTGGGGATTCCGCCGGGAGGATTGGGGTTTTCTTGGTGTTGGGCGGCTGACGGCGGACTTGAAACGGAATAGGGTGGTTCCTGTTCCGGAGCAGAGGGGGGTGAGCCGTCTGGTGGATGGGAAGCGTCGCCGTGAGAATCGAGGCACGATTGATTTCGGTCAACAGATTTTCTTTCCATCTGATCTCTTGATTGCTTTTCCTTCCCATATTCCTGGCTTAGTGGCTGTTTGGGCCTCCAAAATATTTTGGGCTCAGCCTTCGTGGATTTCGTTTTGGGAACCCATTTCTGGACCATGCGAAGGGGCCGGTTGCACCATTTCTTGATGTGTCCCGGGAGTGAGCACTTTGCACAGATCACTTTGGACCTACAGGCCCAGCGACTGTGGGAAAAAACTGAAACACCGGGACCACCTTTCTACCCGTTGCATGGACTTCGAATTTAAATTTGAATTTGAATCTGAAAGGTTGCCATTGTTCTGCCCCGTCGAGCCAGCCTGTAAATCCGGAGACTGCATGCTCCTTCCCGAGTTGCCAGGAACTGGAGCTGGAACTGGAATCTCTTCCGAGCGAGACGGAAATGCACAACAATCTTTAGGAGAAGAAGGAGCTGAATTATCCAGGAAATCATCCGGGTTGATGCGAGTAGAGAAAGACCCAAAATTCAACACCACTGACTTGGCTTTGGCAGGAGACTGAACAAGCTTCTCAGCAAATCTGACACGCTTGGTAGCATTTTCTTGTTTTCTGAGAGCTCTTTTTTCATTTTTTGAGAGGACCTTGGTCCATTCTTTTTCCTGTTCGATCTCCCAAGCACGTTTCTCTCTTTCCCAATGAGGGGTTCCATTGTTCCAAAGGTGGAAGTAGACATCAAAATGGGCCGTGATCACACGACGGAGCTTGTAAACACAAAAACCCACATCTTTGGAAAACACCGAGAAACGAAAGTGGTTCATGCTCAGGAAATGGACGTGAAAATCCGAGGCACGCCCACCCAAGCAGGATTGAAGAGCCAAACAAACCGATTCTTCCGTGAGGCGGAAGAGAAATCTCCAAAAAGTGGCGAGAAGAAAGAACGATCCATCAAGATGTGGCTCCTCTCAAGAATCTATTGCAGCATTACTTCGGGACTTAAGGGTGGATTTTGCACTTAAAGATCTTGGAGATCTCCATTACTTCCTTGGCATTGAGGTTCAGAAAAGTAGAGAAGGCATCGTTCTCTCTCAGGAAAAGTATGCCAAAGATATTCTGTCTAGAGTTGGTATGACAAATTGCAAACCAGCTCCCACTCCCTTGTCCACCTCTAAGAAACTCTCACAGTTTGAAGGGACGCCTCTCAGTGCCGAAGACAGTACCAGGTACAGAAGTGTGGCAGGTGCTCTTTAGTATCTTACTTTAACCCATCCTGATCTTGCATATGCTGTGAATAAAGTCTGCCAATTTCTCCATGCACATACTTCTGATCATTGGACCGCTGTTAAACGGATTCTTCATTATGTTCAACACACTCTCAAGCTCGGGTTAAGCATTAAAAAGACTCTGTCTACATTAGTCAGTGCGTTCTCCGATGCTGACTGGGCAAGGAGTGTTGATGACCGGCGATCCATAGGGGGATTTGCAGTGTTCTTTGGATCAAACCTTATTTCTTGGAGTGCTCGCAAGCAAGCTACCATTTCTCGATCAAGCACAAAAGCAGAGTACAAGTCCATGGCGAATGCTACAGCAGAGGTGATCTGGTTGGAATGTCTTCTATCTGAACTTGGAGTTGTGCTGCAGCAGCCACCTTGTTTGTGGTGTGATAATTTGGGAGCTACTTATCTCTCGGCTAATCCTGTGTTCCATGCTAGATCAAAGCACATCGAGATAGGCTTCCATTTTGTTCGAGAACAAGTACACAACAAACAGCTTCAGGTTCGGCTGGTTTCAACACATGATCAGTTAGCAAATGGGTTCGCAAAAGCACTTCCTGTCAGCAAGTTTGAAGATTTCAAGTACAATCTGAAACTACAAAGAAAAGATAGTTTAGATTGAGAGAGGGTGTTAGATATTATAGATATCCTCTTGTAACAGAACATGGCTGCGCCATGATAGGGTTTGTTGAGCACGGCAACAACTTAAGATAGATCTTGTGTATTGTTAGAGTTAGTTGCTGTGCACAACAACCTTGTAAATCTCAATGTAATCTGTTGAGGGCATTTGCCTATATATACAACACGCAACCGTGGCAAGCCAAGATAGGCAACCACGTTCCACCAAATTTCACAGATACCTGAATAGACGCAACCTATCAAGTTTGCTGCATGAAAATAGGAGATATTACTGAAATGAGCACAGACTGAAATAGCAATTTTGATCCATAAAGAACAATTCAGAAGATAAAATGATAATATTCAAACAAACTGCGACTGAGAAAGTAATACTTGGTGAGATGAGAAGAAAAGAATGGAGGTCAAAAGACGCAAACAATTTCTTGTGTATTTGAGGTTCTCTCTACCAACTAACTCCATAAAAATAGAATATGTCAAAGGCACCCAATGGAGCCTCCAACCCATCTTAGACATACGATAATTTTCCATATTTAGTGAGTGAGGAAACAAAGGAGTATTTCATCATGTCTTGGGAAACAATAATATACCATATCAGTAGCTGCTCGAAGGACATAAGTTGTGCTGGTGGAGCATGTAACAAACTTTTCTGTAAAGAAAACCTAGGAACTCATGACATGTACGCAATTATCTGACATTTTTCCATAAAGTGCCATAGTTTGTGAGTATCCTTCTAATATGTGGAAAACATAATTCACTCCAAAATATCACCCAAATAGATAGGCAGAGTAATTCACATAGCACTCAGACTGAAACAGAGCTTGCAGTGGATATGCTGATATGCCAAAAGTGAAGGTATGGAGTCACATATTGTAGCCACAAATTTAAGATAGTACTGGTTCAATTAATTGGCTCACTATATCACCGTAGCAGTTTGAAATGGTTTCCAATTACTGAAGCAAGTTGCCCTTTCATACTCTCATAGAACCATCGCAGATATGCATAGCTATCAAACTGAAAGGAACCGGTTACGTACAAAATAGAATAATAGAGACCTCAAGGTGTCCTAAAAACTGCTCATATTATGCAGCTACAATAGTCAGCTCTCACACATAAGGAAAGCTTATCTTATCTTGGGATGCCTATATAATTATCAAGGACAGTCTGCAGTATTTTGCTCAACGCCTGAACAAAATGGTAAGAAAAAAGATCTGAAGAAACAAAAACCAAGGGAAAGATTCAGCCTGGTTTGCCTTAATGCGCCCCAATGATGCATGACATTTTTTTATATATTTTACAGGTCGCCAAGGCCATTGAAGAAACACTAAAAGGGCTTGACACCTATTGAATTTAATAGAAAGGCTCTCATATCTAATGCTTGAAGAGCCACAGTGGAGGCGCTGGCTATGAGATTAATTTTGGAACATATACATACTAACAGTTAAAAGCACAAAGGAAGAGGAAAAATAAAATGCCTGCTGATAGTCTAAGAACAATAGGTAACACTGCTAATACTACATGGACAGCTATTACTTTGAGCCTTTGACTAGGAACGAAATACAAAACTGTCTTGTTCAGGCGTTGAGCAAAATAGGAGTGAGCCATTTTGTTCTATCGCATCTATTATTTTGCTCTATCTTGAACTCAAAACAGAAGTGAGCCATTCAACATGTACATAGCCAATGGTACCACGTAATAATATATGATCTGCAACACCAGCACTTCCTCCTGATTGCCTTCAATTAGATCCTGATTTGAAAAGAAATCCAAAGAAAAAGAAAAACAGAGGAAACAATATACGGTGAAAAGAATCAGGCTGCCAGGCCAGCAATGGTAATATGATGGTATCATAAGTATCCTTATTTAAGATGCTTACCTAGGCAATCAAGACTCTATATCTATATCTATACTATAAAGAACGAAAACAATTGAAAACGTTTCTCACCCAATTTAGGCCCACCTTACCCCTCACGCTGGACCCACCCGTGGGGATGGAGGGGGGTAGAAAAGGACCGATACCCATAAAAATCGATAGTAGAGAATGATTCTGCCTAAAACATAATATTTTTCTTACCCTCGGTTCTTTACCCGCAGACCATACACATGTATCGACCCTGTATCGGTCTCTTGGGAGCAAACACCATAAATGTGCAGGATACTGGATGCACCCCGTTTGCAAGCTGCATGCAACCCGTGATGGATTTGTTGACAAACTGCACAGACACTACACTCTGACACGATCGAATCGAAGGGCTGCCGAGGTGCAGTGCTCCGAGGGAGGCAAGCCCCAAGCGGAGGAGGGAGCCGCTACGGCAGGGGGCCGTCAGCCCGTGTCTCCCGGTGCCGGACCACATACGTCGGCATGGCCGCCATCCCGGACGTGTGCCCCGACCAACAGGTGCACGACAGCGAGAGCATCATGCGCATGCTGGACACCTGCGAGCCATGGGTGGAGGCAGCGTGATGCCTGGGTATTCCTAGGAGTACCCAACACTTGTGAAAACATTGAATATATAAACGTATGCCTGTTTATACTTTTAGCTAGGCCACTGTTTTTACTTCTTTGGTCAGTCTAACAAGCCTATATGGCTGGCCAAACCATGCATGCATGTAGCTGCAAACATGCTAGGATACAAGGCTGCAGCCCAATCAATTCACATCTGAGATGCACGCTCGCCTAACCTCGACAGTCAACTCCGCTCCGCCAGTCATGACGCATGTTGTGTTGCCTCCACTCAGTTCTCGCCTCTCCTCAATTCCTCAGTTTTCAACTGAATTTCAAATTGACTTAACCATAATGTATCCTCAACGTGGCATGGCTCCAACACCTGGCTGCCGATCAATGGGCAGACCTGTGAGCCCATGTGCAGCATGATGGGA
>CM014274.1:59459054-59469397 GCA_004135705.1 Alloteropsis semialata
TTCCCGCCAAATAAAAGGTACTTTTTCTTTCTTTTTTTCTTTTTAGCATTTATTATTTCATATATATACTATTTGCATAATTCTTTCTTCCTTTCTATCTTTTTAGTATATAATCTTTCTTCCTTTTTATCTTTTTAGTATATACGATATAGTATTTAAATTAACTTGTCAGTATGTATTATTTGACATACATATTATTTACTATTAGAAAATTAACTTGTTACTATGTATTATTTGACATACATACTATTTAGTATTTGTAATTTATCTTTTTAGTATATACTATTTAGTATTTCAAATTTAACTTGTTAGTACGTATTATTTGACATATATATTATTTAGTATTTGCAATTTAATTTGTTCACCATTTAGTGTTTTCAATTAATTCTTTTATATTTAGTATTCGAAATTTAACTCGTTAGTATTTATTATTTGACATATATACTATTTAATATTTGCAATTAAATCTTCAAATAAAATATTAATAAAATAATACTTGAACATAACAACTACACTACGTACCATAATGCTTCAACATAATTAGAATTACATAGCATCATGCTTCAACATAAGTACTACATTATGCTTGAACAGCAATAAATGTTTTCTTTACAAGAGTGCCTTCGTTATGATCGTTGCGAGCGTAAGGAGCATCTTCATTGGCCAACAGGATGCTTGTGTCAACCTCCACACTGAACGGAGACACCTCGTCACACCTATTATAATCATCTTCATCGGTGACGTCCTCGGAACCCATGATTTTTCTTTCCCCGGTGAGAACTTTGTGCCGTTTTGGATAAAGTTCTGAGTTGTTTATTTGCAGAGTCCCCGTCTTGGGTTTGGTAGACATGTCCTTCACATAAAACACTTGATGCACATCCTTGGCGAGCACGAATGGTTCGTCTACATACCCAATTTGTTGAGATCCACAGTTATCATGCTGTAGCGGTCTATATTAACACCTCCACTTGTAAGTTTCACCCATTTGCACCGAAAAAGAGGTATTTTCAAAGGTCCATAATCTAGTTCCCAGATTTCCTCTACCTGGCCATAATATGAGTCCCTGTTCCCTTTGTTGTCATAGGCATCTATACAGACACCACTATTTTGGTTGGTGCTTTTGTTGTCTTGGGCTCTGTGTAAAATGTATACCCATTTATGTCATAGCCTTGGAATATCAAGAATGAGGATGATGGTCCCCTTGCCAAATACGCCAGCTGTGTATGTATTGTCTCGTTGCCCATGAGCTTTTGTCGCAACCAACTAGCGAAAGTTTCTATGTGATGGCGTGTAATCTACTTGTCAGACTTTTTTGGATTTTGGTAGCATATTATAGTCTTGTGCTCCTCGATGTAAGGAGCTACCATGGTTGATGACTGTAATACAGTGTAATGGGCTTTCATGAATAAATCATAGTCGCTACACCTTGTTTGTTTCCTTCCTAACGTGCCCTTTCCAAGTAGTCTCCCCTCATGGCGTGACTCAGGTAGCCCAATCGGTTTCAGTTCGGGGATATAGTCAACACAGAATTCAATGACCTCCTCTGTTCTGTATCCCTTGGCGATGCATCCTTCTGGAAGAGAACGGTTATGAACATATTTCTTTAGAATAGCCATGAGCCTCTCAAAAGCATACATGTTGTGTAGGAATATAGGACCAAGAATACCAATATCTTTGACAACATGGACCAGGAGATGCTGTTGACACCAGATTTTCGCACCTGACATACAGAGTCATATGGTAACATGAGACTGTACGGTGGACCCATTGACTAGTCAAAGCTAAAGGTGACAGAGAAGGAAGCCGATGCCAAAGAGGAGTCCGATGAAGCGGGAGTCCGATCCGATGACGAATACAGGGAGGAAAGACATGTCGGCTAAGGAAGGGGCGTATCAAATTCGGGAACTATTTCCTTTTCAGAAGATGTTTGAGAGTCCCGTTGTATCTTAAGTTAGTTTGCCTTATTTAGTTAGTCTGGTCCGATCAGGACTCTCCATGACCAGGGTATAAATATGAACCCTCGTCCATTGTAAAGAACAATCCTCACATTCAATACAACCCGGCTTCACGCCAAAACCCTAGTAGTAGTTACCGACGAAGCTCATTGGTGGACGGGCTGCATCAGTTCTGATCTCCGGCTTACCAGTAAGTTAGTCAATTTATCGAACTAGTATAGGCTTTGAATTGAGGCGCATCGCCCTTTCTCGTTTATACTGTTCAACCGATTTATCTCTTGATAATCAAGATTGATATAGATTCCCTACGTCGGAGCTAGATCAATATTGATTATTCAACAGATTATCGTTTATCGGACTATACTTTAAGCCTAGATTCCCTACGTCGGAGCTAGGTATCAAGATTAGTCTAGATTCCCTACGTCGGAGCTAGAGTAATCTTGGTTACTAAAGATAGTCTTTGCGGTTTGTTGGAGTCGCTAGATTGGTTTAGATCTACGCCATGTGAATCAATTCTACTTCTTCAACGGCTTTGAGCATAGGTCTTGGTCCGATTTAAGCATTATTTATCTTACAGCATCGTTCTATGTCCGATCTTGCCTTGTGGTTTAATCTAGTTGTTCTTTGGGTATTACACTGGTGTAGATTCCCTACGTCGGAGCTGGATCTTTGTAATGCGCTTAGATTAATCTTTAACTGTCATGCTTGGTCTAGATTCCCTACGTCGGAGCTAGGTTCATCTTGATCAGTCAAGGGAAGCTTAGATTATGCCTTATTGCTATTTGAACGTTAAGTATGGTGTAGATTCCCTACGTCGGAGCTGGATCTTGCTTAATTGTTCAGTAGCATATCTTAGAATCAGAACGTATCTGTTAATGTTTTACCTGCTTATTTTGCTTAATCTGATCAACACCTGTGCGAGCATCTTGTTTAATTGACAGGTTGATAAGTCGAGTTTGATTATCTAGCTATCTGATCTGATCATAGTTGGAGAAATCTAGATTCCCTACGTCGGAGCTAGATTTCCCCGAAAAGGCTATAGTCCGATCGGTTGGTTAGATGGTCCGATAAGACAAGTCAAACTGGTAATTAGACAAGGTGGACAATGTATCGGCTTACACTTTGATTATTTAATATCTTGTTTCAAGACATAGCTGATCCATTATTTTACATATTGGCCTTGTTTTAAGCTTTATTTCATTATTCAAAGGCTGGTCTGTTATATCAATCAAGGTCCGATCCTGATTGGTCCGATCCTGAAGTCCGATTTGGTGTCTGATTGAGGTCCGATCACTCGGCCCGATTGACGTCATCATTGAGGTCCGATTCTGAGGTCCGATCAATATCGGCCGATGCGTGTCTGATTGGGTCTTGGCTAAAATTCGACGCTTCTCCATCGTCTGAAATAGAGCCGGCACAATCGTAGAGCAATTTAACTGTTTTATTCCCTTGTCAATTTCAGGTCAAATTGACTGGCACGCCGCGAACCTGAACTGGAGTGTAGACTGGCACTGGAGCGAAGCTGATCTCCCCGGTCATCGTGTGCTGCACGCGGGAGATACGTCCGCCGATTTTCCGCGTCAACAGATGCGTCATAATATTAAAGAAAGACGGAGGAAATATCATCTCAAGTCTGACAAGGCTTTGAGTCACATCATCCTACAGCTTTGCTAGATTACTGGGATCGATTGCCTTTTGGTCAATTGCATTGAGGAAGGCACATAGCTTCACAATAGTTGTTCGGACATTAACGGGCAGAATTCCCCTCAGCGCCACCAGAAGCAATTGCGTGAGCAACACATGGCAGTCATGGGACTTGAGGTGTACGAATTTCTTCTCTTTCATATTTATTAGACTCTTTACATTCGATGAGTAGCCGGACGGGACCTTAATACTGTTCAAGCAAGCAAACATGCTGGTCTTCTCCTTCTTGCTTAGAGTGTAGCTAGCAGGACGTAAGTTCCAACGCCCTTTTTCTCTTTTCTCAGGATGCAGGGGATCTTGTTGTTTCATATGTTTCAGGTCCTGTTGTGTTTCTAGCGTATCTTTCGACTTCCGTAAGTACCAAGGAACCCTAGATGTTTACGCAAAAATTTTTGGTCAGGTGCATCACATCAATTGCATGGCGGACATCTAAGACCTCCCAATATGGTAGGTCCCAAAATATTGACTTTTTCTTCCACATGGGTGCCTTTTCATTTTCACTTGCCGCTGGCTGGCTGCCAGGTCCCTTCTCAAAGACCACCTTCACATCTTTTACCATAACAAATACATATTTTCCATCCCGATGCCTTGGTTTGCAATGAATTTTCGCCTCAAAATGCTTTCCTTTCTTTCTTAGCGGATGTTTCTCAGAAAGGAATCAACGATGGCCCATATACACACACTTTCTACAATGTTTTAGGTACATGCAGTCGGTGTGTTCTAGGCAATGTGTGCATGCTTTGTATCCCTTGTTTGACTGTCCCGACAGGTTACCAAGTGCAGGCCAATCATTTATTGTCACGAACAGTAATGCTCGTAGGTTAAATTCCTCTTGCTTGTGCTCATCCCACGCTTTTACACCATTTTTGCCCCACAACAACAAAAGGTCCTCAATCAGTGGCATTAGATACACATCAATATCGTTGCTAGGCTGCTTTGGCCCTTGGATTAGCACTGGCATCATAATAAACTTTCGCTTCATGCACATCCACGGAGGAAGATTGTATATACAAAGAGTCACGGGCCAAGTACTGTGGCTACTGCTCATATCACCGAAAGGATTCATGCCATCCATACTCAAATCAAATCTTATGTTCCTTGCATTTTCTGTGAAGTTTGGGAATGCTCTGTCGATATTTCTCCATTGGGACCCATCAGCGGGGTGTCTCAACATATTGTCTTCCTTCCGATTCTCTTTGTGCCATCGCATCAATTTAGCATACTCTTTGTTTTTGAACAAGCGCTTCGGACGTTGTATTATAGGGAAATACCACATCACCTTGGCAGGAACTCTCTTCTTGGGGGGCTCTCCCTCAACATCACCAGGGTCGTCTCGCCTAATTTTATACCGCGAACAATTGCAAACCGGACAGGCATCCAAAGATTCATACGCCTTGCCCCGATAAAGGATACAATCATTGGGACATGCGTGTATCTTTTGTACTTCCAGTCCTAGAGGGCAAACTATTTTTCTTGCTTCGTATGTTGTTTCGGGCAATGTGTTGCCCTCTGGAAGTATCTTCTTTATCATTTTCAATATCTCTCCAAAACCTTTGTCAGACAAGCCATTAGTTGCCTTTCATTGCAACAGTTTCAGTGTGGTACCCAACTTTTTCTGGTCTTCTTTGCAATCTGGGTACAACAATGTTTTGTGGTCCTCCAACAAACGCTTTATCTTAGCTCGCTCTTTCGCACTTTCGCAGTCTTTCTCTTCATCACGGATCATGCCACCTAAGGCGTCATCATCCTCATCTTCTACAACTGCTTCACCCTCGCCTATTGCTATATCATCTGCAAAGGCATCGTATTGTGCAAAGTCCGGGATGTGCTTCTTCTAAGAATATCCTCGCTTCGCCGTGTTTGGTCCAACAGATATAGTTAGGCATGAAACCACTCCTAAACAAGTGTGTGTGAACCACCTTATTCGAGATGTGATAATTCTTCTAATTCTCACAGACCTTGCATGGACAGCATATAAAACCCGAGGTCGAGTTAGCCTCTGCCGCGTCGAGGAATTGATGAACGCCATTAATGAAGTCAGATGAGCGTCTATCCGTGTTGTACATCCATTGCCGATTCATCTATTCACAAAATACAATGAAAAATTCAGCCCCCAATATAAATTTCTAATGTTCGTAATAAACGTAAATAAAAATATCTTAATAACCCTAAATATCAATCTAAAGTTTGTAATAAACCTAAATAAGAATATCATTTATAATCTCTAAAAATCCTAATAACCCTAAATATCAACATCATTTGATGCCACCAAAAAGATGTATTTCTAAAGTTCGTAATAAGCCTTAATAAGAATATCTTTTATAATCTCTAAAAATCCTAATAACCCTAAATATCAACATCATTTGATGCCACCAAAAAGATGTATTTCTAAAGTTCGTAATAAGCCTTAATAAGAATATCTTTTATAATCTCTAAAAATCCTAATAACCCTAAATATCAACATCATTTGAAGCCTCTAAAAAGATGTAATTCTAAAATTCATGATAAGCCTTAGTAAGAATATCATTTATAATCTCTAAAAATCCTAATAACCCTAAATATCAACATCATTTAAAGCCTCTAAAAAGATGTATTTCTAAAGTTCGTAATAAGCCTAAATAAGAATATCATCTGCAAAGGCATCGTATTGTGCAAAGTCCGGGATGTTGTCCACCTTCTTCATCACCTTCTTCTAAGAATATCCCCGCTTCGCCGTGTTTGGTCCAACAGATATAGTTAGGCATGAAACTACTCCTAAACAAGTGTGTGTGAACCACCTTATTCGAGATGTGATAATCCTTCTCATTCTCACAGACCTTGCATAGACAGCATATAAAACCCGAGGTCGAGTTAGCCTCTGCCGCGTCGAGGAATTGATGAACGCTATTAATGAAGTCAGATGAGCGTCTATCCGCGTTGTACATCCATTGCCGATTCATCTATTTACAAAATACAATGAAAAATTCAGCCCCCAATATAAATTTCTAATGTTCGTAATAAACGTAAATAAGAATATCTTAATAACCCTAAATATCAACATCATTTGATGCCACTAAAAAGATGTAATTCTAAAGTTCGTAATAAGCCTTAATAAGAATATCCTTTATAATCTCTAAAAATCCTAATAACCCTAAATATCAACATCATTTGATGCCACCAAAAAGATGTATTTCTAAAGTTCGTAATAAGCCTTAATAAGAATATCTTTTATAATCTCTAAAAATCCTAATAACCCTAAATATCAACATCATTTGATGCCACCAAAAAGATGTATTTCTAAAGTTCGTAATAAGCCTTAATAAGAATATCTTTTGTAATCTCTAAAAAACCTAATAACCCTAAATATCAACATCATTTGAAGCCTCCAAAAAGATGTAATTCTAAAATTCATGATAAGCCTTAATAAGAATATCATTTATAATCTCTAAAAATCCTAATAACCCTAAATATCAACATCATTTGAAGCCTCTAAAAAGATGTATTTCTAAAGTTCGTAATAAGCCTAAATAAGAATATCATTTATAATCTCTAAAAATCCTAATAACCCTAAATATCAACATCATTTGAAGCCTCTAAAAAGATGTATTTCTAAAGTTCGTAATAAGCCTAAATAAGAATATCATTTATAATCTCTAAAAATCCTAATAACCCTAAATATGAATATCATTTATAATATCTAAAATCATAATAAGCATAAATATGAAAATCATTTAAAGTTTCTACAAATAATCCAAAAATCTAAACAATGTCCAAAAATTTGTGCATCATCTCTACACATGCAATAATTAACTATATAGTGATTCTCTATTACAAATTCATAATAAAAATGAAGATTAAATCTAAAATCTCTTATTTCAATCCATTCCACAAAAAACAAATTACTCAAAACAGAGAGCATGAAATAGACCATACTAACCGTCAAAAGAGAGATGATGAAGTTGCTAACCTTCTAGCGGACTTGGTTTGCAAAATCTCTAAAAGTTATGAAAAATTTGGGCATGACCTCCCCCAATCCGAGCTGGTGACACCAACCGGTACCAATGTGAGCCCCTTTGGTACGGGTTGGTGCCACCAACCGGTACCTATGCTTGGTACCGGTTGGTGACACCAACCGGTAACCGGTACCACCAACCGGTACCTATGAGCGCGCAAAATTTGTATCCGTTAGACCCGGTACCAATGCAAGCACATTGGTACCGGATCCAATCCAACCGTGACCGATGAGGGTGGACGGATGGAGCGTTTTCTAGTAGTGACCACGAACAAATAAATCACGAGATCACACGTAGTAGCACAAATGAGCATATAGCAAGGTGTTAGACCTGCTGGCAGGCTCAGCCGTGGGCCACCTGACCTGGATGGCGTGCGTGCAATGGGAAGCAAGTCCGAAGGAGGCAAGGATGACCGCCGGTGCCGCGGTGAAGTTGGAGTTCGGTTTATGTTTGAGGGGTTAGCCGACTGACGAAACATCAGAGAGACAAAATACACGAAGAATTTGTTCCTTGCTTTAGTATTAGGTAGAGATTAAATATTGAACCATATATGCAAATACGAACCCGATGTCACTTTTATTAAAGCCTTGCAACTGTTAACGCCAGCTTGCTTTGGGCTATATTTTGCTCATCCACACCTCCGGCCACCTAAACAAACGTGACCATACACCTAGCTCGATATGGATATGCGGATGCGGCGACCTCCACGAGTCGGTGGTGATGGCAACGCCTAGCCTCCCGTGCACCTCCGTGAGCTGCACGTGGTCATGCGGCCTGACTGGCACCGGCAACCTCCTGATCGACGTGACGTGCTCGTCCCTGAGGTCGAATGACACGACCATGTCGGTGTCCTTGGTGTTTGCGCCGTCGACGCTGATCAAGCCACCGTGCAGAAAGATGGTCGACCGACGGATCGGCACGGCGCGCCCGTCGAACTCCCTGGCCTAGCTGCTGGCTGCTGCCCGTTGTAGCAGGTCTGGTAATAGGTCGGGACATGCACGATCTTGTACTGCCCCGTCTTCGGTGGTACGCGAAGCTGCAGGTGAAGTGCCCCGTAGTCGGCTTCGGGCTTCCGGCCGGTTGTCGCACAGGCACAGTAGGCACGTGCCGAAGATCACCGTACCCGGGTAGCTGGTCGGGCCGCTGGCCCAAATCTCCTTTGACTGGCCTTCTGGCAGGCCCATGGTGTGGCTCTGCTTCTCAGGTGTTCGCTCGTGGATGACGTCGCGCCAGTGCTGGCAGACCAGGCGGAACCGCTGCCGAACGCTCGGCGGGAGGCACAGGAGCATCTGTGCGAAGGTGTCCGTGGGGAGGTTCCTCGTCACTCGTCAGGGCCTCCAAGTAGATATGCGTCGAGGTCGCGTATTTTGCCCGGTGGATTCCTAGTTGCCTAATTAAATCGACTGATTTAGTTAGAACTCTAACCCGATGCGAAAACTAATGCCAAGATTGATTAGAGCGAGTTTTAGAGACCAAATGGGACACACATGTAAGGACGAACAAGAAAAGTTAGAAATTGATAGAGATAGAGATATGCATCGTTACATCACGAAAGACCCTGATGCAACACTCACACCTCTGTAGTTTATTACTGTGCAGAAAAAAAGCCTGCTCAGTTACTTTCCTCCATCTCCTGATGAAAAAGCACAAACATTATATTATTCTCCAGTGTATCAGGTGACTCAGCGCACAGCCGGCGCTAGGCTACACCCAGAGCGCGCCAGCGTTGCGCAGCAGCGGGACGAGGTTTCCGCTAAGGTGGAGCGACATGACCTTGTCGGTGGAGCCGACGAGCCTGCCACCGATGAACACCGCCGGCACGGCGGGGCTGCGGCTGAGCAGCCTCGCCAGCGCCTTGTCCATCTCCTTCCCCCGCGGGTCCTCGTCCAGCTCCACCACCGTCGGGTTCACCCCGAGCTCGCGGAACAGGCGCGTCACAGTGTGGCACATGCAGCAGGAGCTCATGCTGAAGATCACCACTGCACGCTGAGAAGCCAGCTTCGTCACCCGGTCCATTGATCAGACTTTGGTGAACTTCTTCGCGGAAAGGAACCGGCTTGCAAGAACTGAAGAGAAAAATGTAGGCGAGCTGGAGGCCGGAGCTCCTTGTAAGATGCTTTGACTAGTTGTGCTTCTTGCTTGCTTAGAATTGATGACGGGAAGTTGGTTTATATAGGCGTGGACATGTGCATTGGCAAGAGAAGAGGATTTTGCAGCGATCTGACCGGCGAAAGGCGATACTGGAGTGCCTCTGGATAATGGCCAGGCCTCTTTCTTGCAACACCACAGATCGGCTCAGTGTGGAATATGGAATATTTGGCCGGCAACAGCAGTGCTGCAAACCTGATACCGAGATGGTCGTCCATGCATGTTGATAAGGTTTGAGGCGCTCTTGCTTTTTGTAGTTCTCTGCTATCCTATTCGACAAGTCAGAAGAGAGAGAATGAGAGATGGGATAGGGGGTGGGGGACTGGGGGCGAGAGAGAAAGAGAGATTCTGGTGAGATCATGGTCATCTAGTCTTCTTAATTAGATATGTCAGTTGTGTGAGCTGTGGAAGATTCAAGAAAGATTTCAAAACTGATAATATAGGAATGATTAGCCGTGGAATGATATAGGATTAAGCAATTTTTTTCTCCAAAACACAGGAGAGCTGCATATCTTTGTATTATAGAGAGGATTTTACAAGCCCA
>CM014274.1:59480097-59495484 GCA_004135705.1 Alloteropsis semialata
TTATTATTTTAAATACATTGTTAGTGTCATTGATATACGATTGTTGAAAAAAGATCATGATTGATAAACTAGGTAATATGTACTTATTGCCCATGCATGCACATATACTTGGTGTACATGGTGGAAAATTGAGGAAACTCTATGTAGGCCATGGAGTCATGCCTATAATCTCAAGAGGCATAAGCATTAGAAGTTTGTGGATAACTTTGTAGGCCGCGACTAATCAAAGTTTCTTAAGTTAATTTCTTTTTTTGTTTGAGCATTAAGTTTAATTTCTTTATGTTCATTTTACAATGCCCGGATAGGCATTCATAAACTCTATTCAGTTGTGATGAAATTTGGTTGCGCTTTGGAATTTCGACTACTTTTTTTTTAAGAAAAATGAATAGTCTCCCTCTCCGGCCTATGAGGCTGTACACACATCCATGTTTTTAGAGATTCCGACTAGTTAGTGCTTTTATTCATGTGAGAATGCCAAATGAGAAATGGGAGCCCACGTTAGAAACTTCGTTCCCGCCTTATGTCAATGGCCTCCTCTGTATCAGACTATCACCATGACTGCACGCGATTTAATATCTCTGCATTTTATAGTTGGTGTTAGTTGGATGTTGGAACTATGGAGTAGTTAGTTGGAATGTGACAGATCAAGTTGCAACGATCTTTCAAAAAAAAAAAGACAGATCAAGGTGCAATGAAGCTCCTCCCACGCATCATCGCGATCACATGCATATGTATGTCCATGCATGGCCAGTGCATTTCACTATTTCAAGGAGGAAAACACTCTCACTCGTCAGAATAATTATCAGGCGGTACCCTTACAAAATATTGAAGCCCTTTGCCACGACATGACATCAGTAGAACCATATATTGTCAACTGACTCAGAGCACAAGGCTATACGCTACACCCAGAGTGCCCCCGCATTGCGCAGCAGAGGGACGAGGTTGCCGCTGAGGTGGAGCGACATGACCTTGTCCGTGGAGCCGGCGAGCCTGCCGCCGATGAACACTGCTGGCACGCCGGGGCTGCGGCCCAGCAGCCTCGCCAGTGCATTCTCCATCTCCTTTCCCCGCGGGTCCTCGTCCAAGTCCACCACCGTCGCGTTCACTCCGAGCTCACGGAAGAGCTGCGTCACTGTGTGGCCCATGCAGCAGGAGCTCGTGCTGAAGATCACCACAGCACGCTGCGACGCCAGACTTGTCACCCGGTCCATCGATCAGGATCTTGTTGCCATCCAAATATTTGAGAGATTTTTTTTTTCTTGTGTGATTCTTCGAGTACTCTTGTGCTTCCTTGCTTGCTTGCATATGACTGGGTGTAGGGAAGGTGGTTTATATAGGCTTGGAAATGTGATGGCAAGAGAGGAGTTTGCAGCGATCAGCAAGGCGAAAGATGGTACGGGAAGGGTTTGGATAATGGTCAGGCTTCTTCGTTGCGACACCCGGCCCATGGAAAAGGTTTAGTGAAGAACATGGAATATTTGGATGGCAACAGCGGTGCAGCAGCAGCCTGATACCGAGAGATGGATCGTCCTTGGATGTTGATAAGGCTTGGCGATGATCTTACTTTTTTGTAGTTCTAGGCTATCCTATTGAAAGGAATCGATGCTGTTGATAGTCTAAGAGGGGGAGAGGATGAATTAGGCTTTCTAAAAACTTAACCTACCACATGCCTCTATTTGCACAAATATAAAACTAAGACAAGCTAACTAGATGTGCAACTAAGGTTATTCTAGTGTTTGCACCCATCCAAAGGAGTTTTGCAACCTAGAGCCAATCCTATCAAGATACTACTCTAGAAAGGTAAAGGCACACAAGTTGCAAGTATGAAATACATAAGCTTAAGAGGGTTAGAGAGATACAAACTTGACACGAAGATTTATCCCATGGTTCGGCTAATGCCTACTCCACGTTGGAGCTCCATAAAGGATGTGCTCCCGGTCGCCAAGTCTTGTTCCCGGTCAAGGCCTTGAGCTCGCCACAAAGGCTCCCCAAGAGGGATGATGAGCAAGTCACCAAGACCTTGCTCTCATCAACCTACTCTCCCGGAGATCTTGACGCCGCCTCCACTACGGAGCTTCTCCACCAAGGAAAGGGGTCACCTCTTCCCCCGCACAATGTTGTCGTCGCCGCTCCACACCAAGCTGGAGGGTCGAAAACTTGCCGGCGAGTCACCACGACTCCAAGGGACCGGCAATCCAAGATTACAAGGGTTGGTTCACTCTAGAACCAAACACAAGGCTCAATACCTTGCTCTCTCACTCACTAGGCCTATCCTAGCTTTCTCACTCACTATGGATGTACAATGTAGCACAAATGATGGCTTGGATGTCTTGTGGTTGTAGATGAGCTTCTCTAGACTCCAGCAACTCCAAATGCCCGAATGGGAGCGGTATTTATAGCCCAAGGGCTTGAACTAGCCGTTGTTCAAAAGGTGCACAGATTCTGTGAATGCCGTATATTTCGTCGTGCACCAAACCCCCATCGGCGAATCATACGCCGTGTGCTTTTCCAACAGTCGAATCCACTTTTTCAACGGCTACTTGCACATGCCGTATGCTTCCCAACTTGTACGCCGATGGCCGGCGGATCATACGCCGTGCCTTTTCTTCCACCTTCTCTTGACATCGTCCCTGTGTAACTTGTACACGGTTAGTCCGCCGAGGGTCGGCGTATGATACGCCGTGTAGGGTATTGCTGACCCTAAGTTGAACTTGCCAATGCCTTGAACGTCGTATCATCCGCCCTTCATACACACAGTAACACCGGATCATACGCCGATGCACTTCATCTAAATTCTTCGAGCGCTGTATGCTTCCAACTTGTACGCCGTGTATCGCCGGATCATACGCCGTGTAGAATATTCTTGCTTTGCTTGACCAGCATCTACACGCCGTATGCTTATGGTTTGTACGCCGTGCATTGCCGGATCATACGCCGTATAAAATATTCTTGCTTTGCTTGACCAGCCTCTACACGTCGTATGCTTATGGTTTGTACGCCATGCATCGGCGTTTAATACGCCGTGTATAAACTCTGCGGGCTTATCTAATTCAATCAACTCAAGCCCTTTCCATGATTTCATATGCCAATACCATGTCATTCTTGGGAATGCTTTGGAATCATTCTTGGGACGTAATTTCCTATGTAAATTACTCAACAAACATGTTAGTCCCAAAGACTATGTTGTCATTCAANGGTGTAGGGAAGGTGGTTTATATAGGCTTGGAAATGTGATGGCAAGAGAGGAGTTTGCAGCGATCCAACAGCAAGGCGAAAGATGGTACGGGAAGGGTTTGGATAATGGTCAGGCTTCTTCGTTGCGACACCCGGCCCATGGAAAAGGTTTAGTGAAGAACATGGAATATTTGGATGGCAACAGCGGTGCAGCAGCAGCCTGATACCGAGAGATGGATCGTCCTTGGATGTTGATAAGGCTTGGGGATGATCTTACTTTTTTGTAGTTCTAGGCTATCCTATTGAAAGGAATCGATGCTGTTGATAGTCTAAGAGGGGGAGAGGATGAATTAGGCTTTCTAAAAACTTAACCTACCACATGCCTCTATTTGCACAAATATAAAACTAAGACAAGCTAACTAGATGTGCAACTAAGGTTATTCTAGTGTTTGCACCCATCCAAAGGAGTTTTGCAACTTAGAGCCAATTCTATCAAGATACTACTCTAGAAAGGTAAAGGCACACAAGTTGCAAGTATAAAATATATAAGCTTAAGAGGGTTAGAGAGATACAAACTTGACACGAAGATTTATCCCATGGTTCGGCTAATGCCTACTCCACGTTGGAGCTCCATAAAGGATGTGCTCCTGGTCGCCAAGTCTTGTTCCCGGTCAAGGCCTTGAGCTCGCCACAAAGGCTCCCCAAGAGGGATGATGAGCAAGTCACCAAGACCTTGCTCTCATCAACCTACTCTCCCGGAGATCTTGACGCCGCCTCCACTACGGAGCTTCTCCACCAAGGAAAGGGGTCACCTCTTCCCCCGCACAATGTTGTCGTCGCCGCTCCACACCAAGCTGGAGGGTCGAAAACTTGCCGGCGAGTCACCACGACTCCAAGGGACCGGCAATCCAAGATTACAAGGGTTGGTTCACTCTAGAACCAAACACAAGGCTCAATACCTTGCTCTCTCACTCACTAGGCCTATCCTAGCTTTCTCATGTACAATGTAGCACAAATGATGGCTTGGATGTCTTGTGGTTGTAGATGAGCTTCTCTAGACTCCAGCAACTCCAAATGCCCGAATGGGAGCGGTATTTATAGCCCAAGAGCTTGAACTAGCCATTGTTCAAAAGGTGCACAGATTCTGTGAATGCCGTATATTCCGTCGTGCACCAAACCCCCATCGGCGAATCATACGCCGTGTGCTTTTCCAACAGTCGAATCCACTTTTTCAACGGCTACTTGCACATGCCGTATGCTTCCCAACTTGTACGCCGATGGCCGGCGGATCATACGCCGTGCCTTTTCTTCCACCTTCTCTTGACATCGTCCCTGTGTAACTTGTACACGGTTAGTCCGCCGAGGGTCGGCGTATGATACGCCGTGTAGGGTATTGCTGACCCTAAGTTGAACTTGCCAATGCCTTGAACGTCGTATCATCCGCCCTTCATACACACAGTAACACCGGATCATACGCCGATGCACTTCATCTAAATTCTTCGAGCGTTGTATGCTTCCAACTTGTACGCCGTGCATCGCCGGATCATACGCCGTGTAGAATATTCTTGCTTTGCTTGACCAGCATCTACACGCCGTATGCTTATGGTTTGTACGCCGTGCATTGCCGGATCATACGCCGTATAAAATATTCTTGCTTTGCTTGACCAGCCTCTACACGCCGTATGCTTATGGTTTGTACGCCATGCATCGGCGTTTAATATGCCGTGTATAAACTCTGCGGGCTTATCTAATTCAATCAACTCAAGCCCTTTCCATGATTTCATATGCCAATACCATGTCATTCTTGGGAATGCTTTGGAATCATTCTTGGGACGTAATTTCCTATGTAAATTACTCAACAAACATGTTAGTCCCAAAGACTATGTTGTCATTCAATCACCAAAATCACAATATAAATGGCTCATAGGGCCATTTTCGTTACACCTATTCGACAAGTCAGAAGAGAGAGAAAAAGATGAGGAGATGAATACTGATGAGATCGTGATCATTTCAGTAGCCTAGATATGCAAGTTGGGTAAATTGTCGAACATTCAACAAAGCAGTTGTTAATGTAACACAGCTACGGAATCAGAATAAGATGTCACTATAGGACTAGGAGTCGCGGAAACAAGCAGTCCATTTGAATTACTACTAGTCCTCCCCCTTGTACCTTTTTCAATAGCCAAATACCAAGAATAACATTGTGAACATTCAGTTTATTACAATCAACACAGAAATTGAAGAAATGAATACAACTCTTATTAAAATAGAGGACAGAACTTTGTTAAAATACCATTTGGAAGAAAAATGGAGTCTAAGTTGAAGTAGTTACATATTATTCAGCCAGCTTTTCATGCTAATCTCATTGCATATTTGACATGTAGTGGTTTGGACCATTCAATACTAATCTTCCAGGTCTTTGTTTTGGGGGCATGACTGAAGTCCATTAGAAATAATACTTAATACCTATAGTATGGTACTACCTACATGTCAACTATTGGTGCTAAACTAGATATCATTGTTAGCCAAGTGGAAATCATCAATTAATTTCTTCACATTCAAAAAGCGTCACCCTACGGATTTGTAAGGTCAACCACAAGTGCTAGTCGAACACAGAATCTGGTCAGCGTCAAACCAAGTCAGCAGGGAGACAGATTCTATACTGAGGCAGGATAGATAGCATATATAGAATATCAATGGCCTCTGTTGACGGTCCTTAGACACACCAATTGTGAACTGCAAGCGCACGGATCATCGTAGCTTTTCTCTTAGAGTATTCCATCCAGGGTTTATCAATCCGTGGATCGACAATGAACTACCTAGGGTTTCCCATCTAATCTAACAGATCTATCCTGGCATGAAGCGTTGATTGCATATAAAGGATAAAACCTACTATAAGATATGAGTGGTGTGTAGGTTGATCACATCCATAAACATAGGCAAAGAAAGAGCAACCAAAGGATAAACGGGCCTATCGTCTTCTAGTTGTAGTTCTAGCAAATAAGAGTAAGCCTATCATGCATCTCATCCAAAGCCATCTTTAAACTACTATCCTCTGGTCAAACCCCCAAAAGCCCCACCGTACACGGGATCACCCTGTCACGATGCTCCCTATTGGCGTGGGTAACTTAAGGGCACGTTCACGAAGAACGTGTTGAACCTCTTGGTAGATCCAGTATGAACCTCTAGCACCATGGCTACAAGATCACCCTAAGCAATCTATATCGATAATAGATTGAAAGCAAAGCAAACCCAAGAAAAGCACAAGATCATAGAAAGAGGAATCGAGTCGCTAAAAGATCGGATGACATGAATAACATTACTCATATAATAGATGTGTTTGGATCATCACCACCGAGTACATACCATTGATGACTCCAACTAGCTCTTGAACTCCACCATGGCACAACCACGAAAGGAGGCCATGACGGCTAGGGTTGGCCTAAGCCATCCCTAGACAACTTCAAGGACTTGCGGCGGCCGTCGTCTCCTTTTGGTATATGCCCTAGGTTTCGCCAAGTTCTGGTGGATGGATGTGCGTGCCTCCGTGCATCGGGGCTATAAATAGTCCAAGGAAACCCTAGCTCGAAGGGGAGGCCGAGGCGTCGCAAAAACCCCCTAGGCCGGCCGGCATGGGCCCTCTGGGCCAGCTGGCCTGGGCCGTTTTTGCCGCCCCTCGGTCCCATCTTTTGCGTGCAAGCTTCTAGATCCTCCAGGAGTTTATTTGCCAATGTATGTGGGTATTTGACATCGGTTGCTTCGGGATAAGATTGGGTCTTGATAGCTTTCTAAATATCTGCCTGATTCGCCTTGATCCCGAAGTCATCCGACCTTATCTTCAAGTCTTTGCCCTTCCACATTCTTGGAAGTTGGTTTACCATAGATGAGAGCGAACGAAATCCGAGTCACATGGCCTTCATTCCTCCGCGCTACACATGATCTTGGTCTTCGTCCAAAAGTGCTCATTTATAGCTCAAAAACCTGCGTAAACCAAAATCCTCCAAAAATACACGCACATGCGAAAATGGGGTTATTTCAAGTGCCAAGTGGCGGGTTAGTATATGAATTGGTCCCAAAACACCACTTAATTAGCACTAAAAAGGTGTCGCTAACGAGCGTCAACAATCCCCCCATGCTTAAACCTTGCTTGTCCTCGAGTAAGTCCAAGATCTTTGCTTAGCTAGAAAATCAGCATTGCCCTTCAATGTCTTCTGTTGACGGCCCTTAGGCATGCCAATTACGAACCGCAAGCGCATGGATCGGTTGTAGCTTTTCCCTTAGAGTATCCCCCAAGGTCTTATCAATCCGTGGAACAAGTGGATTACTACGCTTAACTAAGCACTAATCTCGTTGATTGAAAACTCTTTATCGAATGATGGTGTGTATGAGTAAAGAACTAAATCTAATCTAAGTTAAAGAGAATAACGTAGAGAGCAATGATATTGAGAGAACAAGATATGTAGAATGCTTGTCCAAGGGATCTAGGATCACTTAAAGATGTAACCACCGAGCAAGAACGAACCGATCTAATCTATCAAAAGTAAAGGTGCACCAAGCTCAACCCTTTCCCTCCCGCGTACTGTCACTACACGAGGGTAATCCGTGATTGAACAACAAGAGCACAAGATTGTCGATGTATTCTAGATATGCAAGACTTAGAGCGATGCATCCCCAAAGCAAAGTCGTCCGACTATTAGATTAAAAGCACCAACGACAAGAATATGATAGCAAAGATCCAAAATAATGGTCCAGCAATTACAACTTAAGATCTCCCTTCAACCCCAAGGACAAACAAGGACTTTACCCCATAATGTTACACATTGTAGCATTGAACATGGTGTAGAATCCTCCGAAGTAAATGTAGATCGACGGGGAAGACGATCCGGAGGAGGGAAATCCCTACGCCGGGGCGGCTAGGGGGGTTCTTCCTCCTCTCGAGCTCCTCCTTGCTTGCTCCCTTGTAGATCCAATCTCCTCCTTGTTCTTGATCTTATGGCGGCGCCAGAGGGACCTTGTTAGGGTTTCTCGGCGTCGCCCTTCTCACCGAATGTGGCTCCCTCTCTTTGTTGATTCTCCAGAATAATAGGTCCTTGATGTGGTCGACCTCGGGGGCTTTTATAGGCGGCTATGGCACTTGGCGGCGGGCATCCGACTAGGGTTTCGCATCAACTTCATGCTCAAGAAAGATGGGGACGTTTGGGCCCAAAAATGGGCTAGGCCGGCCGGCCCCATAGGCCCAAGGCCGGCCGGCCTAGGCCCTTTTGGCCCCTCTCGCTCCATCTTTTGCATGCAGGTCCTCCTCCGTGATGCTTGTCCATGTGTGTACTTTGGTCCATGTTCAACCCCTCCAAATATGTCGTATTTCCTGTCATATCACAACATACTCCAAAATACAGCACATATTCGAAAATGGGGTTATTCTTGTGCCAAGTGGCGGGTTAGTATATGAGTTAGTCCAAAAACACCGCTTAAATGACACCAAAGTGTGACAATAACGAGCGCCAACAATTCCCTCACGCTTAGCTCTTGCTCGTCCTCGAGCAAGTCAAGTCACCACAAACTTCCTTCGGGGTTAAACAAAGATCTTGTTTGTAAATCATACCTAAGCAAGCGAGTCAAATACCGAGTCCTTCAAGCAAATATCAGAGGAGCAGCAAAGATAATCAAGGAATGGGCATTCAAAGATTTATCCGAGCAAAAATTACCCCCACAACTTCTCACCTTTAGCTAAGTAACTTCATGGATCAACGGTACTTACTTTCTTGCTTTCCTTGGAGGGTTTTTTTCTTTCGTGAAAATAATCTCCCTGCAACAAGAATTAAACCAAGTTCTCTTCCAAGCATTCACATGTCGCTCAATATAAGTTGGCTATCCTATTCGTAGCAAGCTCTCATCTCTCAAAAATAATCACTCAAGTATATGGTGGAGCTTTAGATAGGGCTAGCAAAGTAAATACACATATTGTCAAATTAAGGGAACTCTCTAACGGTTGCTTATGTTCTGAGCAAATGATCATGAGAATATCACCATAATGTGAGGGGTTTCAAAGATAAGAAGATTTAGAATGGTGGACATGTGCAAGGGCATATAAAAATTGACTTCAAGGCAGAAGCGACGTCCTCGTTGTCGGATTGCACATGATTGGAAAAGAAGATTTGTTGTCAACAACAAAGCGATCTTCCTTTGCACTTTTCTTATTCTTCCAATTAAAGAACTCTCCCTCTTTTATTATTTTTTTCTTTTCTTCCTCTTTCTTTTCTTTCTTTTTCTTTCTTATATATATATATTTTTTTCTTTCTTTCTTTTTCTCTCTTTTCTCCGAACCTTCCTTGAACAATTCCTCGTGAAGATAGGCAAATAAAACACCGAGGAGGCTCCACAATTTTTCGGAGCCCGAGCTGCAGCTGGGAGGGGCTAGGCCAGCACAGAGAGTCCAGGCTGGCCGGCCTGGGGTTCTCCCAGCTCGGCTCCGATTCATTTTTCCTGTACTCCTTCCTTGCTTCCTTCACAAATTATATTTTATTTAAACTTCGCACGGAAAGAGAACAAATCTTTTAATAAAGGGTTGTGTTCAAGGAAAAGATAATAAAACAGGATGTATTTGGGTTCGGGTTTTGGAATCCGGTAGATCATGTGAGTTGTTCCAATGAAGAACTCTCATTACCTAATATTGACGAGGCTAGCAAACAAGAGATAAGGTAATCAAGGACATGATCATTGCTCCAAATTAAAACTTTCGAGAGAAAGAAATCCTAACTCAACTCATTGCACCTCCAATGCTTATGGTGGAACGATTAAAATTAAAAATTTAGGCTTTAGATAGGATAGGCATAGTCTCAACTTGGAAAAGAATTAGTCAACCTTATTTTGCAGGGGTTTTAGATAGGCAATAAAACAATCACCTCCAATTCAAGCCTTACTCATTAGCAAAGTCGAAACAAAAAGCCCTAGATCAAGATGAAGCATGGGTATTGCAAGAACAAATTATCTACTAAGCTCCACAACCAAGATTTTAATTCAAGACATAGCTCATGATCAAATAATTAAAAAGGACAAAGAAAGACAAGCATGCATAGGTAGATAAAAATAAAACTCGCACGATCCAAGGATTTATTCAAACGAAAAGAAAAGACTCTTTATTTGATTTTCTTGACTCACACTAATTTAAGACTCTTCACGCACACTAAATTAAGACTCTCAAAAGAACACGAGCGGTAACACCTTCCCCCCACGCATAAAACATATGATGTCCTCATTCTAAAATAAATGTAAGGGGAAAGGAGAGACGCTCATAAAAAAATAAAGATAAAACTATTTACAAACTTACCTTGTTTTTCATCGTTAGGCTTGACGATCCGGATCACCCAACAAGATATAGACGTCGATGTATTTAATGGGCACGACGTCCGGTTCCAAGAACACCTTGAGTTGTTGTCCATTCACCACATATTGATCTCCCTTGACGTCCATGATTGTTACCACTCCCGAAGGCGACACCGAGTGTACGACATATGGTCCATCCCATTTGCTTTGCAATTTTCCTTTGCCAAAGACTTTGTACCTAGAGTTGTTGTAACACCCTAAAAATAGATTAACAAGTTAATTTTTGATTTATTTTGTTCAATGTAAGCATGATCACTTTAGGGTTATACAACTTTGTCCTAAGTAAAATTTGATATAAAAGAAATAGAAACATGTGTGTGCATACATGCTGGTGCATATTTTTTTTGTTAGTTAGCAATTCAATTTGTGGGGTATGAATTCATCGCGTTAGGTCTGGTTTGCCCCCTCAAACTTTTGGCCCAGTCCCTTTTATCCCCTCCAATTCCCAGCCCTCGCTCGCCTTTGCACTCCACGGCCCAAAACCCCGGCCCATCCCGCAGCCCGCATTCCTCCCCACAGTGCAAAGGCGCCCAGCGCCGGGGCGTTTTCTCCCTGAGCCACTGACAGGTGGGGCCCACCTGTCGGGGTCATCTCCTTCCCCGCGCCCAACCGGGACTCGACCATCGCCGCCCCTTTCCATCGCCGGCGCCGCCTTCCCCTTTCTCCCTTACCATCCCCGGCCCTTCCTTTCTGGTCCCTTCCATCCCCGCATCACCCCGGGCTATATAAAGCCGAGCCCCGCCCCCTTTTCCCCTCAACCGAAGCTCCACCGCGACCCCGCCGACGAGCTTAGGTGAGCCGCCGCCACCGTGCTCCAATTTGCCACCCCGAGGACTCCCGGCTCACCCCTTTGCTCCCCTTGTCGTACACAGGAGCCCTCCGCGACCGAAGCCGCTGCTTGGAGCCGTTGCCGAGCCCAGGAGAGCCCTAACGCCGTTAACCGACGCCGCCGTCCGCCGTTCGACGCCGACCGACACCACCGCCACTCAATCGACCCCTCTAAGCCCCTGGTAAGCTTTGCCGTTGCCTCAGCATGCTCCCCGACCAAACCCCGTCCCAAACCGAGCTCCCTAGGGCCTAAACCGACCTCGCCGGAGTTGCGCCGCCGTCGCCGCCGCTCGCTGCCGCAAATAGCTCGCCGCCGGCTGACCCCGCGTCCCGCTTTAAACCCTGGCCGTCGGATCTCATCTGGATGGCCATGATCACCCGATACCCCTTCGCCCCTTTTATGGTCCACCGTAGACCCATGGACCGGGTCTATGGGCCTGGTCCACAGCCGCGTCAGCGCCACGTGGTGCCACGTGTGCGCCACGCAAGCAGCCACGCCAGCCGAGCCGCCACGCAGTGTCGCTTTTTCACTTTAGCCCCTCTGTTTATTCCAAATCAACCCACCGTCCATTCGTAGTTTAAAAGTAATTACAGATAGGTCCTTTTTCTTCTGTTTTAACCCCTGCGCTTTTAAATATTTGAACTCGCTGTCCTAGGTTGTTTATTTACATGTTAGACCTTCTGTTTATACTCATAATTACATTTAGGTCCCTGTTTTCTTACAGTTATGTCCCTGGTTTTTGTTTTATTTATATAAAATGCGTTTTAGCTCCGATTAAAGTGATTCTTGCGCTCATTTGTTCGTAGTAATGCGTATAATAGTTTTATGAGCCTTTTTTCTTTCTGTTTGTACTGTTTGGTGTACTGTTCTAATAGAGCTCACTTGTATTGCATGTACTGACTTGTTTGGATGTTTGTGTGGTGATGTTGATCGAGTATAGACGGTGAGCCGTTCGTGCCTTCGGAAGATCAGCAATTTGAGGAGCAAGAGCAGCAGCAGCAGTACCTAGAGGAAGGCAAGTGTAACACGAGAAACTCCTTGCGACCCAATAACCTTTAATTATCATGTTCATATATGCATGTGTCCAATTTTGATGAACCCTTAGGACTTTACCTAGTTTTACTTTATCCTATTTACCTTGACCACCTGGGTTTATGCATTACAGGTAGATTATTGCTATGCTTCGCAATCTTTGTTTATGAATCAATGATCTCATGATGTAACTTGTTAATTTTGACTAATGGTATATAGAACTGTGATTAAAAACATGCTTTTTAGCAACATGGTTAGGGAGCTTGAGCATGTGTTTTGGTTTTCTCTAAGCATCTCTCTTGAAGGTCCAATTTCTTAAAGTGACAACCCAGAAAAACCATACAACCAACAGAACTACATGGCTCTGGTTTTGATTAAGTAAAATGAACTACTCTAGCTTGTTAGTGGTTACCGAAAGGCGCAAGTGGGGCTCCATGGTTTAAGTGTGGACCTCGTCTCGCCTCTGGCATGGGATCATGTTTACATGTGGGATTGACTGGAGGAGGAGGGGTTCATGCGCCTAAGTTGAAACCATAGCGGCCACTAACTTGTTAGGGGGACTTTTGAAAGGTCTCGTAGCGGTGCCCTGCACTCGTCTTTGGGAGTGCATTGTCTATGACAAAGGGGTGTCACGACTGGTGGTGAAAGTGTACAACCTCTGCAGAGTGTAAAACTGTTATAACAGTCGTGCTCACGGTCAAGAGCGGCCTGGATCCTTTTTGCTAATTGGTCACCTCTTTGGGATGATGGTCTTAATGAATTTGATGGTTATTATTGTTATACTTCTACTTCATTAATTTGGGTTCAACTGGGATGCATTAAATAGTAGTAATTTGGTTAATATTAAAAGCTGATCAACTAAAAGTGCTAATCGTAGTTAAACCATGTCTAACCTTTCAAGCCTTCATACCTCGTGTTATACTTGTTAAGTAAAGATGGATTACTTACACTTGCATTATTCAACAAAATCCTGGATGGGTACTCAGATGCACCAGCGGACTTTGGTGAGTTCCCAGAGGAGTTTCAGGAGTTCTAGGCAGTTGTTCATAAGTCGGCGTCCCTTTGGATTGATGGCGCCACGAGTATCTAATAATTACTGTCCGCGTATTACTTTGATTAAAGACTTGTGTCAAATTTGTAATAATTCAGGATGTTACTGTTTTGATTCGAGCACTGGTCTATCTTTGATATTATTATTCTGGAGCTATATGTGTGTGTTAGACTTCCTGGGTACACATATAGTAGCATTCGGATTTCTTTCGTAAATTCGGGTGTGACAATTGTATAGTAGGACCTTGTCTCCTTCCTTGAATTCCTTTTTTGCAATCTTTTGTCGTACCATCTCTTCATCCTTTCTTTGTAGATGCTTGCGCTATGATATGCCTTCAATCTTAGCTCTTCAAGTCCACTTATTTGAATCCTCCGTTTTAATTGTGCCGCATCAACATCAAAATTCATCTCTTTTATTGCCCAATAAGCCTTGTGCTCTACCTCTACGGCAAGTGACATGTTTTCCATAGACGAATTGATATGGAGTCATACCTATTGGTGTTTTATGCGCGGTTCGGTATGCCCATAATGCTCTTTCTAGCTTCTTTGACCAATCTTTTCCTCCTTTAGTCACCATCTTCTTAAGGATATCTTTGAGTTGCTTCTTTGAAGTCTCCGCTTGGCCATTTGTTTGTGGGTGATAGGCGGTAGACACTCTATGCTCAATTCCCAACTTCGACAAACATTTGCCAAAATCTTTGCCCGTAAAATATGTGCCCCCATCACTTATTAAAACTCTAGGAACGCTATATCTAGGGAATATTACCATCTTGATCATTTGAAAAGATTCTTCTGTAGACACTTTCTGACATGGAATCGCTTCAACCCACTTCGATACATAATCAACCATGACCAAGATGTGTTCATATCCATGTGAGTTCACGAACGGTCCCATGAAGTCGATTCCCCAAACATCAAACATATCAATTTGCAAATTATAATTCAGCGGCATGGCATTCCTTTGTGACACGTTTTCCGTCCTTTGGCACTCCAGGCAAGTTGCAACATACCTCTTCGCATCTTCGTGTATCTCTGGCCAATAAAATCCGCTTCCCCATACCTTTGCGTGCTTTCTAAAATGCCCATAATGTCCTCCATATTCCGATGAGTGGCATTTTCTTAGAATTTCTTGTCTCTCTTCCCGCGGTATGCATCTTCTTAGCACTCCATCATCTCCATATCTATAAAGGTATGGTGCATGCCAATAGAACTTTTTACTCTCGGCAATCACCCTTCTTTTTGCGTATCTATCCAAATGATCCAAGAGCATCCTCCATATGCACCTTATAATATCATTCATCCATCCATCCTTATCAAGTACTCGATATAGATGATCATCTCTGATTTTATCTTCAATAGGCTCCATCCCATCATCTCCATGATGCATTCTAGATAGGTGGTCGGCTACAACATTTTCCACCCCTTTCTTGTCCCGAATCTCCACGTCAAACTCTTGTAATAATAGAATCCACCGAATCAAATGTGGCTTGGCATCTTTCTTGGACAAAAGGTACTTGATCGCGGCATGGTTGGTGTGCACAATCACCTTCGAGTTCACAATGTAGGATCTAAATTTTTCAAAGGCGAATACAATGGCGAGCAATTCCTTCTCCGTTGTTGCATAATTAACTTGAGCTTCATTAAGAGTCTTGCTTGCATAATAAATTGCGTGTACCTTCCCTTCTTTCCTTTGTCCAAGAACAGCTCCAACGGCATAGTCACTTGCGTCGAACATTATCTCAAATGGAAGATTCCAATCCGGCGGTTGGATAATCGGTGCACTAATGAGAGATTGCTTCAATTTCCGAAATGCTTGCAAGCAATTTTCGTCGAAGTCGTATGCCACATCTTTTTGGAGAAGTTGCGTCAATGGCTTTGTGATCTTTGAGAAATCTTTTATAAATCTTCTATAGAATTCG
>CM014274.1:59495982-59517662 GCA_004135705.1 Alloteropsis semialata
GGTAGTGGAAAATGATCCTTCCTCGTTGCCGTGTTCAATTTTCTATAATCGACACACATTCTCCATCCGGTCACGGTCCTTTGCTGTATCAATTCATTCTTCTCATTTCTCACGACCGTTAATCTTCCTTTCTTTGGCACACAATGCACCGGGCTCACCCATTCACTATGTGGCACGGGGTATATTATTCCGGCATTCAACAATTTAATCACCTCCTTCTTCACCACATCGCACATGGCATGACTCAATTTTCTTTGATGCTCCACAACCGGCTTCTATTGATCTTCAAGTTGTATGCGATGAGTGCAAAAGGCTAGACTAATACCTTTCAAGTCATTTATTGTGTACCCAATCACCTTCTTGTGTCTTCTCAATAAATTCAGCAATTTATCCATCTCTTTCGGACTCAATTCATCGCTCACGATGACTGGGTACGTCTTGTTTGCTCCCAAAAATTCATACTTCAATCCCTTGGGTAATGGCTTTAGTTCACCTTCAGGTGCTTCGGGTTCTCCTTGTTGCAAATCTCCGATATCTTTGAATTTTTCTTCCTTCAAGCTTCCATATTGTGCCTTCAATCCCTCGGTTGCTTCCACTAGTTCTTCGTCTTGATCATTATGAATAATGTCATTCTCCATTGCATGTTGGAGAGGATCCCTGAAATTGTCAACAAAACAAAGGCTCTCTACCTCTTCGTTATCAAGAGGTAGTGGTAAAGCAATACGAGAAGCGGGTAGGAAATCATATGTGTATTTAGTTCCATCAAGATCAATCGTAACTCTACCCTTTCCGGCATCAAGAACGGCATTAACCAACTTAAGAAAAGGCCTACCAAGTATTATATCATCATGTTCATCATGGCAAGCATCAATTACAAAAAAGTCGGTTGGAATAGCTTTATCCGATATTGCAACATCTAAATCTCTAAGCACACCCAAAGGTTATGATCAATTTAATTGGTGTAGGAGCAAGATTCAAAATTTTTCTATAATGCTCATCATAAAACTTTGAAGACATAACACTTACATGGGCTCCGATGTCGCATAAAGCTTTGCAAAATATTTCTCCATTGATCGTGCAACTTATGTGAGGTGTAGGTAGCGGGGTACCTTCAACATGATTGGCTTTTATGGCATACACCTCGGCTAGGTGCGCGAATGGAGATGCCTCCGGCTTCACTCCCATAATTTTCTTCACTTCGGCAACGTGATCCAGGTCTATCTCTTCTTCTTCATTGAAAAGTTTTTGAATATTCTCACCGGCTGATTTTTTGTCCAACTCAAACCCCGAGTGTTTCTCCGGTAGAAAGCTTGATTCTATGGCTTTCACCGATCCTTTTTTATTTGGATATGGTCTTCTCTTCTCGAATACTTCTCCAAAGTCGATCGGGATCCAATCCATTTGCTCAAATTCTTTTAGTGACCTTGCATTTGCCAAACTTGTTCCTTTTACTTCTTCCGGCTTGCAATTTTTGTTGCTTTGGATTGGTCCTCCTTCATCGTGAGTTGCTTCTTCAATCTTTTCTCGCTTCGGTTCTTCTTTCTTCGCTTCCGGGGCTTCTTTTCCAAAAATTCCAGCAAGCGTTCCCACTTGAGTTTCTTGCTCAACTCTTCGAAAGACGATTTTCCCAATCTCTTTGCATGGCTGCCCCTTTGCTTATTCTTTGTAGGATTTGGGCGGCTTCCGTGAGTGTTTTCTCCATGAGATCTCCTCCAGCACACATTCGAACAAATTGCATGCATTGGGGGGTTAGGGAAAAATAAAAAGTATGCAAGAGTACATCATCGGGGAATCCTAGCCTTGGTCCTGGCTCGATTAATCCGTTGAATCTATCCCAAGCTTGATCTATTCCTTCATCCTTTCCTTGTGTGAAAGTGATCACTTGCCTCCGAATGTATTGAAATTTTCTTATCGGAAAGAACCGTCCACAAAATTTCTTCATCAACTCATTCCAATTTCCTTTCACCTCGAAGGATGCAAGTGCGTACCATCTTTTCGCTTCATCTACAAGTGAGTATGGGAAAAGATTCCATCTAAACCAATCTAGTGGAACTCCATCTTGTTGTACTGTGTTGCATAGCATCGTGAAATTCTTAATGTGCCTATATGGATTGTCCATCTCCACCCCTCTAAATGGATTTGCCGCTGCCATCTTGATGATTTGAGGCTTGATCTCGTACACAATGGCTTCGAGTGCCAAATCTGATTTTTGCATATCAAAGTCCTCCGGTCGCGGGCTTGCATAATCCCTTAGTGATTTTTCTCCTTCCTCTATGGGTTGAGCAACAAGAGCCATCTAGAAAACAAAAACAAAAACAAAGATTTTTTTCTAAAGAAAAGGGTTAGGTGTTAGTAACCAACAAAATAAATACAAAGATAAACGTAACAAACTAGCTTGTTTCTCGGCAACGGCGCCAGAAAAGCTTGTTGACAGCCCTTAGGCACGCCAATTACGAACCGCAAGCGCATGGATCGGTTGTAGCTTTTCCCTTAGAGTATCCCTCAAGGTCTTATCAATCCGTGGAACAAGTGGATTGCTACGCCTAACTAAGCACTATTCTCGTTGATTGAAAGCTCTTTATCGAATGATGGTGTGTATGAGTAAAGAACTAAATCTAATCTAACTTAAGAGAACAACGTAGAGAGCAATGATATTGAGAGAACAAGATATGTAGAATGCTTGTCCAAGGGATCTAGGATCACTTAAAGATGTAACCACCGAGCAAGAACGAACCGATCTAATCTATCAAAAGTAAAGGTGCACCAAGCTCAACCCTTTCCCTCCCGCGTACTGTCTCTACACGAGGGTAATCCATGATTGAACAACAAGAGCACAAGATTGTCGATGTATTCTAGGTATGCAAGACTACGAGCGATGCATCCCCAAAGCAAAGTCGTCCGACTATTAGATTAAAAGCACCAACGACAAGAATATGATAGCAAAGATCCAAAATAATGGTTCGGCAATTACAACCTAAGATCTCCCTTCAACCCCAAGGACAAACAAGGACTTTACCCCATAATGTTACACATTGTAGCGCTGAACATGGTGTAGAATCCTCCGAAGTAGATGTACACCGACGGGGAAGACGATCCGGAGGAGGGAAATCCCTACGCCGGGGCGGCTAGGGGGTGTTCTTCCTCCTCTCGAGCTCCTCCTTGCTTGCTCCCTTGTAGATCCAATCTCCTCCTTGTTCTTGATCTTGTGGCGGCACCAGAGGGACCTTGTTAGGGTTTCCCGGCGTCGCCCTTCTCTCCAAATGTGGCTCCCTCTCTTTGTTGATTCTCCATAATAATAGGTCCTTGATGTGGTTGACCTCGGGAGCTTTTATAGGCGGCTCAGGCGCTTGGTGGTGGGCATCCGACTAGGGTTTCACATCAACTTCATGCTCAAGAAAGGTGGGGACGTTTGGGCCCAAAAATGGGCTAGGCCGGCCGGCCCCATAGGCCCTAGGTCGGCTGGCCTAGGCCCTTTTTGGCCCCTCTCGCCTCCATCTTTTGTGTGCAGGTCCTCCTCCGTGATGCTTGTCCATGTGTGCACTTTGGTCCATGTCCAACCCCTCCAAATATGTCATATTTCCTGTCATATCACAACATACTCCAAAATACAGCACATATTCGAAAACGGGGTTATTCTTGTGCCAAATGGCGGGTTAGTATATGAGTTAGTCCAAAAACACCGCTTAAATGACACCAAAAGTGTGACAATAACAAGCGCCAACATCTTCCTTGCACTTAATTACACACAACAAGACACATTGCTCTCAAGTGTTCAGCATTTAAAGTTCAAGTTGTGACCGGCTACTTTTCATTATGGAAGATAGACTAGCAATAAAGAACAAGTCACAATAATAATAAATGCAATGCTCTTAAACTTAAGCTAACTTTAGACCTTTACCTTGATCCATCGTAAAGAGTTTTTCAAAAAGATGCATATCCAACATAAGTGAGATTCTCTTGCAAAAGATCATGGGAACACTCATCGCATCAAGTCGCTCAAGCCTATACTAGATTATTTTCAACCTATTCTACTCATATATGAAATTGGAAGGCTTATGTGGGGCTTGGTAAGTAAAAACAATCCTAGCAAAACATTATATCTCAAATATTGTCAAACTAAGAGAGAGATCTATTGGAATTACCGAGACTAGTCAAAAAGACCATGGAGAATAAATGTTGGAAAGAGAGTGGGATGGAACACACACATTTAGATAGGTGGACATGTGCAAATGGCAAGAGGATGATCCCGAGGCACAAATGAAGTCCTCGTTATCGGATTGCACATGGTTGGAAAATTGAGTATGGAATTGTCTTCAAAGCACTTGAAATTTGATGAAGCTAAAAGAACTATGGAGCATTATTTCTCCCTTTTTTTCTTTCTTTCTTTCTTTCATTTTTTCTTTCATCTTTGTTTCATTTCTTTCTTTTTTTTTCTTTTTCCACATTTTTCTTTCTTTTTTCTCCTTAGAACCTTTGGCAACATAGTGCTTACTCAGCATTCTCCCCCATGCTTAAACGACTGCTCGTCCTCGAGCATAGAAGTGAGGGTTGATAATTGCTAAAGTAAGTACACAAAGTCCAACTTGATCTTCTAGAAAAGCACTTGAATCTTCGGGGAGTTTTTTCGATGCCTCCTAAATTGATGTTCTCTAAATTAAGCTCTCGATTCTTGTGGATTTTTTGTCGAGAAAATGATCCATACTCAATTGTAGGTTATGGTCAAGGAGGTAATTACAAAAAGATATTTGGGTTTAGGGTGGATATCCAGTGAAGTTTGCAAAGTTTCTGGTGTAGAAACTTACAATGCATGGATAGAAAGGCTAGCAAAAAGAAGGTACGCAAAAATGGAATGACCAGCTTCTTAGTCTCGAACCATAGAAATCAATCTTAATTCAACTCATCAAAATATAAGTTTGCAAGTCTAAAGGTTTCATCATGATAGGTCATGTATATGTAAAGGCTTTGGTAGGTAGAACTTTGCAAGAGATTCACGAATGTGGATAGCATAAGAATCAAGTTTTAATTAAAACAATACAAGGCATAAGGTCATCGGTAAACTTAAATCAAAGAGCAACATAAGGAATATGTGGGTCTAGAATTTAGTCATTTAACCTCCACAAATAAAAAAATCAGTATTTAGTCAATATAAGATCATTTTACAGAGAGCAAAAGGTCAAGTCATGTACAACATCATGAAGGTAGAACAAAGCGGCAACTTTCATCACTTTTCCATAAGCAAAGGCATTCAAAATATATCATGGTGGTGAGCACAAAGTGATGGTGATCATTATTTGCTAAAAACAAAAACAAAACTAGGTTATCCTCCTAGTAGCCATGTTATTAACAAGAGAGATATACAAAGGTTTCTAACCTATAATCGATGGCATACATATATACAAGCATTAAGAAGGATATGAACAAAGAGAAGGTTGAGGAAGAGTTACCGTCCTTTTCGATGCTTGCAATGAAGTGCAGCGCGGCCTCCCCCATGCTTAAGCATTATGCTTAGCATGGAAAAAAAGTAATGAGCATCTTGTGACAACCGTGATTATTGTACTCCATATGGCCTTTTCCTTTTCATCCAACAAGTCTCCCCCATGCTTAGCATGTTGCTAAGCGTGAGAAAAGACGGTGAACCATCATGTGATTCTTGAAACCATGTGTTTGGAGATTATCTTTATGCTTCTTCACCTTTGTTGCCTTAATTTTCCATCAACCCCTTCCCATTGTCGCTAAGCCTTGGTCCCAATCATTCCTCGTACCGTTATCACCTCCCTGCTTGTTGTCTTTATTGCTGCTTCATCTTCCATGAATTTTTTTTATTTATTTTCAGAACAGAACATGTATTGAACCATTACTCCATTGCAAAGTGCACAAATTTCTCTTTCCAACGAGTCATCATTTGCTCAAAACGGATTCTGAACAAAAGAGTTATGCCCATTTTATTCCAGCACTGCAATCTGTCCCGAGCTGATTTCAGAACACGCGGCGCCCAATGTTTTTGTCGTATCTCCTTGTATGGGTCTTCAAATTCGTTGATCTCAGATGCGTTGGAATGAGAATTTAATGGAGTCTTTGAATATCCACTTTTTTTCTAGTACAGCTCTGAGCATGTGCAGATTTTAGATGAAAACAGCAGTATCCCTTTCAATCTTCGGAGATGTTGACGATCTTGGTTTGCAACTTTGATCACGAATTCATGGGATTTCTTCGTCATGCTTGCAAAACAATTGAGACGCACACACTACCCCCGAGGTGACAGTCGGGAGCATAAGCAAATGCCAACAACCAATGACATTCCTAAGACCTTAACTTGTGGCATAATTAACCTAGTAAAAGAGAAAAATAAAAACCTAATGGGTGTGTGTGCGTGCAAAGTAAGTATGCAAATGAGAGGAAAGCATATAAACAATGACAATGTTTACACCTAGTTCTAAACACTATGTTTACACCTAGGTTGCTGAATTTCTCCATAGTCATAAAGATCTATTAACCAAGGTTAAAACACCATGTCTATCCCAAGGTCAATAACTCCTTATAGCACAAGAAAAATAAAGCACACTGCAAAGCTTATAAACCAACCAATGCAATGCAAATGCTAACAAGGTTCTTAAAACTAAATGATGATGGTCCGCAATCATGTCTAAACACCATATTTACATAAGATTGCAAATGAAAAATGCCGTCCAAGCATTAACATAGATATGAAAGCATTCATCCTGAAGTTTTGTGAGAGAACCGAGCTAACAAATGCATGATGGAACGATGGAATGGATGCAAAATACAAATGCAAAGAGTTAGCAAAAACAAGGGTTAGCAAGGTTTGAAAGGTCTTTCAATGTTGTTCCACAATCAGATGATTCAAAAGTAATTGCTTAGAGTGACAAAGCTTGGCCAACCACTTCATAAGAAGTGAAGCATTGTCGTCAAGGAAATCATTCATCAAAAAGAACCGAACAATCTAGCTAACGCGGTTTAAGGGAAGGTTCATGGGTATCCTATATTTTTGACTTAAAACAAGAATTTTGAAGAGAGAAGTCAAGTTTAGAAAATCTACCTAAGGTGGTTGAAAACAAAAAGAAAAAACGAAGGTTGTTTCATTGGGTGGAAAACAAATCCTATGGTTTTAGGATGGCTATAGGCATGAGAGATTTTCCTAAGAATTTAGGATCTCATAGGGAGGCTAGTCAAAGTTTTCAATTAGGACAAGGAATAGATATAGACTTGGCTAATCTGAATGGTGCAGCAAGCTGATCAACACAAGTCAATCCTACCCTTGTCAGCTCTGGTTTTTGGCTGGGGTGGTAGGAAGGCTTAGGTGGGTTTAACAAAAAGTTAGATCCAAACAAAACATGCAATGCAATACAAGGGTGAGAACAACATGGCATGAAGTGCAACACGAGATGGATGAACAAAATGATATGACATGATGTGATGGTCTAAAAACAAAACAAAAGTTAGCCTAGATTAACTAGCCACAAGTTTAGAATCAAAGGATGGTGTCATACCTCATATTTCTCTCTAAAAAGACTCAAAAGAAAAAGACTCTAAACACTAATAGCAATAGGCATACAAAAGGGTCTAAAAGTTTTCCAAGATTAAATAACAAAGTGCTCTCTCAATAACATTTAGATCATACAACATAAAATTGTGGCATTTATTAGAGCAATGGTACAATGTTAATTACTTGATGATTCGATTAAAGAGCACAATATAGACCGTCATCTTATATAGATAATAAACAAAAGATCGGGTTGCCTCCCACAAAGTGCTTCATTTAAAGTCATAGAGCTAGACTTTCTCACCTCGATTATGTTCATGCGAAGCCATGGTCTTTTATGCGAGAATCCAAAATTTTCATGCAGCTTGATGCCATGTTTTGTAATCCGTCGTGGTTTGCTTCTAACATCTTCATGAATTAAATGTCGCCTTATTATGTCTTCATATGCCAATATTCTTGAGGTCTTCATTTTGTTCCAAACTTCTGAATTTGATTATGTACGCCTAATGAAAGCATTTCTCAAGCTCCTCTTCATTGTTGTCATCATTATCTCCTCCACCGTGTTCTCATCAAGTTGCTCCTGCCTCTTCTTCATAGATTTTCCTCTATGTACAGAATAGAATATATAACAAAATATATATCTATTGAAAATTTTATGAAATTACCTTTCCAACGAGTGGTCATTCATCTTAAATGGAGCTTAAATAAGAGAGTTATGCCAATTTTACTTCAGCGCTGCGTGCTGTCCAGAAAATTTCAGAATGTATGACCTTTGATTTTTTGATCATAACTGCTTGTAGGAATCTCTGATTGACTTGATTCTTCTTTCGTTGGAACTGAAACTTCATGCTTTTAAATATCTAAAAATATTCCGCTATTTTCTTTAGAAGTTGTGTAGACTTTTGATGAAACAGTACCTTCTTGCGAATTGATCCGGAGATATTGATGATCTTGATCTTGTGGTCTTTGGAGCGTCGTGTTGTGCATCCTTAGGATTCAAGGTCATCACCATTGATTTACCAGCGAGTGGCATTGCTCCAATGATGTGTCTTCTCTATAGTTCTTGCTTTACCGAAGGTGCCGGGATCGTAGGGGGCTCTTGCTCTTTATGTCGATGATTTGAGCGGTTTCTTTCATTGGTAGCATCACTCAATTAGAAAATTCTTGAGCATCCTACTGGAGAAGATTGGTGGTATCATGGTGCTTCTAATCTTGTTTCCTCCAGTTTTGATCAACTTCAAATCATCATCTTTTGTACTCAAGGACCTCCAATCATCACTTGACATTATCATCACCTTCTCCGTTGTTTGCTGCTACTTATTCTTTGTTGAATTCCTCTTCACCCAGTACATAACGTATACCAAACTTCTACTCCATTGTAATGTGAATCAAATTCTCTTTCCAACGAGTGCTCATTCACTTCAAACGGACTCCAGATGGGAGAGTTACGCTTGTTTTACTCTAGCACTACGTTCTGTCCCGAGCGATTTCAGAACGCGTAGTGTTGAAAGATTTTACCATAAATCCTCGCACCGATCTCCAAAATTTACGATTATTGATGCTTTGGAAAGAAGACTTGATGGAGCTTCATATTTTCTAATTTTCCTCAATGGTACCTCTCTAATCATGGGTGAAAAACTGGTCTCAACAGAAACCTTCTAGAGACATTGATGATCGGATCTCACGACTTCTTTGGGGCATGATTCACCACCTAAAGCTTGGACAAACAATTCTCCAAGAAACATTAGTCTTAAAAATTAATTAACACGGTAGCATACCTTGTTCATCTTCACTTGCTTTGGGTGTGTGCTCGATAGCGGATGATGGGCACTAACAAAAGTTAGCACATACCACTAAAGAGTGGATCCTCATGTAGCCATCAACTTGTGGGAGCGAGTTTGGACTTGATAAAGCCCAAGCTTAGTGTCTAGATTTCCACCTGCTTTTAAGGACACAAACAAGAAAATAAGAATATATGCAATAATAAAATTAGGGTTAGTCCGAAAAATTAGATAGATCACCCTAGGGTTCGAGTTGCTGATCCCCGGCAGGGGCGCAAGAAAAGCTTGTTGACGGTCCTTAGACACGCCAATTGTGAACCGCAAGCGCACAGATCATCGTAGGTTTTCCCTTAGAGTATTCCATCTAAGGTTTATCAATCCGTGGATCGACAATGAACTACCTAGGGTTTCCCATCTAATCTAACGGATCTATCCTAGCATGAAGCGTTGATTGCATATAAAGGATAAAACCTATTATAAGATATGAGTGGTGTGTAAGTTGATCACATCCATAAACATAGGCAAAGATAGAGCAACCAAAGGATAAACGGGCCTATCGTCTTCTAGTTATAGTTCTAGCAAATAAGAGTATGCGCATCATGCATCTCATCCAAAGCCATCTTTAAACTACTATCCTCCAGTCAAACCCCCGAAAGCCCCACCGTACACGGGATCACACCCTGTCACGATGCTCCCTATCGGCGTGGGTAACTTAAGGGCACGTTCGCGAAGAACGTGTTGAACCTCTTGGTAGATCGGGTATGAAACTCTAGCCACCATGGCTACAAGATCACCCTAAGCAATCTATATCGATAATAGATTGAAAGCAAAGCAAACCCAAGAAAAGCACAAGATCATAGAAGGAGGAATCGAGTTGCTAAAAGATCGGATGACATGAATAACATTACTCATATAATAGATGTGTTTAGATCATCACCACCGAGTACATACCATTGATGACTCCAACTAGCTCTTGAACTCCACCATGGCACAACCACGCAGGGAGGCCATGGCGGCTAGGGTTGGCCTAAGTCATCCATAGACAACTTTGAGGACTTGCGGCGGCCGTCGTCTCCTTTTGGTGTATGCCCTAGGTTTTACCGAGTTCTGGTGGATGGATGTGCATGCCTCCATGCATCGGGGCTATAAATAGTCCGAGGAAACCCTAACTCGAGAGGGAGGCCGAGGCGGCGCAAAAACCCCCTAGGCCGTCTGGAATGGGCCCTCTGGGCCGGCCGGCCTGGGCTGTTTTTGCAGCCTCTCGGTCCCATCTTTTGTGTGCAAGATTCTAGATCCTCCAGGAGTTGATTTGTTAATGCATGTGGGTATTTGACGTCGGTTGCTTCGGGATAAGATTGGGTCTTGATAGCTTTCCAAATGTCTGCCTGATTTGCCTTGATCCTGAAGTCATCCGACCTTATCTTCAAGTCTTTGCCCTTCCACATTCTTGAAAGTTGGTTCACCATAGATGAGAGCGAACGAAATTCAAGTCACATGGCCTTCAATCCTCCGCGCTACGCATGATCTTGGTCTTCGTCCAAAAGTGCTCATTTATAGCTCAAAAACCTGCGTAAACCAAAATCCTCCAAAAATACATGCACATGAGAAAATGGGGTTATTTCAAGTGCCAAGTGGCGGGTTAATATATGAATTGGTCCCAAAACACCACTTAATTAGCACTAAAAAGGTGTCGCTAACGAGCGTCAACAGCCTCTATGACTAGATCTTATCCTGTATGTCCAAGACCACACCAAAAGGCCGCCCTCGAGCTCACACCTCATCAGATATGCAGGGGTATGTATGCCGCGCTTCGAAGTCGCCTTTTTCCAATTAGTCTTTTTTTGTGTTAAATTACGATAATGGCCAAGTATAGGTGGCATGTTGTATGGATAAGGAGCATCTGAAAGAGGGTAGGGATTACAGGCAAAAGTGGGTACTGAGAGATCAGATACGTGGCAGCTTGTAACTTCTACTGGGAAGGAACCATGTGTCACATGGTTATGGTATTTACAGGCAAGCATGGCTACTCGAATTGAGAATCAATTGCACTACAAAGAAATTTCAGTGGTTCGCTGGCAAAAGAAAGGAATTCCCCGCTTGGGTAAAAACGTTTGTGAGCACAAAGTATGTGTCCAGATCGACGATCAGAAACAATAATCCTTTTTGTGGGTACGGTTGTACTCAGAGAGACGTGCAAACTGTGAGAGATGAAGAATTTCTAAACCCATGTTGTGCTAGGTCAAGCTGCAGATGGCACTTCAGTTGATCTCCTTCAGAAGGGGGGAGGGGGTATTTGCCTCACACGTAATCAGTACTAAAATAGCATTTTTCAACTAATAAATTACCATGAGTAAATTAATGATGAGGGAGAGGGATTGATTATGCTAGAAATACTTACATTTGCGGACTAATTGTGAATGATAGAAATGCGTAGCATTACTATTGCCAGTCCCTTAAGCTTACTACTAATGGCCCCGCATGATTTCACCTGAAGTCCCGCCACTGTGGCACGACCTTGCAAATAGAACAAAACACGTCCTGACATGCTCCCTTTAATCTGTCAAATATGTTTTCCTGCTATTTAGATCCTTCAGAAAGATACCATGCTTGTAAAATTCTAAGCATTGCAATATCCACGGTCCCTTCATGACATCAACTGTGTTCTCACTGAACATCAAAAAAAATGCCAATCATATCTCATCAACGAATCCAATCTTTAATTTGTAATCACTTTCACAAATGATGTATTTCAAATGTCAACTGCTGAATAGTCTAAATTTCAAGCTCGTTTTAAACAAGTCGCTGACGACGCTGCTATATCGGGCATCACAACAAATTATTGAAGTAGACGCTTTGAATTCACTATACAAATGCCGAACACCAAAAGGAAAGAATGAAATTCTGTCATCTATTCTTAGCATCTGTGAGATATATGGCTAGGCCTGTCCTTTGAGTTAGTGAAGAGACATGTCTGGCCTATCCTTCATAAATGGGACAATTCGCAAAGCATATATGCAGAAGTCTTGTCAAGAACAATTGCAGATGACAGCTTTTCTCTGACTTGAGGATTGCAGTAAAAGAAAGGAACTTGGAAGGTAGTAACTACTGAGTTGAGTGTGGGATTTAGATTGTGATGTGTACACTAACGGATAATAAATATCATGGTAACAGCTGAGCGATTAGAATGAAGTGGCCTTAAGAGATGATTTACCCACTAGTTTATATAATCTAGCTTATGGACCAAGGATATTACAGTAAAAGGTCATCATGGACCATCAAATGAAATAAGCTACCCATGTGCAGCTTATTTGAGATTATTTGGATGGTCCATAGTGGCTTTTTACCATGGTACCCTTGACTCATAAGCTAGATTATATAATTTGGGTGGAAAACAAACACCCCCTTAGTCAGAAGTAGTGATATGGAATTGGATTTTCAATTGATCGCACCAGTTATTTTATCTGTATGGAATAATCCTAATTTGTTAAGATCCGAAACAGTTGGTGATCATGCCGGTTGTAAACTTATCATACACAAACAATGGGACAGAGCTACGGGTTAACCTGATAATCCACACAACATTCTAATAATATGACTAGGTTTTACTTATACAGTATTAGGAGATATGAGAGAACAATATGGATTAGTCATGTTCTATGTTGAGTTCCTTATCCAAAGCATTCATTTCCTACCCTCAAGACAGTGTGCATTCTAATATTAAAAAAGCTGTAATTCTCAAGAAATTAGGTAATCTTTTTATAAAACACAATCCATAAGGTATAATCCAGCATGGTACCTCTGTTACGGAAACTGTCCCTATCCGGTCCTCTGCCTTCACATGTACAAAATTTTACAAGTATTATATTCATACATCCTGGATACAACGACAATGATCTCTGTGCCAGCCTCTAAATTACCTGGATTTGTTCATAGACTCTGCTACTGAGTGCTGACTGCTACGTTTTCAAACATTATTCAACTTTGTAAAGCTAGTTTCATCTTTTCCAAGCTGTTTCTGTTGAGCTAAGTGACCTACTTATATTTTATCCTACTATATTACACATGATTTTCTCTCTTTTCATGCCATTCTACCTTTTTGTATTAGGGTGGTGCCAGCGCCCATATATCCAGTCTGGGAATCAGCATCAGACGCTTCACCCTCGTCAAACAGAATGATGTTGACTATTTGTTCTGATAAGTGTGATCACCATGTGTGTGTACACATGAACTGACTTTAAAGTACGCACTAAATATTCTAAAGCAGAGACTGCAACCTTTGATATGCTCACACCTAAAACTGGTAATGGTTTGTGTTAGAATGGGCTATTAGGCCGGCCATATGGGCCATCGGCGCCCACGCCTAGAGGCTGGGTTGCCTTAGGGTTTTCTGGTGATTGGTTATAGATTAGGTAAGGATCTGCGTTGATTGGGTGTATTCTATAAACCCTAGATGATCCTTGCCTATATATTGTACACCCTTTGTACCTCCATAATCAATATGCTATTTTCCCAAGTCTCATTCACTTTCATGGTATCAAGAGTCCGAGTTCCACCTCGGATTTTCCACCTTTTGCTGCCCCAGCGCGCCGACTCCCTGTCGCGTTGCGCCTGTGCGCTGGCTCTCCATGCCGTGCAATGCCATGCCTGACTCCCAACCACCCTCGCCCAAGGGCGACGCCGCCAAGGAGGCCGCTCTCAAGGCCGCCACCACGCCCCCCGATCCATCTGCTTCTGCCACCTCCGTCACCGGCGTCCAGCACAATGAGATTGCCGCGCACGTGGCCAAGGAGAAGGCCAAACGCCCTCGTCCTGGAGCGCCAGCAGGCCTACGACGCGGCTCTTGCCCGCGCCGCCCAGGCCGAGGAGGAGGCCATCGCCGCCATCAAGGCCCGTGATGTTGCCCTTGCGGGTGCCGATCGGGAACGGGCGGCTGCCGCTGCCGCCGCCGCCGCTTTCGCACCCCTGCCCACGAGGGTGCTTTTGCGGGTGGACCGGCGGACCTTCATGCCGCCATGCTGCTTCAGGAGGCCGCCGCCCTCCTGCAACTCCACGTCCAGGCAGTCGCTGTCAAAAACATCCGGAGTCTCATCCACATCGTCCTCGATGTCGACTTCGGTGCCTTCAATCGTTGGCGTGATCAGTTCCTGCTGACTCTCGGCAAGTTCTCCCTCCAGGACCATGTCTACCTCGACGCCCCGGTCCCCTCCCCGGACTAGGATCGAATGGATTGCGTCGTCAAGTCTTGGATCCTCGGGTCTCTCACCGATGATCTTGCCGAGATCGTCTCCTTCCAGGGCTCCACTGCCCGGGACGCCTGGCTCGCCATCGAGTCCCAGTTCCTCAGGAACCGAGGGGAGCGCGCCATCCAGCTCGAGACGCGGTTCCACACCTTCTCCCAAGGCGACCTCTCCATCTTCGAGTACTGCCGCCGCCTCAAGAAGATGGCCAATGACCTCGGCGCCCTCAGGGAAGTCATCACTGACCGGACCCTCATCCTCAACGTCATCTGCGGCCTCAACGAGCGCTTCACCCACGTCGGCGCCCTCCTGCGTCACGCTCACCCCTTCCCCTCCTTCCTGGAGGCCCGTGAAGACCACGTCTTGGAGGAGATCACCCTGGATGCCCGGCAGCCCTCGTCGACTGTTGCACTCGCGGCCACCACCAAGACCCCATCCAACCCCTCTCCTAACCAGTCCAGCACGGGCTCCGGGGCACTGGGAATGGGAACACCTTCAAGAAACCCAACAGCCACCGCAGCAAGCGCGACAATGGTGGTGGGGGCGGCGAAAACAGCCAGCGCCCTCCCTCTGCGCCTTAGCAGCCCCCCAGCGGTGCATAGCCGCAACAACAGGCCGGCGTCGCGAAGGTCGTCCTCCCCTCCCCCTCCCGGCGGGTGGCCGACCGTCTACAATCCCTGGACGGGCACCATTCAGATGTGGTCTGGTGCCCGTCCCCCTCTGGCGCCCATCCCTCAGCCGCGCCCGCCACTGCAGCAACAGCAGGCCTTCGTCGCTCAGCAGCAGCAGCCTACGGCCACACCTGCCACCGAGGCCGGCCACTGGGCTCCACCTGGCATCTACAACCCCGTGGCTGGTCTCCCCTCATGGGACACACAGTCGCTGGCCTCCGCTTTCAGCACGGCAACGTTGAACCCACCTTCGATCGGTGAGTGGTACTTCGACTCAGGTGCTTCTTCCCACATGACATCTACCTCCTGCAATCTTTCACACCTTTTTTCCCCTGGTATCCTACTCCTTCATCCATTATTGTTGGCAATGGCTCCATGATTCCTGTCACAGCCACTGGCTCCACAGAGTTACCCAATTCTTTACACCTTAATAATATTTCGGTTCTTCTCAAATTATTAAGAATCTCATCTATGTTCGCCAATTCACTACCGTTAATAACTTTTCTATCGAGTTTGACCCTGCTGGTAGTTCTATGAAGGATCCTCACTCTAGGAATGTGATCGTCAAGTGCAATAGCTCTGGGCCGCTATACCCCCTATTGACGCTCATTAGCGACACGCTTTTAGTGCTATTTAAGTGGTGTTTTGGGACTAATTCATATACTAACCCGCCACTTGGCACTTGAAATAACCCCGTTTTTGCATATGCATGAATTTTTGGAGGATTTTGGTTTATGCAGGTTTTTGAGCTACAAATGAGCACTTTTGGACAAAGACCGAGATCATGCGTAGCGTGGAGGAATGAAGGCCATGTGACCCAGATTTCGTTCGCTCTCATCTATGGTGAACCAATCTCCAAGAATGAGGAAGAGCAAAGACTTGAAGAGAAGGTCGGATGACTTCGGGATCAAGGCGAATCAGGCAGACATATGGAAAGACATCAAGACCCGATCTTATCCCGAAGCAACCGACGTCAAATACCCACATGCATTGGCAAATCAATTTTTGGAGGATCTAGAAGCTTCCACGCGAAAGATGGGGCCGAGGGGCCACAAAAAAGCCCTGGGCCGGCCGGCCCAGAGGGGCCCAGGCCGGCCGGCCTGGGTTGTTTCTGCGCCACCTCGACCTCTCCTTCGAGCTAGGGTTTACTCGGACTATTTATAGCCCTGATGCTAAGAGCCATGCTCGTCCATCCACGAGAAGTTGACGCAAAGAGGGACACGTACCGAAGGATGCCGATGGCAACCGCAAGTCCTCGAGGTTACCTAGGAGATGGCTTAGGCCATGCCCTAGCCGCCATGGTTGGCCCTGTGTGGTGAAGCCATGGTGGAGTTCCGGAGCCATAACTTGAGCTCATCAAGGCATATGTACATTCGATGGTGATATCAATCTACTTGTTTTGTTTACTTTGATCTTCTATGATTCATGCTTATTCATATGTGTAGCTACCATATGCCTTTAGTAGGATTAGATCTAATTATGGTGATTAGTTTATGTCTTGCGGATAGATCATAGTAGTGCACGGGAAGTCGGCGTGATTATCCTCGTGTGGTGACAGCATGCGGGAGGGAAAAGGCCGAACAAACGTGTAATGTTGAGTAAACGACTCTTTATCATGGTACGAGATTAGATTGGTTACCGTTTTGGCTGGAGTTGCAACTAGAAGACGGTAGGCTTGTGCTACCATTGGTCGTGTAACCTCATGTCGGGTAGATGAGATTCATTCATAGTATTCATATTAAATTCATGGTCACCCTCATATGCAATCTATGCCTAATGCTAGGATTAGATCCGTTAGATTAGATGGAAAACCCTAGGTAGTTCATTGTCGATCCACGGATTGATAAACCTTGGATGGAATACTCTAAGGGAAAGCTACCAATAATCCGTGCGCTTGCGGTTAACAATTGGCGCATTTAAGGACCGTCAACAAACTTTTCTGGTGCTGTTGCCTGGGATCGGCAACTCGAACCCTAGGAAGATCTATCTAATTTTTGGACTAACCCTAATTTTATTATTGCATATACCCTTGTTTTCTTGTTTGTGTCTTTGAAAGCAGGTGAAAATCTAGACACTAAGCTTGGGCTTTAACAAGTCCAAACTCGCTCCAACAAGATTGATGGCTACATCAAGATCCGCTCTTTAGTGGTAGGTGCTAACTTTTGTTAGTGGCCCATCATCCGCTATCGAGTCCACACCCAAAGAAATCAAAGATAAACAAGGTATGCTGCCGTGTCAATTGAATTTTAAAGACTAATGTTTCTTGGAGAATTATTTGTTCAAGCTATAGGTGATGAATCATGCCCCGAAAAAGTCGTGAGATCCGATCATCAACATCTCTGAAAGGTTGCTGTTGAGACCAGTTTTTCGCCCTTGATCAGAGAGGTACCATTGAGGAAAATTAGAGAAAATATAAACCTCCATCAAGTCTTCTTTCCAATGCATCAATAATCGTAATTTTTGGAGATCAGTGCAAGGAGTTATAGTAAAATCTTTCAACACTACTCGTTCTAAAATCTGTTCGGGACAGAACGTAGTGCCAGAGTAAAACAAGCATAACTCTTTCATCCGAAGTCCATTTGAAGTGAATGAGCACTTGTTGGAAAGAAACTTTGGCGCATATTGCAATGGAGTAGAAGTTTGGTACATGTTCTGTATTGGTGAAGAGAAATTCAACAAAGAATAGGCAGCAACAAACAACCGAGAAAGTGATGATGATGTCAAGGGAAGATTGGAGGGCCTTGAGCATAAAAGATGATGATTTGAAGTTGATCAAGACTGGAGACAATAAGATCAGAAGCACCATGACGCTACCAATCTTCTCCAGTAGGATTCTCAATAAGCTTCTAGTTGAGTGATACTACCAACGAAGGAAACCGCTCAGATCATCAACACAAAGCACAAGAGCCACCCATGATCCCGGCACCTTGGGTAAAGCAAGAACTATGGAGAAGACACATCATTGGAATGCTACTTGCTGGTAAATCGATGGTGATGACCTTAAAGCCTAAGGATGCACAACACGACGCTCCAAAGACTACAAGATCAAGATCATCGACATCTCAGGATCAATTCGCAAGAAGTTATTGTTTGCATCAAAAGTCTGCACAAACTCTAAAGAAAATAGCAGAATATTTTTAGATATTTAAAAGCCCCATGAAGTTCCGGTTCGAACGAAATAAGAATCAAGTCAATCAGAAATAAGAATCAAGTCAATCGGAGATTTCTACAAGCGGTTATGGTCAAAACATCGAAGGTTGTGCATTCTGAAATTTTCTGGACAACACGCAGTGCTAAAGTAAATTGGGCATAACTCTCTCGCTTGGACTCCGTTTAAGATGAATGATCACTCTTTAGAAAGGTAATTTCACAAACTTTTCAATAGATCTATACTTTGGTATATGCTCTGTTCTGTACATAAGGGAAAATCCATGAAGAAGAGGCAGGAGCGACTTGATGAGGACAAGGTAGAGGAGATAACGATGACAACAATGAAGAGGAGCTTGGGCAATGCTTTCATCAAGCGTACATGATCAAATTCAGAAGGTTAGAATAAAATGAAGATCTCTAAGAACATTGGCATATGAAGACACAAGCCGGCTACATCCAATTCATGAAGATGTTAGAAGTAAATCACGATGGATTACAAAAGGGCAACATCAAGCTGCATGGATACTTCGAATTCTCGCACGAAGGACCATGGCTTCACAACAATGAGAGGGTACATGAGAAGTCTAGCTCTATGACTTTAAATGAAGCGCTTTGCGGGAGGCAACCCTATCTTTTGTTTATTATCTATATAATATGACGGTCTATATTATGCTTTTTAATCGAAACATCAAGTAACATTATACCATTGCTCTAATAAATACCACAACTTTATGTTGTGTGATATAAATGTTATTGAGGGAGCACTTTGTTATTTGATCTTAGAAAACTTGTAGAGTGTTTAGAGTCTTTTTCTTTGTGTCTTTTTAGAGAGAAATATGAGGTATGACACCACCCTTTGATTTTAAACTTGTGGCAAGTCGACTTAGGCTAACTTTTGTTATGTTTTTAGACCACCACATCATGTAATGTTATTGTGTTCATCCACCTCATGTTCCACTTCACGCCATGTTGTTCTCGCCCTTGCATTGCATTGCATGTTTTATTTTGACCTAACTTTTTGTTAACCCACCTAAGCCTTCCTATCACCCCCGCCATAAAACGGAGCCAACAAGTATAGGATCAACTTGTGTTGATTTGCTTGTCTCACCTTTCGGATTAGCTAAGTCTATCTCTATTCCTTGTTCTAACTGAAAACTTTGACTAGCCTTCCTACGAGATCCTAAACCCTTAGAAAAATCTCTCATACCTATAGCCATCCTAAAACCATAGGTTTTGTTTTCCACCCAATAAAACAACCTTTGTTTTTCTTTTTGTTTTCAACCACCTTAAGTAGATTTTCTAAACTTGACTTCTCTCTTCAAAATTCTTGTTTTAAACCAAAAATATAGGATACCCATGAACCTTCCCCTAAACCTCGTTAGCTAGGTTGTTTAGTTCTTTTCAATGAATGATTTTCTTGTCGACAAAGCGTCGCTTCTTTTGGCCAAGCTTTGTTTCTCTAAGCAATTACTTTTTTGAATTGATTGCGCAACAACATTGAAGGACTTTTTAAACCTTGCTAACCCTTATTTTTGCTAACTTTTTGCATTTGCATTTTGCATCTATTCTATTGTTTTATCATGCATTAGTTAGCTTGGCACTTTCACAAAACTTCAAGATGAATGCTTTTATATCCATGTTAATGCTTGTATATGGCATTCCCCTTTGCAATCTTGTTTAAGTGTGGTGTTTGGACATGATCGCGGACCATCATCATTTAGTTTTGTGAGCCTTGTTAGCATTTATGTTGCATTGGTTGGTTTATAAGCTTTGCAACGTGCCTTATTTTTCTTGTGCTATAAGGAATTATTGACCTTGGGATAGACATGGTGTTTTAACCTTAGTTAACAAATCTTTATGACTATGGAAAAATTTGGCAATCTAGTTGTAAACATGGTGTTTGGAACTAAGTGCAAACGTTGTCTTTGTTTATATGCTTTCCTCTCATTTGCATACTCACTTTGCACACACGCGCACCCATTAGGTTTTTATTTTTCTCTTTTACTAGGTTAATTGTGCCACAAGTTAAGGTCTTACGAATGTCATTGGTTTTTGGCATTTGCTTATACTCCCGGCCGTCACCTTGGGGTAATTTGTGCGTTTCAAGTGTTTTGCAGGTATGACGAAGGAATCCCATGAATTCGTAATCAAAGTTGCAACCAAGATCGTCAACATCTCCGAAGATTGAAAGGGACGCTGCTGTTTTCATCAAAAATCTGCACATGCTCAGAGCTGTACAAGGGAGAAAAAGAGGATATTCAAAGACTCCATCAAATTCTCATTCCAACGCATCTGAGATCAACAAATTTGAAGACCCGTACAAGGAGATATGACAAAAACATTGGGAGCTGCGCGTTCTAAAATCAGCTCGGCACAGATTGCAGAGCTGGAATAAAATAGCCATAACTCTCTTGTTCGGAATCCGTTTTAGGCGAATGACGACTCGTTGGAAACAGAAATTTGTGCACTTTGCAATAGAGCAATGGTTCAGTACATGTTATGTTCTAGAAATAAAGGAAAAATTCATGGAAGATGAAGTAGCGATGAGGACCGTCAACACCCCCTGCGTCTTGATCCAGCTGACTCCCTAGTTGCCAAGGTCGCCTCTCCACTATGGCATCAGCGACTCGGTCACCCCGGCCGTGAGGCGTTGTCCAAGCTTGTGTCTAGTGTCTCTTGTCAGATAGAGGATTGCTCAGAGTTATGTCATGCTTGTCAGTTAGGTCGCCATGTTCATCTACCCTTTCCAGTTTCTATGTCTCGTGCATCTAATAAGTTCGACCTCATACATTGTGATCTGTGGACATCTCCAGTTGTCAGTGTCTCAAGTTATAAATATTATTTGGTTATTCTTAGTGATTGCACCCATTATTTGTGGACCTTTCCCTTGCGCCTCAAGTCTGACACTTTCAGCACGCTCACTGCGTTTATCGCCTATGCCTCCACACAGTTTGCTGCCACTATTAAGCCCATCCATTGCGAGTTTGACAACTCCAGCGCCCGTACGTCCCTCCTCTCTTGGGGCATCCACCTCCACATGTCCTGTCCCTACACCTCTCCTCAAAACGGTATAGCTGAATGCATCATCCGGTCAATCAATAATGTTGTTCGCTCCCTACTATTTCAGGCCTCCATGCCTCCCTCTTACTGGGTTGAGGCTCTCTCCACGGCGACTTCGCTGATTAACATTCTACCTACCAAGACTCTTAGCTTCTCCACGTTGCACCTTGCCCTGCTTGGCACACCGCAGGTGTATGCACACCTCAGAGTCTTTGGTTGCAAATGTTGTTCGAACTTGTCTACCACAGCTTCCCACAAACTCGCTCCCAGGTCCACCATG
>CM014274.1:59526053-59558141 GCA_004135705.1 Alloteropsis semialata
CTAAAACGATATTGTAAGATAAGTATTGCTCAAATCGGACTAAAACCAATGCTCAAAGCTGTTGAAGAATCAGATTAATTCACATGGCGCAGATCTAAATCAATCTAGCAACTCCAAACAACCGCAAAAGCTGCCTTTAAATAACCAAGATGAGTCTAGCTTCGACGCAGGGAATCTAGACTAATCTTGATGATCCAGAGGTAAATCTAGCTCCGACGCAGTGAATCTAGATTGACTTCGAGACTTAAAGTACAACTCGATAAATGATTAACAATTGAATAATCAATAGAGATCTAGCTCCGACGCAGGGAATCTAGATCAATCTTGATAATTCAAAGATAAATCGGTTGAACAGTATAAACGAGAAAGGGCGATGCGCCTCAATTCAAAGCTTAAACTAGTTCGATAAGTTGACAATCTTACTGGTAAGCCGGAGATCAGGAGCTGATGCAGCCCGTCCACCAATGAGTTCGTCGGTATCTACTCCTACTCCTAAGGTTTTGGCGTGAAGCCGGGTTGTATTGATTGTGAGAATAATCTTCTTCTGTCTCACGTCCTACATATTTATAGTCTGAACACTAGGACTCCTAATTGAATGCGACTCATAAGTCGGTACAGACTCCTGCCTAAACATTATTAACCTAAACAAAGGAAATAATAAGATACGTAGACTCTAGTTTCCATCATGTAGAGTCCTTTCTATTGAAGTCCCCCGTGCTGATGTCATCCGTACACGCATGCGTATTGTAGCCATCAGACTCCTCTCCATACGGCAACACATCCTTCCTCCAATAAACTTCACGTACAGACATTGGCTTGCATCTTCTTTCTTTAATTTAGTCAACATTGCCTTCACGCCAGCTCTTTGTCGTAGGTGCTTTGCCCTCTTTATTAATCAGCCTGCATGCTGATAACTCTCCAATGCATACACGGACGCACGTGGATTTGTACCAGGCATGTGTGCATTTGACTCTATCGGCTAACTTCTCGCCGATTGCTTTCAAATGCATAGCCCTGGCGATTCCTTGCCGCCGATTCTGCTCTGTCTTTGCCGATTGCCCAGCTTACCAATCGGTCATCATCCGCATACATGCTGCCCAGTGCGTGTGACCCCTGTCAATATACTAGCAACCAAATCTTTCCTGCCGATTGCTTCTCGCCGATTATTCTCAATGCTTGCCGATACGGCCGGCATTATAGCTCTTGGACTTCATGTCACACGAGTACAAAGCTTCTCCTAAGCACTCAATCGGCTAGCAAAATATCTATGAAGAAACCATTCCCTGAACTGCTGCCGAAATATACTCCAGTCGTCGGATACTTGCTGATCACCATCTGCATGCACGCTATCTTTTTATACGCGATCCTTGCTGATACTTTTGACTCTGGATTTGGTCAAAATCTGGTGTCAACACAAGCCCCCCAGTTTCGGAGTATGAAGGATTCATGCTTCGAAATTCTGTAAATCCAGCGTCTCAATCTCCTAGCCGATGCAATTCGCTTCATAGATTCAACATCTTGACTTCTCTAGCACTGCCCTTTTCATAGCCGATACCTTTCTTCAAGCTTCTTTATCATAACATGTTAGCCAATATGAATAATCAAGAAAACTCTACTCTTCCTGCTAAATAACTTGGTTTTTTTAAATGGTTTTCAAATCAAAACATAACTTCGCTCCTCAAATGATTCTCTCAGATCGCTCAATGTGTATTATTCCCCACCAAGGCACTGTGTCGTCTCTTTTTCTTCCTACTTCTAATAAGGCTTTTTTTTTGTGGAGCTCAGGGTAGGAGATAGAAAGGAAGCATACTTGCATTGCATATCTTGCAAAGTCAAAAACCGGATCCAGTGGAGAAAATAAGTCATACAATCAGATCAAGATGTGCATGTGTGTGGAATTTTTTGGGTGGAACTCCTTTTTTGCACGACTCTTCATTTTACTTTTCTTTTCAGATATGGGCTATCTTTCATATATATTTTTTATCACTCTTCTTTATGCTTTTGAGCATGGATAATAATTTTTTTTTCTTTTTTGCATAGCCATACCTTTTGCATAATGAATTTGAAGAGTCATGTCAAAGGGACGGAGTATTTTTGTATGGATGGAAGGCATGTTTTTGCGTAACTTCCAGTATAGAAGTCAGCATATGAATAGTCGAGTATGTGAATCCAGACCAAACGACAGCGATGCGCCCGGAAATTAAAGTCTAGCATACCCAACAATGGAATAATATGTGGAGTGTACGTGATCTCGATCTTAAAAGCATGAAACGAATCTCACAAGGGTCACAAACAATTTGACAATGCTCAATACAAAACAAGCAGCATATGTGTAAGGTTTTCAGAAGATATCAACATATGGCTCTGGTAGGAATTTCATATCATTGAGGAGCTAGACTATGTATTTTATTTTCACAAAATAAAATTCCCAAGTATTTCGCAGTAAGAAATAAAGTTTACTTGATCATACCATAGTTTTCGGATCGACAAGCCGACGTCGTGTTAGCATAGATGTTGAAATCCTTTCTTCTGAATCTTGGTATTCCAGCACTGTTCCTTCATCGGCAGCGACGGCATGAGCAGCGGCGGTATCGGCAATAGTAGCGGCGGCATTGGCAGCAACACAATCTTGTGATCATCAGCCCTTCCTTCTCAATAATAAACATCGGCCATCAGCTCAGCCGAGTGATAAACGTCGGTGCAGCAAGTAACCCCATCAGCTTGTTCACACCGTTACGTGAGTTGCTTGTATTGGACTTCAGTCTTTGTAGCTTTTAACTCCGGTAGCTCTGCGTCATCACCATCCTGATCGTCCTGGTGCCGTTCCTTCGTCCTAGTATCCTCGCAGCACTGCGGTAGTACCTCCGGCATTAGTAGTGATGTTGATAATATCCAGTATGTAACACCCTAAAAATTTCATTTCTAAAATAGTAATTAAATAGCTAAGTTCTTGTGTGTGCATTCACAAATTTAGGTAATATAAAACCCTTTTTCAGAAATTAAAATCAACCCTAGGTTTAGAAACTTGTTTGCGTGCATTTCATGCCGATGCATCGTTTTCTTGTCTGTGTGTTTTTGTGTGCTAGTTCTAGACTCTAAAACCCCAGAGACCAAAACCTAACCCGAAGCCCTGTGGGCCCTACCCTATCCACAACCCGATCCAAATCCAACCCGAAGTCCACCCTAGACCTAAAACCCTATCCGACCCAAAAACCTGGGCCTGTTTCTTTGTTTCCAAGGCCCAAACACTTTTAACCAATCCGGCCCGGCCTGTCTTTTCTTTCTTTTCTCTCTTGGCCCAACCATCCCCTCTTTCTCTGCCCTTGGGCCCTAACAGGTCCAGCCCAGGCCGGACTTCCCCCTTCACTCACGCGCCCCCCCTTCTCTCCTCACGAGCATACGCAGGAAACCATCGCCCTTCCTTCCTCCCCCTGTACGTCGCCCCCTTCTCTTTCTATCTGCGTCGCCAAAACCAAAGGCCGAACCGCCCCTTCCCATCCCTCCTCGCGAAGCAGAACGCCGTCGCCCCCCTTGTCTCTCTGTCCTGCGTCGCCAGAAACAAAAGGTCAGGCCCCCATCCCTTCACTCCTCTCTCCCTTCACCAAGTACAGAAGAAAACGGCCGCTTCCCCCCCATCTCGCGTCCCTTTCCTCTTCCTGTCCCCATCAGAAACTTCCGGACTTAAATTTCTCTTCAATGGCATTCAAGCCATGGCAGTGAATTCCCCTCCCCACCATCTCCTTCGCAGGAAACCGAGAAGGAAGCGTGGCCGCCCAGAGCAGCAACGCCGAGGCCACAACAACCCCATCCACAAACACGTGCAGGTCAGGCCGTCCGCCGCCGTCGCCTCTGGTTGGCCACCGCCCTGTCCCCTCTCTTGCGTGCGCAAACGGCCCAGCACGCGACCCCGACACCCCGAAGACCGAGCCGCGGCCAGAGCACTCCTGCACCGCACGCCGGCCGAAGCCGACCGCCATCCGTCGACGACCGCCGTCTCTGGGTAAAGCCGCCGCCATCGTTTCCTTTGGACGCCGCCCAAGCCTCCCTAAGCTCGCTGCCCCCTCCTCTTTGTGTCGCCTGCAGGAACCCCACGACCTGACCCCGGCACTTGGAGCGTGAAGCCGTGGCCAGGAACCCTGCCCGCACCGCACGGCCATGGCCGCATCCGCCCGTCCCAGTCGTGAGCCCGCGGTAACGCCCGATCGACGCCAACGTCACCCTGGACAGGTTCGCGTCGTTCTCCTCTGCATCCTGGTCCAAACCCCAAGCCAAACGGACCTCCGTAGCCCCGGGCCCCTTCTTCGCTGGTGAGCAGAATCGCCGACGGCGTGTTCTGGGCGGCGGCGAGGACACGGTGTCCCTTCCCCTGTGCAGACCGAACAGGAAGGAGAAACAGCAGCCCTTCATCCTCGATCCAACGGCCCAGATTAGATTAAGGATACCCCTTCGCTCTTTTGCTAAAGAGACTCTGAGTTTTTCCACAATCAACCCGCCGTCCTTTCTCAGTTCAGAAAACTCTCTTGCTACCCCCTAGGATCTACGGCTAATAACGTTTAGGTCCTCGGTTCTCGCAGGATAGTCCTTGATCTTGTTTTTAGCGTAGTTTCTTCACCGTAGATCCGATTAGAGTGATTTTCGCGTTGTTGTGTTCGTAGAAATGCGTAGATTAGTTTTATATCCTTTTTGTTTCTGTTTTCATTGTATGTTGTACTGTTCTAATAGAAATACTTTTGTTTGCATGTACTGGCTTGTGATAGATGTATGTGTGGTGATTGGAATGCGTGTTTAGAGTGCGAGCAGTACGAGGCCGGCTTTGATCAAGAGTTTGAAGAATCGGATCAGCAGCAATACTTTGAGGAAGGCAAGTGTAACATGATTTATCCTTGATACCTATTCACCTATTAATCATGTTATTCATTCATGCATGTGTTTAATTTGTTAAACCTTAGGAATGACTAGTCTTGTTTATCCTATATTCCTTGTTACCTTGGGTTTATGCATATGGGTAGATATGTTAGTTGTCGCTATGCTTGCCAACCGCTAATGTTCGTTATGAAATAATAATCATGACTAATGATATACTTGGAACCTTATTAAAATGTGCTTTTTAGCAACTTGGTTTAGGGAGCTTGAGCATGTGTTTGGATTGCTCTAAGCGTCTCTTCTTAAGGTTCCGATCTTAAAGCGGCCACCCAGGAAAACCGTACAACCACAGGAACCACATGGCTCTGGTCTTGACTAAGTAAACTGTACGGCTCTAGCTTGTCTAGTGGTTACCGAAAGGCGCAAGTGGGGCTGCCAGGTTTAAGTGTGGACCTCGGTCAGTTCTCGTTGGGGTTTGTGTGTGATGGATTTGTGTGATGTTTTGGCTGGAGCCTGGAGGGGTCCATGCGCCTGTCAGGAAACCGTAGCGGCCACTAGCTTGCTAGGGTGTCTTTTGAAAGGTCTCGTAGTGAAACCCTGTACTCATTTCACGTGGTGTGAAGGGAGTGCGTGCCCAAGGCAAGGGGGATCACGACCGGTGGTGAAAGTGTACAACCTCTGCAGAGTGTAAAACTGTTATAACAGCCGTGCTCACGGTCAAGAGCGGCCTGGATCCTTTTCGAGCGGTTCCTTGTTTTCTAAAGGCATGGTTAATGATGATGTTGGTTACTTATAATATCTCACGTGTTTTTCATAATGTGGGTTACAACCGGGTTGTCATCTAATTCTAGTAATTCAGGTTAATTTTAAAATCGATCAACTAAAAATGCTAACCGCAGTTTAAACCTTGTCTAGCCTTTTGAGCCTCATTTAATCATGTTATGCTTGCTAAGTAAGATGGATTACTTACACTTGCTTCATATCAACAAAATCCCGGATGGGTACTCAGAGGAGCCGCCAGTGGATGCTTTTGTATTCCCCGAGGAGTTCCCGGACTTCTAGGCAGTGCATTCCCCCAGTCAGAGTCCCTGTGGAGATGTTCTGGAGTTAGACTACATCAGGCTTCCGCTACTTTGATAAACGCGTTAATAAATGTAATGCCTGTGATGTAAGACTTGTTATGTTTTATGTTATCGAGCACTGTTTTCCTTTCTTTGATATTCATTTCTGAGCTATATGTGTGTAAAGACTTCCTGGGTACACATATAGTAGCATTCGGATTTCCTTCGTAAATCCGGGTGTGACGCAGTACCTCCGGTAGCCTCGTGCTGGCGGCAAACCAGGCCATGGTGGGCTGCTAGCGGTATTACTCCAGGGTCAATGCTGATAAAGTGATCGGCGGAATCGCCGATGCGGACGCAGTCGCCGATGCGGACGAAGTGATCGGCGGAATCACCGAGGAGCTACGTCCTTTGGAACTTCCCTTGTTAATCCTTCTTGCTATTTCTTGGAAGTTACCTCTGACCGATCAGCAATCGGCATGGCATTACTGCCGTTCGCTAAGGTTTCCACGGCAGCCCGCGGTGTAGACGATGTTATCGGCATTGTCAGTAGTGCCGATTTATCAGCCTCACGGTGGCATTGTCAATTTTAGTATTGACTTGGCATATGGTATCTTCAGAGTGCCGTAGTCGTTGGCGGCAGCCTGACGTCGTCGAGGTCAAGATAATCTTCAAATCCCAAACATCTCAGTAGAACTGCAGAGGAACCCGGTGTTGCCTTGAGTTTGAACTTGATTGTAGCTGTATCGGCCAAATAACTATGCCGGCCCATCGGCCGTCTTGGAGGCAAGATAGTTGCTCTGTATAGTGAATCCAGATACGTACGCGATGGCCGATTCAAGAGAACATCCATGTGGGCAAGTACTCATCTTGGCTTTGTGTTGATGCCAATGATTAATTGTATTGGACTCCCATGCATGTACTCGCATATGTAGCTTCTATACTTCTTTCTTTCCTTCTCTTTCCATCGGCTATATCCAGATACCAGATCAGACTCATCAACTGGTATTACATGAAGAGCTACCTGGTCTATGTATTTCAGCTGTCTCTCCTTCATCGTTGATCAAATTCATCTTGAGCCATCATCTTCATTAAAGAAATAATTATTGCCATTACTGAAGAAATTGTCATCGGTTACTGTAGCCCTTCAGTAAGCTTTATTAGCAAACCATCAGTTCGAAGCTTCCCCGTGGCTTTTAGTGATCATCATGCAAACTACTTCTTCTATAATCCATAATTAATCAGCTGATGCATGCACTGAGTCAACCGATACTCATTAACCAACTGTCTTTCACGGCTTAGTAAAGGTCTTCATCGATCTTCAAGGGTTAAAGCTCCACAGCCTGAGAAAGCATTGTCTCTGACAGCAATATATGAAACAGGATTTACTATAGCTCTGCGTCGGCCTCCCCCTACCAACATGCTCTGTGCTGCCTGCCCACCATCAGAACCCACGTTTGCAGCATGCAAGACGCATGTCTCTTCCAGCCGACAGTACAAAATCTCATTGTAGTGGCTCTTTGGTTTGATCGTTGTATTATCTTGATCAGATTATAGTCGGCCTAGTTAGAATAGAATCTTTGGGTCGGCCTTGCAACTCCGCACACTGGTGGCCGCGGCGTACCATCGCCCGGATGTAACCGAGAGACTATGGCAGCAAGTTTTGTAGGAGGGAGCCTTCCATGTACCTGCAACATCATTGGCGATGCTGTCGCCGTTGTTGTCCGTGGCCATGCTCAGCGTCATATTTGTGCCGACGTCATTGGATCATCTGTTAGCTACAAAGTAGAAAAGTATTAACAGCCGATGCATTATTTATGCTTTATCGTCTTGTCCAGTATTTAGTAGCCGAAGAATAAATCAGCTATCCCTCCATCAGCTATCGACAACCCATCGGCCAATCTTGCGTGTATGAACAATTAATTTTGGCCGACAGATTCCCTTTAGTATTACGTATGTATCTCTTGTCCACCTGGATCTCATGGAGAATAAATCCTGACCAGCCAATACTTGTGAGCAATATTTCTGTGTTTTTGATCACCTGGCTCCCATGGAAAATAAACTCCAAGTAGCCGATACCGCTGGACAATATTTCTGGGCAGCAGACAACAATTATTCCAAGAGACATGCCCATCGGCTACTTTTATTTCTTCTAATGGCTTGAGGAATAACATATCGACCATACGGCCATCAAGCTTAGCTAATGCCACTGATCCATTGTAGGTATTATGCATGGGTTCACAGATAGCACCGTTTCCGATCTCGCCAACCTGTCTTTCTCTATCTTTGTAATTGGCTGGGACTTCTTCCTTGTGAATTTTTCCAGAGCTATGTCCCTCTCTATATTGATTGACACTCTCAAAATTATCAGCCGAGACATGTGCTTCATGATCGGTATCTCCTGACTCATCAAACTCTCTGTCTCGGCTATCCTCTTTGACCATGTTGGTCAGACATTGATTTCCGTCAATCTTTACGGCCTGCACAAGCTCTTGCGATTCTATCATAACAGACTGACTGGTTATCAATCGAGGAATTATTGGTTGATGTAGCTGATGAGCAATCGGCTGCAGACTTAATGCTCTCGACTGACATGCTTCCTGCTGTAAAGCCGATTCTTGCGACCAATAACTTTCTCGTTGTTGTGGCCGAGCCAATAGCTGGGTAGATTGCAGCCCCCCGGGTCGATATTGCTGAACTATCGGTTGTGACTGCAGCCCCCCGGGCCAAGATTGTTGAGCTACCGGCTGTGACTGTTGAACCATCAACTGTTCATCCATGGCTTGTGGTTGATAAATTTCCTGCGGACGTAATTGATAATCGGCATGGTACTGCGACTGAAAAGCCATTAGTTGAGTCGATGCTTGGAACTCCTTCCGCCGTGGTTGAGCCAATGATGGGGTATGTGAAGCCAATAGTTGTGATGCTTGCTGATTGCTTGCCTGCACTATCAACTGAGGAGCCGATGCTTGCTGAAGCTGTAGTTGAACTACTGTGGAGGCGATAATTGTGGCCAATAACCTCCTGATTGTTGCGTCTTAGCCGATAGTTGAATTAATGGAACTAACGGCTGTGATGCCTGTTGGCTGCTTGTTTGCTGCACTTGCTGCATGGTCAGTTGCACAAACAATGGTTGGATCACCGGCCGCGGAGTCGATACTTGTGTCTGCATCTCTTGAACTATCGGCTGTTGTGGATATTGAACCATTGGCTGTTGAACCGATTCCTGTACATGATGAACCCACATTTGTTCTATTTGAGCCAATGGTTGGTTATACATAACCAATGGCTGCGTTGCCTCGAAAACAAAATATTGGGCTTGAATCGCACTATTAATGCTTGCCATACTTTGGGAAATAAATCCAGCTGAGGTGTTAAATAAATTCCTTTGTGCCGATGTGACATCCAAAAGTGGCGTAGCAAAATATTGAGATGTCGCTTGATTAGGTATCCCCCATGGATGATAAGCAGGCGTCTCTAAATTAGCCGATGAACTCGGCTGTTGATAATATGGTCTCATGTAGTTTTGTTGTTGAGCTGGACCATGAGAGAACACATCTCCAACTGCATCGTGTACAGAATTCATCCATATTCCAGATTGATCAATTATGGCTTGACGCACGATATCTTGGAACGCGATGGACGATGTCAGGTTGTCCATGATAGAATATTATCTTCGAGTCCCACCGGGCGTGCCAAAAATGTGTTGACGCGGAAAATCAGCAGTCGTATCCTCAGCGATCAACACAACAAGACCAGGGAGATCTGCTTCACTCCAGTGCCAGCCTGCACTTCGTTCAGGTTCGCGGCGTGCCAGTCAATTTGACCTAAAATTGACAAGGGGATAAAACAGTTAAATTACTCTTTGATTGTGCCGGCTCTATTCCAGACGTCAGGTGCACGTTGGATTTTAGCCAAGACCCAATCAGACTTGTATCGGCCGATGCCAATCGGACCTCAAAATCGGACTTCATAGACGGCCTCAATCAGACCAATATAATCGGACCTCAATCAGACATCGAATCGGACCTCAGAATGGACCAATCGGGATCGGACCTTGTAACAGATCAACCTTTTAAATAATAATAAATAAAGCATAAAACATGGTCGATATGTAAATAACGGATCAGCTATGTCTTTGAGCAAGATATTAAATAATCAAAGTGTGAGCCGATACATTGTCCACCTTGCCTAGTTGCCGGTTTGATTTATCTTATCGGACCATCTAGCTAGCCGATCGGACCAGGACTGTTTCGACACGGTTTCACAAACGGATGCAGCGCACATACTCCAGCTATGATCGGACCAGATAGCTAAACAATCAAACTTAATTCACCAACCCAACAACTAAACAAGATGCTCGCACAGGTGTTAATCAGATCAAGCAAATAAACAGTAAAAATAGTAACAAGATCGTTCCGATATTCAAAGCTGTCTTTGAATAGTCAAGAGGAATCTAGCTCCGACGCAGGGAATCTAAATCAAACACAACAATCAAAGAACAACCTGATAAAACTATGAAGATGAATCGGACCTAGAACGATATTGTAAGATAAGTATTGCTCAAATCGGACTAAAACCAATGCTCAAAGCTGTTGAAGAATCAGATTAATTCACATGGCGTAGATCTAAATCAATCTAGCAACTCCAAACAACCGCAAAAGCTGCCTTTAAATAACCAAGATGAGTCTAGCTCCGACGCAGGGAATCTAGACTAATCTTGATGATCCAGAGGTAAATCTAGCTCCGACGCAGGGAATCTAGATTGACTTCGAGACTTAAAGTACAACTCGATAAACGATTAACTATTGAATAATCAATAGAGATCTAGCTCCGACGCAGGGAATCTAGATCAATCTTGATAATTCAAAGTTAAATCGGTTGAACAGTATAAACGAGAAAGGGCGATGCGCCTCAATTCAAAGCTTAAACTAGTTCGATAAGTTGACAATCTTACTGGTAAGCCGGAGATCAGGAACTGATGCAGCCCGTCCACCAATGAGTTCGTCGGTATCTACTCCTACTCCTAAGGTTTTGGCGTGAAGCCGGGTTGTATTGATTGTGAGAATAATCTTCTTCTGTCTCACGTCCTACATATTTATAGTCTGAACACTAGGACTCCTAATTGAATGCGACTCATAAGTCGGTACAGACTCCTGCCTAAACATTATTAACCTAAACAAAGGAAATAATAAGATACGTAGACTCTAGTTTCCATCATGTAGAGTCCTTTCTATTGAAGTCCCCCGTGCTGATGTCATCCGTACACGCATGCGTATTGTAGCCATCAGACTCCTCTCCATACGGCAACACATCCTTCCTCCAATAAACATCACGTATAGACATTGGCTTGCATCTTCTTTCTTTAATTTAGTCAACATTGCCTTCACGCCAGCTCTTTGTCGTAGGTGCTTTGCCCTCTTTATTAATCAGCCTGCATGCTGATAACTCTCCAATGCATACACGGACGCACGTGCATTTGTACCAGGCATGTGCATTTGACTCTATCGGCTAACTTCTCGCCGATTGCTTTCAAATGCATAGCCCTGGCGATTCCTTGCCGCCGATTCTGCTCTGTCTTTGCCGATTGCCCAGCTTACCAATCGGTCATCATCCGCATACATGCTGCCCAGTGCGTGTGACCCCTGTCAATATACTAGCAACCAAATCTTTCCTGCCGATTGCTTCTCGCCGATTATTCTCAATGCTTGCCGATACGGCCGGCATTATAGCTCTTGGACTTCATGTCACACGAGTACAAAGCTTCTCCTAAGCACTCAATCGGCTAGCAAAATATCTATGAAGAAACCATTCCCTGAACTGCTGCCGAAATATACTCCAGTCGTCGGATACTTGCTGATCACCATCTGCATGCACGCTATCTTTTTATACGCGATCCTTGCTGATACTTTTGACTCTGGATTTGGTCAAAATCTGGTGTCAACAGGGTCCAGCAGTGGAAGTGGGGGATCATGCTTTTGAGCTGAAGGCTCCGCTTATCAACATGGTGCAGGCTAGCCCCTTCTGTGGGAAAGCCAATGAAGACGCCAGTGCTCACCTGCAGCACTTTCTGGAGGTGTGCAGTTCCATCACCATCTGAGGGGTGGATCAAGAGGCCATCAGGCTCCGTCTATTCCCGTTCTCGCTGCTGGGTAGAGCCAAACAATGGTTCTATTCCAACCGTGAGGCGGTGAATACATGGACCAAGTGCTCCAACGCCTTCTTGGCGAAGTTTTTCCCCATTGGAAAAACCAATGCCCTTCGGGGAAGAATTTCCAGCTTTCAGCAAGAGTCCGGGGAGACGGTCCCGGAAGCGTGGGATCGCTTCCAGGATTACATTCTGGCGTGCCCCCACCATGGCATGCAAGAGTGGCTCCTGCTTCAGAACTTCTACTATGGGCTGTCCCAAACAGCCCGTGAACACATGGATGCTGCTGCTGGAGGGGCATTCCTCTCTTTGACTATGAACGCCGCCAAGCTCCTCATCGAGAAGATGGTGTCAAACCAATCCTGGAATGACGACCGTCTTCAGGGACGCAAACGCGGTATGCACACCATGAAGGAGGTGGACATGCTGGCCACCAAGATGGATCTTATTATGAAGCGCCTTGATGACCGCACCAAGGATGGAGGCGCCGACAACGAAGGGCCACTGGACTCACACATGACGTGTGAAGTCTGTGGAGAAACTGGCCACTCGGGGAACAACTGCCCCGAGACACAAGAGGAGGTACAGTTTGTGAACGGCAACAACGGGTACCGGCCTCAAGGGAACTGGAATCAGCAACGCCCATTTTACCAGGGAGGTAACAATAATAACTCTTTCTCCAATCAACCTTCCCTTAAAGATCTTGTCCTTGGTCAGGCCAAGATTAATGAATCTATCTCTAAGAGGCTTGCTGTTAATGATAAGGCTCTGGAGGGCATAAACTCTAAAATAGAAAGTTTGTCCTCCACCTTCCAAAGCCAGCTGAGTTTTAATAAGATGTTAGAAACCCAATTAGCTTAGTTAGCTGCCGCTGTTCCGTCTGGTGATAAGGGGCGAATTCCCGGACAGCCGGATTCGTCATTTGAAAATGTTAAGGCTGTGTCCACGAGGAGCGGAAATGCTACTCGGGACCCGGTTCCCCCTAACCATGCAGGGAAAACAGCAGCACCAAGAAAGGAGATCCCTACTGTGGAAGAAGAGCCAGAAGCCGAACTAGCACCAGCTGGACAGACCGCGCCGCATGAGTTTTACGACTCCAACGTCTTGCCATTCCCGCAGCGTCAAAAGAAACCATCCGCGGACGAACAATTCGCCAGGTTCATAGAAGTCATACAGAAATTGAATATACATGTGCCTTTGCTAGATGCTATGCAGGTACCGACCTATGCAAAGTACTTGAGGGACATTCTCAACAACAAACATCCACTCCCAAGTACCGAGGTCGTAAAGCTGACTGAGGAGTGCAGTGCAGCGATCCTAAATAAAGTCCCGGAGAAGAAGAAGGATCCAGGATGTCCCACCATCACATGTACAATCGGGACACAACGCTTTGAGCATCCGCTCTGTGATCTAGGAGCAAGTGTCAGCATAATGCCAAAGGTAGTTTTTGACCGCCTCAACTATACTACCTTGTCTCCTACTCCCATGAGACTGCAGTTGGCCGATTCCACGGTTCGCTACCCGGAGGGGATAGCCGAGGACATTCCGGTGCGCATCCGGGATTGCTTCGTTCCTGTCGACTTCGTGGTACTGGACATGGACATGAGCAACGATTCATTGCTCATCCTTGGGCGACCCTTCTTGAGCATGGCAGACACTCACATTAATGTGGGTGCTGGAGAGATCCAGCTCAACATTAATGGAAGGAAGGAGAAGTTTGAGTTCAGGCCAAAAGTGGAGCAATGCTCCATGATCAAGATCAAGTACGGGAGAAATAGCCAGAACGTCAAAGAGGTGGAAGTGACACCTCCAGAGAAAGACAGCCTAATTAAGTTTATGGAAAAGTTCTGGGAAAAGGATTTCCCCATCCGGTATTATGCAAAGCACAACAAGAAGTCTACACGAGGTGCAAAAGCACAGACGAAGAAAACACCGGAACAGGCTGTCGACCGCCAGAAAAAGGGAAAACAGGTATGGCGGGTTAAATCATCTGTATCCTCATCTCCAGGATCAGATGCTGCTTCGTCAAGTTGAATCCTACAAATGAGACGTCTTCGCTCGACGACGTAAAACACGAGTCCTGCGCCGACAGGTACATCGGTGTTAACAAGCTAGCTTGGGGGAGAATCCTCCACCAGGTAAGTTCAGGTAAGTATTAATTGAATAAAGTTTTTCATTCAAATAAAGTTAGTAAATGAGAGCCATCTATAATAACCCCATAAATGTTTTAAGTCTATGCTTAAATCTTTTCCTTTGGATATGATGAAAAGTTGCTCTTATTTCTCTCTTGTACCTATGTTTCAACCTGTTATTCTCTTAAGTTTTGAGTTTGCTGGTCGAGCATGATCTTTTCTGTTATCTTGTCTGTCTGTGGGTAGCATAAGCATGCTCTGGTCTAGGTTGTTGTTAGCTAAGATATGATAAGATCTGAGTGCCCTAAGATCTTACTAAGCTGGACTTGATAACCGGAGTTTTCTCTTTTAAAATAAAAACAGAGAGTTCCTTATGGTGATTAATTTCCCTACCAAAGCTCATAATGTTTTGAACCCCTACATAAGCAACTTGTTTTGCAATGAGTTTTGTCAAGGTCACTGTGATTCTTAGAGATTTACTTCATGCTTTTAAAACCAAGGTCACGTACACGCCACAATATACATGTTATGCTTCTACTCTGGAAGTGAACATGACACCTATCCATCAACAAAATAAAAGCTCTACATAAAGTAAGGTACTCTTCCCTAACTTTGTTGCAAAAAGAGACATGGAGCAAAAAAAGAGAGAGCAAATAAAGGCTCTTAGTTCAAAATAAAGCCATGTCTCTAAAAAGCAACTTTATAAAGAAAAGGGAGAAAGACTTGCAAAAAAGAGCTATCATCTTCATTGCCATACACACGTGCACCTCTTGGTTTGAGAGTATGACTTATGTCTCTTTAAATCCTGATTTTGACTTTACAATATGTGCATTGCAAGTATGCAATATAGCTCTCCTAGCACAAGCTCCACCTCAATGAGTGACATGAGAGTTGAGAGAGGAAATTGGTAAGGAAATACACCATGAGTGACTTGAGAGTACCACCTAAGGAACTCCACCTTTTGAAAATCCCAAAACCTCCGGTTTGATTGTCAAGCAAGGTAGAAGGAAAGGTGCTTGGTCTAAGTCATTCTAGCCATCAACCGCCCAAGACAATGAGAAGCTGCAAGCCCCATGAGAAGCCAAGGTAATAAGGGAAGTCTATTTTACCAGCTTATTCAATCCTTGGTAGAATATCTTGCTGAACCACTGGTACTTTTGAGGAGTAATGAGGAAGCAACTCCTGATCCACTGAGGCTAAAAGTCCTAATCTTTGCTCGAGACGAGCAAGGGTTAAGCTTGGGGGAGTTGTTGACGGTCCTTATAACATAAAATCCAACCGTCAATAGGCTCAGAAACCAATAAAGATCAAGGCATAACTTAGACATTAGTATTCAAATAATGGTATACCATGCATATCTGGAATATATTTGAGTACAGGGTCTACGGTGCAAAAGATGGGCAAAACTGGGCACAGGCCCAGGTCGGCCGACCTGACTAGGTCGGGCGACCACGCTTGAGCCCCGATCAAGCTCAGTTTCAACACAGGTCAAGAAGCACACTGAGGATGGATCATGAACATTGATTCATGGTCGGTGGAAGTTAAGGATGAAGGATGAGCCACATGTCCATCACATGGATTGAAGGGCCCACAACCAGAGACAAATATACCCAAACCGACGGAACCCAGCTGGAACCGACCTTAGGACCCACTTGTCAGCCTCCCAGAGGAAGGTGGGCCCGAATGGCGGTTATGGGGGGTCGGCCGACCCAGCCAGGTCGGCCGATCCCGGCGTGCGTCCGACTCGGCCCTCCTTTGACCAGCAACTGTAAACCGCCATGAGAGTACATCTGAGCCATGAAGCGCTGAAGACGGTGGATCCAAGGGTCGGCCGACCTGGGTGATTCGACCGACCTAGGCCCACCTCCCAACGGCCTCAACCGCCTCTGGTTGGCTCCAACCGCCCTTGTGATGCTATAAATACCTGCAAAGGGCGTCGTACTCAACACACACCAGAAGAAGAGCTCTCCTTTGCTACAAGCTTAGTCTTAGTCTTAGTAGTGATAGTCATAGTGTTAGATCTTCTGAAGGGCTTCCGGAGGAGTCTTGGTAAGTTCTAGAGTTCAGTTCTTGTATTCTCTTACTTACTTGTAATACTCTGAGCTTAATGGAAATACCTTCATATTTATGCTGTATGCCTCAGTTATACCTTATCTACTTAGTATATACTACTTATGTCTTACACCTCAATCAAGTGAATGTATGTTATGACATTGGCTCAATGTGCCTTTTGGTTGCTCTATTTGTTAATGTGATAGATAGAGTTGTATCTCGTATTGCAAACATGGTGTTTGGGATACGGTATGCTGTTGAGGGTACCGCTGCCCCACGGATTAGTAGAGGTAGGCGGCAGGTGGTGACAGCCCTGTCCGTCCTTTGTAATCCTCCACGTACGGGAGTGGGTATTAGGCCTTTATGATAAGTCGTCCTACTGTCGTCCCTTGATGAGGGAACCACTGGATACCTCGATGTGTCCTCTTGCATACGATCATTGATTGAGCTTGTATAGGGTATTGTAGTATATCCAAGTTTCATAAGTATGATGCTAATGAACCCTTATTAATCTTCACTAGTGTACTATACTAACTAAGACTATCATAATGATGAGCAATGAACTTCTGTGTGTCAACCCAATCATTCATTTCTATATCTTTTACCCCTGTTTAGATTATGGTATATTAATACTGTTGTACGTAAGAGCATTGGATGGCACATCTCTCTTTTAACTAAACGCTTTCCCTGCGGATAAACAAATAACGATACTCTGGAATACACCCGGGTGAAATGCTACAACGTACTTCTGTGCGCTTGCAGAATATCTGTAACGTCTAGATTTACGATGAAGTATCTCTAGTACCATTACTACTCTAAGTAGTGATGCTAAGAAATACCAACACGTCCCCCAAGCGATACGTCCCGCCCGCACTCCCTGTGGCTCGGACTCCATCGTCGCCCGGACCCAGCGGCTCTCCCGCGCCACGCGCGGCCATGGCGTCCTCCCACGAACTTTACGTCTTGCCCGCGGCCCGGACTCCATCGTCACCTGGACCTAGTGGCCCTCTGCCCGGGTTCCCACCCCTGGACGCGCCCGCGCGGTCCCAGTGGGTGCCCTTGGAGCGTGACTTCTAATGCGTCTACGCGTGCCGCCCTCCCCCGACGACCCTGCCTAGCGCAGGCCCTGCTGCACCTGCGACCACGGCGCCAACAGCACCCGCACCACTGCCTAAGGGTGCCGTTGCCGTGCCCCCGGTCACCAACCAGCACTCCATGGCGACTCGAGCTAAGAGCGGCTTCCGCGTTCCAGCTCTCCTCCACGCCACACCTCTGTCTCCAGTGCCGAAGACGTTCCATGCGGCGCTCGCCGACCCTTGCTGGCATGCAGCCATGGAGCTGAGCATGATGCACTCCTACAAAACATTGGGACCTTGTGCCACGTCCCTCCCAAGCCAATGTGGTGATAGGGAAGTGGCTCTTCAAGCACAAGTTCAACGCCGACGACACTCTGGAACAGTACAAGGCACGTTGCGTCCTTCGTGGATTTACACAGCGCCCTGGAGTGGACTTCGCCGAGACTTTTAGTCCGGTTGTCAAACCTGCTACAGTTTGCACCGTGCTCTCTCCGGCTCTCTCTCGGCACTGGCCAGTGCACCAACTCGATGTGAAGAATGCGTTCCTCCATGGCACCCTGACAGAGATGGTATACAACATGCAGCCTTCTGGTTTTGAGGATCCTGCTCATCTGGACTATGTCTGTCGGCTAAACAAATCCTTATATGAGCTCAAGCAGGCTCGTGCTTGGTACAACCATTTTGCTACATGCCTACTCTTCCTTGGGTTCGCTGAAGCCAAGTCAAACACTTCACTTTTCATCTATCAGCGCGGATCAGACACTGCGTATCTACACCTCTATGTTGATGCCATTGTCCTCACAGCTTCCTCAGCCGGGCTTCGTCAGCAGATCACCTCAGCACTGCAGCAGGAATTCGCTATGAAAGATCTCGGTGAACTGCATCACTTCCTTGGTATGCGTGTTCAGCATTGTGGCGACAGTCTTCTTCTTTCTCAGGAGCAGTACATGTTGGAGATCCATGACCATGTAGGTATGGCGGAGTGCAAACCGTGCTCTATCCCGGTGGACACTAATCCCAAGGTGTCTGCTGGTGATGGCGCCCCTATGGTTGATGCGTCGGACTTTCGCAGCCTTGCTGGTGCCCGGCAATATCTCACGTTCACAAGGCCAGATATTGCGTATGTTGTCCAGCAGGTTTGCCTTCATATGCATGACCCACGAGAGCCTCATCTAGCGGCTCTCAAGCGCATTCTCCGATATATCCGAGGGACTCTACAGTTTGGTCTACTGCTGCGACCATATTCATGTGTTGATCTTGTGGTGTATACTGATGTTGATTGGGCAGGTTGCCTGGATACGCGCAAGTCCACCTCGGGCTACACAGTGTTTCTTGGCGACAACCTCATCTCATGGTCTTCTAAGCATCAGACTACCATTTCGAGGTCTAGTGTCGAAGCTAAGTATCGCGCTGTGGCAAATGGAGTTACCGAGGCCACATGGCTGCGCCAGCTTCTTCAAGAGCTCCACGCCCCTCCTCGCTGAGCTACACTGGTGTATTGCGACAACATCAGTGTCGTCTACATGTCCTCCAACCCGATCCAACATCAGCGCACCAAGCACATTGAGATTGATGTCCACTTCGTTCGTGAGCGAGTTGCTATCGGTGATCTTTGAGTCCTGCATGTGCCGACTTCATCTCAGTATGCAGGCACCTTCACCAAAGGCCTTCCATCTTTGCTCTTCACGGAGTTTCGGTCTAGTCTGAACATGTGCAGTGGCTGACGATCAGACTGCGGGGGCGTGTTAGAATGGGCTATTAGGCCGGCCATATGGGCCATCGGCGCTCACGCCTAGAGGTTCAGTTGCCTTATGGTTTTCTGGTGATTGGTTATAGATTAGGCAAGGATCTCCGTTGATTGGGTGTATTCTATAAACACTAGACGATCCTTGCCTATATATTGTACACCCTTTGTACCTGCATAATCAATCTGCTATTTTCCCAATCTCATTCACTTTCAGTTTGGTCTCAAACTAATTTTAGTGGTTTGGTTTTTGATTGGATTAGCTTGGTTTGGTGAATAATGAGTTGCCACATGTAATGGTTTGATTTGATTTAGTTTAATAGTTACAACGGTTTAGAATGATTAACAATTATAACGGTTATGTGTGTAAGTATAAGTTAGAATAAAGGCCGGACCTTAAAATTAATATCTCGCGTTCACACTTGAAAATTTTAACGAATTTGACTGAAATTTGTTGAAAATGTTTTACATTGATAATCCCCAACTTCGTGCAAATTGGTGCAGCCATATCTATATGTGGGGCCCACATCCAAAGCCGGATCCTAAAATTAAAAACTCACGTTCATACCTTAAAATTTTAGCGAATTTTGCCGAAATTTATTGAAGATGTCTCAGAACCACTGTCCGCTACTCCGTATAAATCAATGTAGCCAAATTTGCATGTGGGTCCCACGTGTAAACCCGGACTCTAGAATTAAAAGTTCACGTTCAGACCTTAAATTTTTAGCAGATTTGACCGAAATTTGTTGGAGGTTTCTCAGAATCACGGTCCCCTGCTCCATGCAAATCGGTGCAGCCGTATCTATACGTGGGCCTTATGTTCAAAGCCACACCTAAAACTATAGAAATGAACCGATTTAGTTTGTTTTGAGAAACTAGTCTATGTGGGTTGGATTGGTTTGGAGCTAGGAGTAAATGGATATACTTAGATTGATTTATCCAATGTAGTATAGTCTAAGTAGTTTGGTGTGGATTTGGTTTGGTTATTGAACCATTACCGGCTTTACTCACACCAATGAAATAAACTCTATTTCATCTTTTCATATAAATGTTGTCAGGCACTTTTTTTATGATGTCGGGCATTTCGGAATTTTTGTGAGCCTTTCAGTTCTTAAAGAAATAACAAGGTCTCAAAACTTCTTTTACCCAAATTGTCTCCTTCACTCCAGTGCTTTCTCCAGGAAATCTTTTGACTTTATGATGATTGTGGGGAGTTTCCTTCCTCATCATGGCCATGGGTTATCATGAAACGCATTACGCCAGCACATGTTTGCCTTCCTTTAGTTCATAACTGCAAGCTAAAAATGTGTTTTACTGGGCCCCAAATTAAAGTGTGCTTTGGGTGTTCAATTCCTTGCTTCTGTGGAGCTCCAAATATGGTTATCCGATAAGTGCTTGTACCATCTCAGCTCCTTTTGCATTTGCTTTGGTGTTGACAAAGGAACAAACACGATAATGTAGATCTTGTGTCTGAGAACATCTTTGAAACTAGTTCCTTGAAACTCTAAAACATTAGCCGTAGAGTCTCTGAAGAAACACACCAATCCCCACATAGCAGAACATTGGTTGCAAACGGAGTGATGAACTCCATGCAGCGGCGGATTTAGGGGGTGGGCCGGGTGGGCTACGGCCCATCCTAAGAATTGGCCCAAAGAACCCTAGGGTCCAATCTCTGAACTGGGACTAGATCCCATAGTTATTAGAGCCGGACCGGCGGTTCGACCGGTAAAACATCGAATCAGAGCCTTTAGCGGTCCGGTTCACTTAAAAGATGGTCCATGCAATCGAACCAGAAAAAACCGGATGAACCGGCCGGTTCCATACGAACCGGAACGGTTTTGACTTTCCCCCAAAATTGCCCTCTATCAATTCAGTACAAAGTTATCCACCCAGGGTCATTACTGGAAAGGCTGGGATTTATGGTTATCCAAATCCTTAAAGACCCCTGCCCTTTGCTCTCCTCTCCGTCTTCCCCGCTCAAAATTGGACACGCATCAACAAACAGTGAATTTTGTCATTTTTGTAAAAAAGTCCTTCTATTTTTCAATAATCAACCCACAGTCCAGCTCGTCGAACCAATACAGTAACCGCGCTCTAATATATTGCATATGGACCCCTGGTTTAAATTTTATTTCGACGTAAAGAAGAGACAATTAAAAAACTGTTGTTTTATAGAAACCCCCGCGAGTAGGGATGAAAACGGTAGAGATATTTTCCGTCCGTCCGTCCGACCGAGAGAGTTTAGACACTAAATAAATAGTCCGATATCCGTATTCGGAGATTCAATATTCGATTGGTATCCGAATCTGGGTATCCAAAGTTGGATATTTCTTATAGATACGTAACATATATCAATATTCGTTCTATATCTGACACATTTTACACTATACATATCTGAATCTGATCTGAGAAAAAAATAAATATATGTATTCGTATCCGTGCATATACGTTCGTATCCGATCCGTTTTATCCCTGCCCGTGAGACATTTTTTTGAAAACACCCCGCTGGCCAAACCCTAGCTCCCTCGATTGCCTCGGTTCTCTCTCTCCTTCGTTCTCTGCTCCCCTGCCGCCGCCGCCGCCGCTCCCAGCTCGCTGCCTCGGCGTCGGCAAACTCCCCCTTCGGCCGAGCACGGGAAGCCACCGCCGCTCCTCTCCCCTACCTTCGCTTTCTCCCTCTTCTCCCCGCCGCCAGCTCCTCTTCCGTTCTCGCTCTCGCATCGGCCACGCTGGGGGCTGGGCCCAGGTCCACCGGCCAACCATGACCGCCGCCGAATTTAGGCTGCGGCGCAGCTGGATCTCGCACGGGCCGCTGCGCACGTCGCCAGAGACGACCGCAGCTGGGGACAGCTCGGAGGAGTCCGGTCTCCGCGTGCGTGGGAGGCCCCGGCCCTGCTTACGAAGGCCTCGGCGCCTCGGGCCCCCACCCTGCACAGCGGCCTCGCGGCGGCGAGCGCGAGCTGCGGGGAGCGGCGAGGCCGCGAGCGCCGAGCGGCGGCTCGCGTGGGCGGCAGCGCTCCTACGCCGGGAGGCTGCCGGCCCCGCCTCCTCGGACCTCGGGTCCTGTCACTAGCTCGGTAGCTCCAACGCCGCCGCTGGTTGCTGGGGCCCGAGGCGTTCTGCTATCCGCCACCTGCCTCCGGGAGGTCGGAGGAGGGGGCCCAGGTGGAGTCTGCGGCAACCACGGGCGAGCTTGGTCGCCACTGCATTTGCTATCCTCGTATGCCCTCCTTTCTTGCCTGATTCCTCCATCACAAGAAAAAGCAGCCAGCTCCACCAATCCCCTCCACCAAGCAAACAAGCTAGCAAAATCAGCTGCACCGCCTCTCTACAAATTCTTTTTCCATGGTGGAGTACAAATCTCCAGCACCATCTCTCTATTCTCTCTCTTCTTTCTTCCACAGCATCAGGTAGCTCTCCCATTCCTACGAGATCCAAGCAGCATGCCCACAGCTTGCACCCCACAAGCATCTTCTCCTAATCGGTTGTAGCGTCTCACATTGGTCCAATTGAATTGCATTGCGTCCCAATCCAATCTATAGCAGCAACACCCCTCAAATCCTATCTGCTCCTCATGCCACTTCTCTGTTCTTTTCCCCACCGTACAGGAGCAACAACACCTGAGCGAGGCCACATCTTCTTGCCTTCTCTCCATCTTTGAGCAAGCGCCTCTGTGCCACATCCAGCAACCTTGCTCTCTGATGTTTCCATGTTGCCGGCATCCCAGTTGCCGGCATCGATGTTTCCATGGATAGTGCGCTCAATGTGTTCGATGAAATAGGAACAAGGATCTTTTCAAAAAGAAATAGGAACAAGGTATACGTTTTATCCTCCAATTTTGTTTGCTGACACTCAGGTTTTAGTTATTGATTTGTCTATAACAATTTGTAAATTTATTTTTGAATAGCTAATATATTGTTTCCCAATCACTAGGGCGCTTTGCGCGCCCGAATGTTCTAGTTGTACGAGTTGGGAGGGATTTTCACGGGCATCTGGTACTTGACGGACGGCGGCGCGAAAATAATGGGCGGACGGCGGCGTGGGAAAAAAGCAGACGGCTGACGGCGGCACATCTTCTCAAGAAGCGGACGGCGACGCATCTTCTCCAGAGGCGGTCGCTCCGGGTCACCGCCTTTCCTTGCCGGTGGCTGCCCCTCAGACCTCATCAGCTCAGCCCCTGTAGTGATGCGCGCCTGGAGCTGCGGCTCGAGCAACGGCGGCCAGTGCCCGGCGGTCGCTGGCGTTCCAATCCTCCACCTTCACGAGTGACGCCTCCAGCAGTCCGGCCCTCTAGGCCTCCAGCACCTCATCGGGTCCTCCAGGCTTCTTCTACCTGCCCACTGCCCGGCACTTGGTCAGTACCCAAAATTTCAGATCTCCAGTGTTTCAATTTGTATGTTGATTAGAGTTCAGACATCACGAAACAGATAGAGTCAAAATTGTTTGCTTTCCACTTTTTCAGGACTGTAACTCGTAAGGTCCAAGATCCTTTCTATTAGATGGGATAGTCTGTCCTGCTTAATAAACTGCTACTTGCCTGCTGCTGTACAAAAATACGACTTGCTTGTGTATTTGTGATGTGTGCAGTTTTTTTTTTGAGAAATGTGATGTGTGCAGTTAAGTGGACTATTGTGTGCCTATCATGTACCATGGCAGTGTGTTGCTTGTTGAACATGACATTGCATTTTAGGTCGCAGATTGAACTAGAAATGCAACTAATGTGGTTACAGGAATTGTGTTATTTATGAGCATATTTTTCCTCAACTATGTAATGTAATATGTATGGTAAAGTATCACGGGTATATTAGACCGGTTTAATATGTTCGTGACCGGTTCACTTCAGCGGTCCAAACTTAACGGACCGGTGGTTCAACCGGTTTTTAATGATTGAACCAGTGAACCATTAAACCGACACTCTTACTGGTTCGATGACCGGTCCGGTCCTACTAACTATGCTAGATCCCAGAGACCCAGACATTGCGCAACTCCACATGCGCGACCGAGCGGAGGGGCGTTTGCCGTTTGGTGATTGGGGCTGTGGGGCAGCAAGTTAGCTGCCGACGTCCGCTGGTTGCACTTCCTCACTTGCCCTATAAATTGGACGCCCCTGCACTCCTATCTTATTAGTTATTACATCGCATCCTCTACTTGTTCCCCCATCTCGTGACTACTGTTGCCTCTTCTCTGATCCCAACCCAGGTCCAACCCCGAGTGTGGTAGATCCCGGCCTTCGGAGTGCTATGGAGGGCGGAGTGGCGGCTGCAGGAAGCGCGCAGCAGGACGCGGCGCCGAGCATGAGTGCTATGGAGGGCGGAGTGGCGGCTGCGGGAAGCGCGCAGCAGGACGCGGCGTGCGATGCTCGGCACGTGGAGATCGCCGTGGCGAAGCGTGCTGCCTCCTCGGATTTGGAGGTTGATGAATGCCCAGTCGCGCGGAGCAATCGGCTTCGACTCGTGGCGGAGGAGCTCGTCGGTGCCGCGTCGGGGGATGTCTGACACTGTCGCCGTCGCCAGGGGCCTCCTCCGGCTTTGGGCGGAGGCGTCTGCTCTGGCCCCCTCTCGCGCAGCAGAGCAAGGCCCTGTGATAACAGATCCGCGACATGTTGGTGCTGCTGGAGCGAATCTGACCGCGCAGGTAGATTTCCTGGAGTCGTCTTACTAATCTGCTTGCCTTTTCTGTGCGGTATTCATTTTCTGGGTTGTCTCGGCGATGTAGTGTTGTGGTTGCTGCAGGTCTAACGCAAGTGATAGCAGTGTTCTCATGTACACTCGAACAGGGGTTTGTGCAGCTCTGTTCTAATCCTGTTGTTGCTATCTGATCACTTAGCTTTAGGACGTTAGGCTTGAAAGGTCCGTACGTGAATAAGTCGATGTGTTGTGGCTGTAAAGGAAATCCATGTAATCTCTTAACTCATCATATGGGACAGAATACTTAGTTGAATCGTGGTGTTGGTGTGGATAGAACATGGCAGGATGTTGTATGTATTTGTCAAGGATCTGGTCCTGGAAAGATGTCACATAGAATAGCTGCCAAAGGCACAATGGCACTTGAGTTGTAGAAGATGGAGAATTCCAAATTTTGCAACCTTTGGCCTTTGTACGCTTACAAGAAATTTGTGCTAATTCGCTATCAAGTTGGTTTTTTTCTTTTTTTGATGCTGCAAAATACAGTTATCCATTTGTAAATCATGTTACTTTCTTTGTGCAAATGATGTGGGAGCATCCATTTCACTTAAATTCGAATCATGCTGATGTCTTGGCAAACGTTTATAATCTGTCTGATGGTAGTTATATTTATTTTGGGGCATTACGGTGTTAGCAACAATATAAATGTGGCCATGCTATTTTTATGTTCCATGCAGATTGAGGGTATAATCCATGGGCTGAGAAATGCTGGAAACGATGCCAATGTTGATGTTGCTGGCCAGCTGCTGCACAATGCTCACTCTTTGAGCATGATGATTGCGCAGCTGCTGGGTCACCCGCCTGTTGACCCTGAGGTATAAGTTGACGGCATTTTAGTTATTGTACTTTGTACGAATTGTTTTAGCTGCATGATGTTCATACTCTGAGACCTGATATGTTTGCACCATATTTTTTGCTTGAATTGACATGATGTGAAGCTTTACCTGGACTAGCAAGGTGGCCCGCGCGACACGCGCGTGCTGTACGTTATAGTGTCATTGCTTTTCTTAAACTTTGATCGAATTGGCCAAATTTGACTTAGAAAAAACATAATACGACAAAAAAATAGAAGGAGTATGTTTCATGTCCTTAGTGGCTGCATATTTGCACAAAAAATAATTACAAACATGAAACAATTTATTTTCATGGACATCACCTTGTTGCGCTCATGCCGCCATGCAAGAACGCAAGTAAAAGTTTTGCTTTGGCAATCTAGATTGCAAACAAAATCAATGGCATTTGAAGTTATATTTTAGACCAATAAATTAATGCAAGACAAACCTGTCTAACAAATTTTGGAAATTACACTACATGTGGAAGATGTCGTCTGCTGATAAATTAAGATTATTATAATAATACAATATTAAAGATAAAAAATCTCTATACTTCAACTTCATACTGGATCTAGAATTTTCTGATGATGCATATATCAAAAGCCCTATACTTCAACTTCACATTGGATCTAGAAATTTCTCTTTATATGCATTTGCATGCAGAATAAAATAAATTAATATCCATTGTACCTATCTCCATTCCTAATCAAATAAAATGGTATATATATCTCTTCTGGAAAAAATTTACGGTTTGCTTTGTCTATCTTTTTCTTAGAAAAAGAAATTATTCCTGCCTCTGCGTTAGGGGCGGACCTAGGTACAAGCCAGTGAGGGCACAGGGCCTCACTCAAGGTTCTAAAGCTCATGTAATCAACAGAATTTCATGATGTTCAAGGCTCCTAATTTTAGTCTCTCTTAAGCTATGCCCCCACTCAAATTTCGTCTTGGGTCCGCTCCTGTTCTATGTTCATCCACAGCCAAGATTTACATACTTGATAGCTCTTATGCTGAGAATAAATAAAAAGGAACAAGATCAGGAAATTATAAGAAAAGTCTACTTTTGTCTATCTGTGTTCTCTTCTCTCTATCCATGAGAGCGTCGATTTCCATTATCTTGATGCAGAGATCTTTCTGTCCTCATTTGGCTTGTACATTCAATTTATTCACTCGATAAGGTATGGTTCGGGATGCTTGCTCCTGCCAACAACCGCGCAAGGGAGATGAGCTATGGAGTGCAGGTTTGGACGGGGCGCATACGTAGAAGAAGACAGGGTGCAGGCAATGGATAAACAACAACGAAACTACACACATTAGAATAGCACAATAGATACTACCAATAAAAAAAATGTAGTGTATATTCTATTTATGTGATGCTAAGTACAATCTATAGAGATTCTCCATCTATATCTAATCGAGAATAGAAGCAAGTCGCTTCCGGCGTCGGCTTGTAGTCTCTACAATCGGCACACGCACGCCGCTTGCCATCATGCCTCCTTGGTTCGGGGACCGGTATGCATGAACACACGAAATTCAAATACAAAAACAAATATTCTATTTCTGAATTCTAACTTACGTTTAACACATTCTCTCACCTAGTAAACAATATAATATATTTCCACCCTTTGTTAGCTGAATTGCGATACAATTCCTGCAGCTATTCAACTTAAACTGTTTCTACGAGTGCAGCTATTAATTTAGTTCCTTTTCAGGTTAGGTTCCTGGTAGCATTTCAAATTAATGGTTGGTTCTACGTCGCGTGATTTCTGTGTTTGCCACAAGAATAAAAACAAACATGCTATTTTTTGAAACATATATATTCATACAGAAGAAATACCTGGATTCGATGTAATTAGTTCCCAGTGCACTCACCTTTTTTGTCTTGAATTTTCTTAATATCTTTCCGAGTGATCCATCTGAGTTATTGTATATCTGACTCAACAATTTAATGATACGAAGAATTGGTGCTAGCAATTGAGAACACTTGCATCATCGCCAACCATCTATCTGATGCCTTCCCTGACACTGAATGCCAGAAGTTATTTCATCCAACATCGTCCATGCCGGCCAATAGTAACAAAGCACGATGATTAGGGAGAAAGCAACATCGTCCGCGACCGGAAGCGCTGCATGAGTATGTCTACGAGCTTGCCCTTGCCCTCGTCGCCTCGCTGCGTGCCCAGCAGCCCCACTACCTGATTCAGCGACTCAGCCGAATTACGGCTTCTTTGCACTCGCGAGAACCACAGCTCTCATCAACCGAAATAGGCATGGCACAGGCCCGGGGAGCAAGCGGCCGCCGCAGCCGGCGGCGGGGTGGAGGGGAAAGTGGCGGTCAACGGACTCGAGGATCAGCTGAATGCGCAAGACTCTAGTGCTCCTTCGAGCTCCTTCAGGGGTGGGTGCCGTCGGGTGCTCCGACTTCTGAGCAGCGACGACGTCCTGTGGCGGTGCGCGCGCCGCGCGGTCCGGGCTGCAAGGCGCACGGCGCCGATGTGCTGCGTGCGTGGCGGCTGTTCGGCAAGAAGGGAAAAAATAGGAGTACGCGGGTGTCGCAGGCGGGTAGGAGGGTGCGCGGTAACAAAAATATGGACTTTTTGGCAGAATCAATTCCTAGCTATCAATTTCTATGGGTCTCACCCCCTTCCCACCCTCCTCGGCCCTGACAGGTGGGTCCAACGTGAGGGGTAAGGCGGGCCCAAATTGGGTAACAAATGTTTTCAATTATTTTTGTTCTTTATAGTATAGATTAGCTGCTGGTTGGGGTTCTCACTGAAATAGTCGATCACTGAAAATATGCATCATGTTTTGAAAAAAAATAAGTATGGATCATACACGTAGAAAGAAGACAAAACAATTCTGGTAATCATGTACCTCTTGGTGCAGTACGGACTTCAGCTTGTAATACATTGGATGGCTAAAAAATTAGTATTGCATATTTACGTTTGGTACGACCCCAAAAGTGCTTAAAAATATTGAAAAGGAGAGATCAATGTATTAACTGATATAGGGGGAGTAATAAGGCCTCTGCAGGACCCCTATTTCGAAGTAGCTTGCAATTTCTTTGTCAGAAATGATTACAAGAATTAGGGTGAGAAAATGTGGATATGTAGTAATAACCTCAACCATAGATTTATAGCACTTATCAATTTTGCTGGCCCCTAATTTTGTGCACCCACAAATTTTGAAAATGTATGTTGGTGATCCTATGTTATAGGCTGTGGAGGATGTCCCTAAAGAAGAGGTGGTGGCAGATAACGTCCCGGTTGGTGGACCGCCAGTGGTCTTCATCAAGGCTTTTAGTGGGTTTTTTGTGAACCATATGGTAAGCGCAATTATTCTTTTTTGTGCAATGATATATGATTTACTAGACTATGATTGGGTTAAATCAATACATCCTTTAGTCTGTAATGTTGTTCTGAACTGTGCTGAATTGTTGGGTTAGCAGCTGATATAGTTGGTTGTGCTTGTTGTTATTTTGTATGCACATCATTTTTAAATATCAGATTTATGTCCCTAATATACATCGCCTTTTGTGTGTTACTTTTCTTGCTAGTTCTGCCCATTCAAGTTTTCACAACAAAACTTTGCCCTGGTGGGAGCAGTAGCACTGATTCAAGGGGAATCTAGGGTCCATCTCGTTGGCATGCATTATGAAAATAATCGTTTCCAGTTCCGGCAGGGTTGGACTGAGTTCGTAGCCCATGAACGCATTGTATTCGGAGATTTTTGCCATTTTCAGATGGATGCTCCTAATTCTTTTGTTATGAGTCTATTCGACCACAACGGGGACTATAAGCCCATGGCAGACAGGCCCGAGGCATGGTCCGTTGATGTGGCTTATGGAGTTGGACCGGCAATTTGGGTATCCGGCAAATCTGCACAACAACGTTGTGGGGAACGGGTGTTGGCTGCCCCACAACGTTGTTGTGCAGATTTGCCGGATACCCAAATTGCCGGTCCAACTCCATAAGCCACATCAACGGACCATGCCTCGGGCCTGTCTGCCATGGGCTTATAGCCCCCATTGTGGTCGAATAAAGTCATAACAAAAGAGTTAGGAGCATCTATCTGAAAATGGCCAACATCTCCGAATACAATGCGTTCATGGGCTACAAACTCAGCCCAACCCTGCCGGAACTGGAAACGATCATTTTTATAATGCATTTCAACGAGATGGACCCCAGATTCCCCTTGAATCTACTGCTCCAACCATGGCAAAGTTCTGTTGTGAAAACTTGAATGGGTAGAACTGGCAAGAAAAGTAACACACAAAAGGCGATGTATATTAGGGACATAAATCTGATATTTAAAAATGATGTGCATACAAAATAACAACAAGCACAACCAACTATATCAGCTGCTAACCCAACAATTCAGCACAGTTCAGAACAGCATTACAGACTAAAGGATGTATTGATTTAACTCAATCATAGCCTAGTAAATCATATACCATTGCACAAAAGGGAATAGTTGTGCTTACCATATGGTTCACAAAGAACCCACCAAAAGCCTTGATGAAGACCACTAGCGGTCCACCAATCGGGACGTTATCTACCACCACCTCTTCTACAGGGACATCCTCCACAGCCTGTAACATAGGATCATTAGCATACATTTTGAATATTTGTCGATGCACAAATTAGGGGTCAGCAAAATTGATAAGTACTATAAATCTATGGTTGAGGTTATTACTACATATTCACATTTTCTCACCCTAATTCTTGTAATCATTTCTGACAAAGAAATTGCAAGCTACTTCGAAATAGGGGTCCTGCAGAGGCCTTATTACTCCCCCTATATCAGTTAATACATTGATCTCTCCTTTTCAATATTTTTAAGCACTTTTGGGGTCGTACCAAACGTAAACATGCAATACTAATTTTTTAGCCATCCAATGTATTACAAGCTGAAGTCGATTACCAGAATTGTTTTATGTCTTTCTTCTACATGTTTATGACCCATACTTAATTTTTTTTGTACAAAAACATCATGCATATTTTCAGTAAACGACTATTTCAATGAGAACCCCAATCAACAGCTAATCCAGGTAAAGCTTCACATCATGTCAATTCAAGCAAAAAATATGGTGCAAACATATCAGGTCTTAGAGTATGAACATCATGTAGCTAAAAAAATTCGTACAAAGTACAATAACTAAAATGTCGTCAGCTTATACCTCATGGTCAACAGGCGGGTGACCCAGCAGCTGCGCTATCATCATGCTCAAAGAGTCAGCATTGTGCAGCAGCTGGCCAGCAACATCAACATTGGCATCGTGTCCAGCATTTCTCAGCCCATGGATTATACCCTCAATCTGCATGGAACATAAGAATAGCATGGCCACATTTATATTGTTGCTAACAGCGTAATGCCCCAAAATAAATATAACTACCATCAGACAGATTATAAACGTTTGCCAAGACATCAGCATGTTTCGAATTTAAGTGAAGTGGATACTCCCATATCATTTGCACAAAGAAAGTAACATGATTTACAAATGGATAACTGTATTTTGCAGCATCAAAAAAAAGAAAAAACAACTTGATAGCGAATTAGCACAAATTTCTTGTAAGCATACAAAGGCCAAAGGTTGCAAAATTTGGAATTCTCGTCTTCTACAACTCAAGTGCCATTGTGCCTGTGGTAGCTATTCGAAACATGACCGAAAACCTTGCGATGCCCGCCTGGCATAGCTATCCCCCAGTATAAAAGTACAGCGTGGCAAACGGTTAGGCAAGTCTTTGCCACCATGTCACGACCTCTGGTCAGCACCGACCCTGATTAAGGCCATTTTCAGTGGGAGTTTTATGGGCAATAAATTCAATGCCACATCAGTATTTTTGATGACTTGGCAAGGAGAGAGAAGGTGAGAGTTTCATGAGATGAGAGAGGAGTTTCATCCCCATGACACTCCTCTGGCACAGTTACCTAGTTTGTAGTCTAGGTAACTGTGTGATGAAACTATGCACTAAGACTGGCCTAAGTAGGTACCATTTCACACCAAACAGACATCCCGGCTTCTCCTCCGCAAAGCTGGGCGTCTTCCTGTTTGAGAGTTGAAAACCTAGACCCAGCGATGGAAGAAACGCAGTCAGCGAAGGAGCTCGGCGCCAGTCCCGGCCGGAGCCACCGGTCCACGAGCGGGTCCACACCACGGCGCCCTCGGGCGTGCTGCGCATCACGGTGATGAGGCCGGACGGTCTCATCTGTTGCCAAAATATGTTGGGCTGGTGATTCTGGGAACTTCCCCAATTTCAGATGAGTTAGGGATTCGGTTTTTTGGGACAGATAGGGATCAGGCGGGTGGCAAGGTCAGACGTGCTCAAGTTCTGCAGGCCTGCTAGCGAACTCAGATACTTGCGCATCGCTGACAATCTGCTTTAAAAGATGTGATGGCCAGGTTATTTAGTATTGTCTCCAAATTACATCTGAGGTAGCAAATTCCACTTTGGGGATCTTGTGGTCCGGCGGTTCTACTACCATTTTCTTTTGCTT
>CM014274.1:59559141-59615383 GCA_004135705.1 Alloteropsis semialata
GGAACCACCCTAGTTCTATAAATGTAAATGGGTCCCACAATGATTTAATGTCACGTGTTGTTTTGGCTAATCGAGAGTCGAATCTATAAATGGGAACCACAACCTTTTACTTTCTCTTTCTCTCTCTTCTTCCCATAGAACCCAGTCCTATGCATGGAACCAGGTTCTATATAGAACCAACCTCACAGTGTAGTATAGGACCTGGTTCCATAGGAGAGAAAAACCTATAAAACCAACACAGGACCTCCCATTGGAGAGGCCCATCGGTGCTATAAATGGGTCCCACAATGATTTGATGTCACGTGTTGTTTTTGTTCCAATATTTAGAACCGGAGGACGAATCTATAAATAGGACCCACAACCTTTCACTCTCTCTTTCTCTCTTCCTCTTCTTCCCATGGAACCAGGTTCTATACATGGAACCAGGTTTTATATAGAACCAGCCTCACAGTGTATAAGACCTGATTCCATAGGAGAGAAAAAACTATGGTACCAATATAGGACCTCCCATTGAAGAGGCCCTAAAGGCCTTCCTGGAAAAAAAAAACTAGAGGGGTTTTTGGACCTTGTAGCTAACTGTTCCATACGCACAGTTTGTGTAGTAATTTGCATTCTAGATAAGCTATTAGATATTTCACTGCTTTAAAGCAACTCTAGCAGGTCCTCTAAGACCTCCTGTTTGGTTTCATCTAGACTCTAGAATCCGGCTTATAGAATCTGGATAAGGATCCAAACACTACTACAGACAGCCCTTTTCCAAGCACCCTATCACAGCCGGTTTCTTTCAAACCGATCGAAATAAATCTTCATAGCCGGTTTATTGAGGAAAAATCATCACCATCGGTTTACAAAATACAAACGGCAGTGATACGAAACATCACCGTCGGGTGGTGTTACAACCCGCGGGTGATAAGTATCACCGCCGGCTTGTAACACCAACCGACGGTGGAACCTGTCGTGGACCCGAAAAATTATTAGCTTCGATGAAATCCGAGCCTTGCGTCCGCTCTCAACCTTATCTTTTTCTCTGTTCTGTACCGAGCCTCTCTCTCTCAATCGCCTCTCTCGATCTTCTCTCTCGCTCTCTCTCACCTTGGCAGCGTTGCAGTGCAGGCGAGGGTGCCGCATCGGCATGGAGATCGCGCAGCCGGGGAGCTAGCACAGCGAGCGGGGGCCATGGCAGCCTGGAGAGTCGCGGGCAGCCGGTGAGCGAGCCACCGCGGCCTTTTGTGGGTCACGGCGGCGTGACGGCCGGCAACCGATCCAAGGACGAGCGGGCCACGAAGGCATGACCGCGTGGTGGCCTCGTAGGCGGCCGGCTTCATGGACGCCGGCAAGCGGCAGCGGCGCATTGGCGACGTGGTCTGCGGCAGCGGCCAGGTGAGCAGGCAGCACAGGGGCCGCGGTGCCAAGGCGAGCGGCGGTGCGCCGGTGACATGGTCTGCGGCAGCGGCCAGGCGAGCGGACAGCGGTGGGGCCGCGGTGCCAAGGCGAGCGGGAATGCGGCCGCTGCCACCTAGCAAGCGAGCCATGGCGGCCGGGATGCAGCAGCAAGCGAGCAGGGGAACAGGCTGGCCTGCAGCTGCAGCGGCAAGCAAGCGGGAGTACGGCCGGCCTGCCGGATTTTTTTTGTTTTGTTTTTGGAAATCCGTATCACCGCCGGTTCGGCACCCGGCAACGATGGCCAATGTTTTCACCATCGGTGTTTCACCAGCACCTCTTGAAACCGGCAGTGATGAACAGTTTTGACCCGGTGGTAAAACATGTATCTGTAGTAGTGAAACATTCTAGATTTTAGTCCAGTTTCCACACTCAAGTGGCACCAAATTCTAGAATCCAACAAGTTCTTACGATCTAGATGTTATAATCTGCAGGAAACCAAATGGAAAACCCCCACTCCAATTTAGAGACCGGGGGTCAACAAGGTGCTTTGGCAACAAAATAGGGAGGCATTCAAATCCCCTATCATACACCCCAGTCTTGGAGGGTCTCTAGAGGCCTTTCTATCACTAAATAAACACTAACAGGTGGGCCAACAAAAAATATAGAGAGTTGTTTAGAGGGTATTGCTTGATTTAGAAGGAAAATTCAGCTCTAAAAAAAATAAAGAGCTTGTTTAGAGGGTATTGCTAGAGTTGATCTTACAGAAGTGTTTTAATGAAATGTGTAGTTCTAGAATTCAATTCTCTTGAGATGATTACACCGCGGTGGTGGTGTGTGAATTTAGGTTTCAGCCGCATTTTCATACCATATTATCACTTTTTTTGCGCAGCTTTGAAATGTTACCGTGTATTTAATTTGGCCATGTTATAATACTTTTGGTATTCAGAATTTTGATGGCACTTGGTGGTAGGGGCCCAATCTGTTCTGTTAAGGAATCTGTCCTGAATTTGGTTTAAGCGTGCAAACATCTGTCCAATCGCAATAGAATCTGTCGATAGATGCATTTTCCTTTTTGTGGGTGGATAAGTCTAGACATTTATGTTACAAAAAATTGTAGACATGCAAACCTACAACCATGAGATTCCACCATGTACCCCTTCTCTCTTTTCTCCTCGTCGCGACTTGTGATGACTGATGAGAGCCATCGGATGCCTGCATCTGCATAGACTCGAAATGCATGCAGTGATGGCCACTGCCCTTTATAAAACCATCAGAGATTCAGAGAGCCTAAACATGGTACCTACGGCGACACGGACGCATGGACCAAAGGGAGAGGAGGTCCGAGCCGAGGCCCCTCCTTCTTCACTTGTCACTGCCGCTGCCTCATGTCATCCCCTCTCTGAACGAGCCACCACGCTAAAGCAGAGATGTTTTCGTGCCTTTTTCATCGATCGAACGAGCTGCCGCTGCTGCCGCTGCTGGAGTCGTGGCCACTTGCCACTATTGCCTGCCTGATGGCGAAAGATGGAGGGAACCCATTTTTATATGCATGTGTGGCCTCGTGTCTCAGTTGCTGAATGACAGCAAGGACGGCTTGGCGATCGTGATAAAGATGCTGGCTGTTGCCCCAGTCCTGGGCGCAATTGCACACATGAATCTGCCCCCCGTTCTCTGAAACATTCGCCAACAACCACGACAGATCACAGATGAACCTTGGGTGGGTGAGTGGGTCATGCTTGGATCAGATGGCAATTTCAGATGATTGTCTTTGAGAATCTCTCTACATTGTTTGATGTGAAATTCATGCGAAATTCATATGCATGTTTCTATGCTCTACCTAGAGCGACCAGTATGGCCAAAATGTCAGTGATTATGTAACTGTTTCCCAAACGATTTCACGGTTTTTTGAAGTGTGAACCACCTAGTTGCATTGCATCCAAGCTGGGGCTTTTGCTGGGCCATCACCCCTCACTATGGTCGCTAATGGGGAGCATGTCTCGGTTGCATGCGCAGCGCGGTCCTTTTCGTCCATGCCGCCATCATCGGTCCAGTTCATCATCTATCAGTGCTCTGCTGGGTGCCGGCTGCCGGTTGCCGCTGGCCGCTGCTGCTGCGTCGTTGTGCAATAGCGATGGGTCACTACTATACAAACCGCTTTTAGTCCCGGTTGGCAACCACCTTTAGTCCCAGGTTGCCAACCGGGACTACCAAGGCGGGACTAAAAGGTCCAACTTTTAGTCCCGGGTATTTACCCGGGACTAAAAGACATTACCAACCGGGACTAAAGGGATTTCAGAAAAAATAAAAAAAAGCACATTGCTGCCAGAACTGACTGCTCGTTCTCGTCTCAACCACCACACCTTTCGATCTCGATCTCCAACTTCAGATCGAGCAGCACTACATCAAAAATCACATAATACACAGACAAATTTCATAGAATCCACAGACAAATTTCACAGCAAAATTCAAAGTCACAATGGCCAAGCACCACACCAACAATCCTCCTCACATCAGTTCACATAATCGCCAACAAATCTTTGAATCAAAAAACACAGAATCACATGAAAAATCCTCACAACAATCCTCGCGCTCGTGGCCGGCGTCGCCCCCACCCGCGTGCGCTCCTGCCGGCGTCCTGCTCCTCCCGGCGTCCTGCTCCGCGAGGCCGACCTCTGCTCCGCCCGCTCCTTCCCGGCCTGTGTCTGGATCNCGCCCACTCGCAGGGCCGGGGCCACAGCGCCTGCTCCTCCCGGCGTCCTGCTCCGCGAGGCCGACCTCTGCTCCGCCCGCTCCTTCCCGGCCTGTGTCTGGATCTGAGAGAGAAGAGAGATGAGTTGAGGAGAGAGAGAGCTCAAGAGTTTGGATAAGGCACCGGTGGTGAGACAGACTATAAGAGAGAGGGAGGCTGCGAGACTTAGAAAAATTTATCGGAGGTAACGAAACATTTTAGTCCCGGGTGGTGGTTCCACCCGGGACTAAATGTCATCTATTACTCCCGGGTGGAGCCACCAGCCGGGACTAAAGGTGGCAACAGCCTTTAGTCTCGGTTGGTGGTTCTACCCGGGACTAAAGGATGGTTTTCAACCGGGACTAAAGGGTCGTGCGCCGATCTCTCTTTGACCCGGGACTAATGCGGACATTAGTCCCGGGCCCAACCACAACCGGGATTAAATCTCTGGATCAAAGGTGGTTTCTCCAGTAGTGGACGCGTCGATTAGCATAGCTTGCAGCAGTCTGCCATGGCGTCTGAAACCCTACCAATGAAGGGAGCTGGGAGGTCACATTTGGGTTGAGAAATTGGGGAAAACTTGAGCGGAGGATTTGGGGGAAGTACCTGCAATACCAATGAAGGATGCCTCGATTAGCATAGCTCGCAACAGTCTGCCATGGCGTCTGAAACCCTAGCTTTCTCGGATGGAATGGTGGGGAGCGATTCATACTGGTGGTGGCTCCACCGCCAGGGTTAGCACATCGGCACCCAGCACCTCTTACGCTTCACCTCGGCCACGGCAAGCCCCGTGGCACCGCCCATGATCCTAGCGCTAGGTGCCGGCACGATACTCCCATCGTCCACCTTGTAGCACAATACGGAGTCACCGCCCATGAGCTCGCAGGTGCAGCGCGAGGGCCTGCGCCACACCCACGCCCACCTTGAACCACGGCAGTCGCCACCGCTCCTGCTCCTGGTCGGTCTGCTGACCTCGAGCCCAAACACCGAAAGAAAGATAACGTGTGAAAAGGGTTCCGCGACATCGCTCACATGGAGTCCACGCTGTAAATCAATCCACCTCATCGTTCCATGCTGTCCCTTTTGCGAATCTTGAAGCAGGATCTAAGGATGGGCTGTTGGGGGTGTACAGTAACTATGTTGCACATGGACGGAGGAGGCAAGGAGGCAAGGGGTGAGTCGGTGACTCCTTTGTTTCTGTGTCTGCCGAGGCCGTGGGGAGTCTGGGAGTGAGGCTTGCTGGCGCGGCGTGCAGCACCGTCCTCAGCCACTGGCCCGACGCATTGTGGTGGAGTGGAGGTTTGGATCACAGGAGTACCCAGCACCAGCAGCACTGCAGCAAGCGGACGAGAAGCAGCAAGCTCGTTGTTGTGCACTGTGACCAACCATGGAGGAGTTAGCGAAGAATTTTATGGCGGTAGCAATTAGGCTGAGGCCTTGTTTATTTCGTGCAAGTTTTTGCAAAGTTTCACAAAAGTAACGTATTGGAAAAAGTGTCGCCTCTCTCGCGACACGCTTCCCAATGCACTTTTTCTACAGAAAATTTACGCAAATTCATTCAACTAAACAAGGCCTGAGTATTAATGTTCAAAAAAAATTGGAACGAGAATTATTGAAGCTACACTACCATGCGGCAGATAGTCGAAATTATGGAGTATTATAGTGTTATATGCCCTGAAAAAAGGCCTGGCAACCATTTGTAGTATCGTACTACCACATTCATCTTGTGTGGTATTAGCAGTGTTATCCTAAACGCTAAACGCTAGACAGTTGCTCACCTTCCGTTTAGCATTTATACAGTTTAGACGATAGATTAAGCCCTGTTTAGTTCGTGAAACTTTGGAAACTTTAGAAAGTAGTTTGCAAAAGTGTCAAAGTTTGCAAACTAGTTGAAGGAGGGTGTTTAGTTCCAAAGTTGCAAAAGTTGCATTGGAAAGCGTGTCGCGAGAGAGAGGGCACATTTTCCAATGCGTTATTTTTGCAACTTTGCAAACTAGTTGAAGGGGGTGTTTAGGTCCAAAGTTGCAAATTTGCAAACTAGTTTTCAAAGTTTCACGAACTAAACAGGGCCTAAACGGTTTAAACGTTTTGCACTGTAGCTGTAAATATACATAAAAAATCATATTTCCTTATTATATTTTTTGGTAATTGCAATTTAAGGTATGCATATAATACATAATGACACAACATTCTCATATTACACATAATACTAATATACTCGCTACTCTAACTCCTATTTTTTTTCTTAACACGCGCTTATGGAACCTATATTCCACCGCCAACAACCAATTATCCCACCAAAGCATGTTTCTTATTGCCTAAATTATCGTTTAAACGTGTGTTTATGTGTGTAAACGCATTTAACTTCAGTTTAATTTCATTGTTTAAACTGTTTTTTGATCAAGTTGACCGTTTACACGCGTTTAGCGTTTAATTCGGTGACTAGGGCCTAAACGACATGCATACCGATGGTTTACACGTGTTTAGGCGAACACTGGGTATTAGTATTGTTCGTTGGAACCTGACATTTCTGATATTAGAAAAAAAAATTGTCTAACTGGACCACCCTAGCTTCACATCCTAGATCCGCCACTGGCTCCATGGAGCAAAATATCAAATGACACGGATCATGGGATGTTACAATCAATTTCCTATTCCGGCACAATTAAATCTCTCTGTATTAGTGTGAATTTGGATGGTGCATTTGGGAACCCACTTTGCTCGTCATTCCTACTAGGGGGGCCATCCTGAATGCATCACTGAGCCAAGTGCCCAACTTTGGCTTCTTTTTTGCTTTTTCTCCACTCTGAGTTCAGAACAGTTTTCACCCGGGCACAATCCGACAAATTAAAGTGTGTGCAGGTGCTGAATTCGTTTCTTCTGCCACACTGCAAATGTTCTTGGGTATCATTCTTCGGGTTTGAAGAAGCAACATCATGGCAATGTACGGAGCACACAAACTTGTCTCTGCAAACACCTTCCCACTCCCACACCACCTCCCCAAACATCAGGCTATACAACCTCCTAGGCATCCAAGCTCCCAGTTCCCAACCATCTTGGACAAGAAACGTGGCTGCAGGAGTAGCGATGCCCTCCATGGAGCAAGGAAATCAGACAGCAAACATCACCGCAGCATTGGAAGCTCTGTCCCCCTGGCTGAACAATCCGCGGAGGACAGTAATCCAGGTCGAGTTTTTCATGTCCTTGGCGACCATGTTGCTGTTCTTCCAGCTCATTTTTAGTTTTGTCCGGCGAAGCAACAACCTGCTCATCCAAGGGGGCCTGTGGCTGGCGTACACGTTACTTACCCCTGTTGTCACCTATACCCTCGGGCTGATGCAGTCCTCGCCGGTAAAGAGCGGGCTATACCCGGTGTGGGCGTCCTCCCTTGTCTCCCTTCTCCTGGTGGCTGGAGGTGCCAACTCCATGGCGGCCTATGACCTCGAGGACAGCAGGCGGTGGAAGAAGGGTCTGTTTGATGTTTTGCGGTGCTTCATCTACTTTGTCCTAATAATTCAATTGATTTACCCTGGCAGCACATACCACGCAAGTTTGAAAGGAGTGGTGCCACCACAGCCTGTCATCTACATCTCTATCCTCTTGCTAGTTAGCATTGTTATTTGTGCTAATATGCTCGGAGTCCTTGCTGGCTGGATGGCCAACAACTTCATGCCAAGTAAAATGGTAGCTGACTACATGAAGGATCTTGCCAGCTCAAGAGGTGATTCCCAAGAGTTTGATCCTGTCAGCATGAAGGGCTGCAAATACCTGGTATTCCCCCGGCGAATATCTCAGAGTGGTACTGCAAGAACCGCCTATGGATTTGAACTGACCGTGTCATCACCATCGAGATGGTCTGGGACAGGTTCAGTGAAGATATGCTCATCAACTCGAGGATCAAATGCGCCTGCCTTTCATATGTCAGCCCAAAACTAGGAGAGTCGGCCCAACCGGCCCACACCGGGAGGAAGCCTTGCTCCACCCCAAAAGCTAGCCCAAGGGGTGAGGGACTCCCTCCACTTTTAAGTTGGCTCGACTCTCCCCCCACAACCAATGTGGGACTATTCCCAACAATCTCCCCCGTCACACATTGGTGCCCCTTAGCCCCTCAGCACTGACCGGCCCCACACACGGGCACACACAGGCCTCACACCCGCGGTCCACTGGGTTTCGGGCCTACACCACCCCAAGTATGCACGGGCACAAGAGATTGTGGGTCCCGGCTTTGATACCAATTGTCAGCCCAAAACTAGGAGAGTCGGCCCAACCGGCCCACACCGGAGGAAGCCTTGCTCCACCCCAAAAGCTAGCCCAAGGGATGAGGGACTCCCTCCACTTTTAAGTTGGCTCGACTCTCCCCCCACAACCAATGTGGGACTATTCCCAACATTATATTCCTTGTCCCTTCTGCTGAGACGTCGCTTCTTCGGTATGGATTGTGCTGAGAGTTGGCTTGTAGAGACACGTAGGTTTGTCCTTGAAGCATTGCTATCAGACAACAACCACGGTGAATACAAGGAAGCATTCAGGATAATTGAAGTGGAGTTAGGATTCCTCTTCGATTTGTTCTTCACCAAGTATGCTTATATCTTTGAGGCTGAGACTCCTTTCTTTTTTCTCGTCATGCTCAAGATAATTATGACATTAGTCCTGGGAGTAGTTCTGCTATTTAACTCACCAACTATCCTAACCCCTAATCCAATTATTGAAGTGGATACCAGAACAAGTGACACCATTATTACTGTGGTCATTCTTGGAACATCCCTTGTACTAGAAACATGGCAATCCATAGTATACCTGGGATCAGACTGGGGCATGGTATCACTTGCCCGCAACTATTTCACAGAAAATATCCCTAACTTCATCCCCATTTGCCTCCGTAAGACAATTGGGGTCCTTAGTAGGCACTGCCGTTTCTCTTATTGGCAGAATAAGATAGGCCAGTACTCAGTAATAGAAGGCTCCAGATTCTTTATTTCCAAGAACACCTTTCTGGCCGCTCAATCCAAAAACCTACTCTGTCTGTCTTTTTACTACTCCTTGGTTTTTTTTTTGAAACGAACCGGCAGGAGAGCTGCCCGCTATATTTAAATGAAGAGTTACTACTCCTTGGTTATGTAAGCAGATCTTTGGGGGATATCTGGACAACTAGTTTTGTGAAGTTACCTGATATGTTGAAGCCTCAGATAATTTCCTCACTAAAATCATATAGTGATGGCCATCTAAGTAATGGAGAGGTCTCCTTACAGCGCAACGGTGTTTTTGAGTTTCTTTCATGGTCGCTGCATAATGACATTGAAACAGAGACCATACTTATTTGGCACATCGTTACTGATTATTGCAAAACTCTGTGTGAGGAGACAGAGGAGTCTGCGGGGCATTCAGAAGAGGGAAAGAAGCAACTTGCAGGCTCCCGTGAAGTCGCAACTAAATTATTATGCTACTGTGCATATCTGATGTATAATGTCCCAGAATTGCTTCCAGGGAAAGATACCATGTTTGTCCTCGACCAAGTGATGCTGGAAGTCAGAGAAGTTTTGGGAGTCACGACACGGAACAAAGATAAGTTGCTGAGGGCCACCGAATACTTCAGTGTCGTCTGGGATAAAAATACCATCTTCGCCAAAGGACTTAAGCTTGGGAAAGAGCTAGAGAGTATGGAAGACAGTCATCTGCGCTGGAAGGTGATGGCCGAGTTCTGGGCAGAAACAATCCTCTACATTGCTCCATCAGACAACGCCAAGGCCCACATGGAACTTCTTGCAAAAGATGGGGAGTTTCTGACCCACATCTGGGCTCTCCTCACCCACGCCGGCATCCTGACTCGCCCTTCGAAACCAACCCCCAACTCCCACCTGGAGGAAGGCATTGCATGAGGCCAGTTACTATTTGCTTCTGGCGTCCTCTTCAGCTAAGCCAGTAGGTGTGTGGCTGTGTTCCCATCTGGTGTTTCTTTCAGTTTGTTTCTAGAACTTCATTGGATTCTAACAAGGTCGTTGTAACTGAACGCGTTCATGTGTGTTGTAGTTCTCTGTACGCTTCATATTGCCACCATGTCAATAGAGAGTCTCGTGCTTGTTTGCATTGACCATCATATGAAACTGCCATTAAGAGAAAATTGTATCAATTTATTGTGACCGACGAGATGGTTAGGTCCCAGTAGCCTGAACTGAAATTTGAGACAAAGAGACTTCTTCTACTTGTATGTGACTTTTGATTTTCTGGTCGACCACCCCCTCCTCTGAGCAATCGACCATGGCCATTTTAACTAGTAGAGCCCCCATCATCAATCTGTGCGACTACTGGAGGTGAGACGCTCGCCCTTGCGGTTGCGGCATCTCTCTTGTTGAGATGTCTAGTTTGACTTCTTCTGATGAGATGGTTGAGCAAGTTCGTACTACTTGACTGCAATGATGGAAACATGTGTGAAGAAGAGGAGGGGGGGGGGGTCTCGACGAGAGTGGGGGTCTCAAAACAAAATTGAGCGTCATGAAGACATGCATCACCGACTTGGTAGGCCTCGATGTCCATGCACACTGCTAGAGAAGGGAACACACTGGATCCTTGGGCCAAAGTCTAGCCCTTGTCACATCAAATGTTCGTATAGTAGTTAGGAGAACTAAATATGAGCTAATAATAAAACTGATTACAGAAGTCCTAAGCTAATTCGCGAGATGAATCTATTAAATCTAATTAATCCATCATTAGCAAATGGTTACTGTAACACCACATTGTCAAATCACGGACTAATTAGGTTTAATAGATTCGTCTCATAAATTAGTCTACATCCATGCAATTAGTTATTAATCTACGTTTAATACTTTTAATTAGCATCAAAACATCCAAACAGGGTCTAAGACTAGAAAAGGTACCTCTTCCAACGCTTGTTGTCGCCACTGAGATCGCAGGACTAGATGGCTTCGATGCTCCCAACCACCAGGAACAAGACGGCCACAACAGGGTATAAGACTGAGCCTGTAGCCGTAGATGACAAGAGGGAAGGCACACGGTGTAATACGACATGGAAACCTACCTTATCTATCTAGGAGCTGAGGACATACTGCAGGCAGTTGTACAGCACGGCCCAAGTCCCACTGGCAGAGAGGCAGCCAACCGCATCGTGTCTGTCTCTAGTTGACCCCGCTGTGCCACGGGGGCTGGCCGCTGCTGCCCTTCACGGAGGCCTTTTCCACTGAAGAAGAAAAGATGGCATGAGTGAGCACATTTGTATAATAGTAGCACATCCCTCATTCAGTACTCAATAATAACAAATGCAATGCGAGTTCTATTAGCACAAGTAAACAGCACAACCAGGTTTGCAAATATAAGAGAGTTGCCACTGTCAGACTCCTCATCCAGAGCCACGATATCTCCACGTCGTTTGCTACCCTGTAAACAAGTCTCGACAGTATCCTGATTGCACCTTTTATAAGTTAGTGTCCAACTTTTTCTAAATATCTCTCACAAAAAGGGAAAGAAAGGTTGATTTTGTACAAATACATCTGCTCTTCGAACATAAAGCAACTGTATTGAACAGGAGGTTAACAGCAGAAAAACTAAAATTACTGTGATATGCAGGAGAACTTCCTTGTCTTTGCGTACATCCATGTACGCTATGGGAGCTTATAGTCCAAATTGGCAATATTTCAGCAATTCAGGAAATAATTGGACTCTGATAACCTTCATGCCATATGTCAAGATGAACCAACTTGAAAATACGCACTAATACTCTAGACAGAAAGTGAAAGCAAGATTCTGGTGATCTTCTCGATGGTTGAAACCTAATCTGGTGACATTCTCGATGCTACAAACCAGTCAGAGGGACTCTGTTCTTTTTAATTATAAGTGTTGTCAGGTACATTTAAGGTTATAAAAGCTGCGGAGCATCTCCAATTTTCAGCCACTTGTTATATATGTCATATTCGGTATCCCTCAAAGCTAATGCCTAAGCAAATTATTTTGCAGAATTGAAATCTCCCGTATTTTGCTTTTTGTTAACTGAAAGTAACATTTTTTTGCTTCTGACATAGTGTTAAAATATTAATATACATATATGTCTGCTAGTTTGTCAAAACTTTTCTAATGTTTGTCCAACTAAATACAACATATATGTTTTCTAGTTTGCCTAGCTTGTCCAATGTTTGTTCCACTAATATGTTCGAATGTTGAGAGATGAATTAGAATTTCAAAACCATTGTTAAACAATTCAATGAAGGTGTTGCCTGTGCGAGTGTTTTTACGTAGTTTAAGTATTATACTAGTAAACGGTCTAGTGAAAACCTTACACTTGAAAATGTAAAAGGGAAAAAGAAATCACTGCTACTACTGTTATCACTTAAGTAATATTTTACAAAATAATAAATTTTAGTTACTCACTTCTTTGACAGGGTATTGAGTGATTCACAGCCATATTGTTAGTTAGATACCTTAATAGTGGTATTAGTGATATCAGTTGCTGGGAGGACAACTGTTCTGGTTGCCCTTTCTTTATGGTAATATCATGTGAAAACCTACATTTAATTACAAATTTGTCTAAACCTTGGAGTAAAACTCTCGTACTGGAAAACGCCATGGGTAGAGTACGGTATAGTTCATATCCATGCAAAATTTTGCAGTCAAACTCAGAAATGTTTGATACAAGAAAGAAACATTTCAGCAAGAACTGTAGTACGTATGTCGTTATTCATGCAGACATTGTCTTTTTCCTATATTGCAAGTTAAATTGGGCCTGAACTTTAAATTTTACATGGAAGTGTAAACTTTCATCCTCTAGTCATGATGGTGTTTTGAGGATTCTCAGAACTTTAATACCAAAGTTTAAACATATCAAGAAATTAAATTTGGTTGTTCATATGATACTTGCCCTTACACGTCAGATGATGCATGTAAGGACTCCCCTTGTTCATCATGTGGGCATCCAGAATGCATCACAGAGACAATTTGCCTTTCGTATGCTTTAGTACAAATACAAAAGTGAGCTCACTTGGGCACGTTCCCCAAATTGAAAACAAAATACGAAGTGAATTCCTTGCTTCCACTGAAGTGTGAATCCTGTTATATTATTCAATGTGTGCTTTACCATCTCAGCTCCTTTACCCTTGCTTTGGGGTTGAAGAAGCAACACCACAACGGTGTAAGGAGAACACAAACTTGTGTCTGAAAACATCTTCCAAAAAGAGCAGATCAGCCTCCCAACTTAGCTCCCAATTCCCAACCATCCTAGAAAAAAAGTACGATCGCAGAAGGAGTGATGAACTCCACGGGGCAATGTGACCAGCCAACCAACATTACCCTGGAAGCTCTGTCCCCCTGGCTGAACAATCCGCGGCGGACAGTAATCCAGATTGAGGTTTTCATGGCTGTAGCAGTCGTACTGTTGTTTTTCCAGCTCATATTTGGTTCTCTTCGTCGGCGAACCAACAGCTCCATCATCCATGGGGGGCTATGGCTGGCCTACACCCTCCTCACCCCTCTGATCACCTATACCCTCGGCCTCATGCAATCATCTCCAATAAAGACTGGACTGTACCCTGTGTGGGCGCTATCCCTTTTCTTGATTGCAGGAAGTGCCAACTCCATCACAGCCTACGACATCGATGACAACAAGCAGTGGAAGCGGCAGATTTTTGTTCTTTTTCAGTGTCAAATCTACATGACCTTGTTGTTTCTACTGTACAGCCCTGGAAGTGGTTGGTTCAGCCAGTACGTGCATTTTTCGGCATCTTCGATTCGTCAGCCAGTCTACATTCCATTGGTTTTCCTGGTTTCCATAGTTGTATTGGCAAATATGACCGGAATCATTGCTGGCTGGATAGTCAACTACTCCGATCCTAGCAAAGTGGTAGCTGACTACATGAAGGATCAGGCCAACTCAAGAGGTGATTCCCAAGAGTTCGATCCTGTCAGCATGAAGGGCTGCAAATACCTGGTACACTGGCCAGATTTAATTGCAGCTTGGAGGGGTGGAAGGCACAGCTACAGAAATGAACTGCCGGATACAGATGTTGTCACTGTCGAAATGGTGCCTGCCTTTCATTTGCCTTGTCTCACTTGCTGAGGCGTCGCTTCTTCGGGATGGATTGCACTGAGGCTAGACTTCCAGAGACACGCCGATTTGTCCTTGAAGGGTTGCTATCAGAGAACAGTGAAGAATACACAGAAGCATTCAGGGTGATTGAGGTAGAGTTAGGGTTCCTCTACGATTTCTTCTATACCAAGTATGCTTCTATCTTTAGAATGGAGAATATGTTTCTTTTCATGGTTACTCTGAAGATAGTTTGCACATTTATTCTTGGAGTAGTTCTGCTCTTTAAGTCACCAACTGTTAGGGATTTGGCCCGCCGACAAACGCCTTCTACTTGTTTTTGCTTCATCTCACGCGTAAGGGCAGCAATGAACGAAGGAGATAAAGCCAATTTAGCTTCATCTTGCTCTACAGATCTCTAATTCGGCTTCGGTCGTAATGTCTCGCTGCGTGCAAAGGCCAATCGGCTTCGGTGAGCATATCTTGCTATATGCAGAAGCCAATTGGCCTCGCTTGTCAAGTCTTGCTGTATACAAAAGCCAATCGGCTTCGGTTATCACATCTCGCTATATGCGGAAGCCAATCGGCTTCGGTGATCGTGTTGCAGGAAGCCAATGTGACGTTATCAGAATCAAGTTAGAAGCCAATTCGATGAAATATTGATGCTGTTGAATGTCAAAAGCTATGAATAAGTTAACGGCAAGCTTCGGTTCACTCTAAACTGTAGGTTCTTGCAGGAGCCATCGGCTTCCTGGATGCTGGGAAGTGGCTTAGGGTCACCTCAACTCAGAAGAAGCCAATTCCAGGAGCTACGGAGCCTTGGGAAGCGGGCGAAGCAGACGTGGACCGAGTCCGAGGAGACCAAGTCCAAGCCAAGTCAAACACGGAACTACAAGTCTACACATTCACATTGGGAGGAGTAAATGTACCAAAGTGTCCATAGGCTATTTGTATTGTATAGTCTAGAGGATGATGCCTGATCTCAGGGGTACAATGGGGATGTAAAGACCCTTGGTCTCCCTATAAAAGGGGACCCCTCCCCTCCATGTAAAGGTTGTTGATTCCAGGAATACTGTTGATAAGTAATAAATTATTGCTTGTCCCAGTCATTCAGTTTCAACTGTTGCTTGGGTTCATCAGCTTCGGCTACTAACCCAACAACTGGCGCCCACCGTTTGTGCAGTGCACGAACAAAACCCACGATAACCACCATGCCACCAAAAAAGCCAACCAAACCAACCCCCACCGCGTCAAATGCAACCCTCAGCATCGAAGCTGCCCCCGACCCACAAATCCACCAACAAACCCACCACCAATAACCGAAGCCGTTCTCGACGATCAAGAGACCGATGAAGAAGCATTGACCACCCAGGAGAGAATGCAACGAATCGAAGAAAGGCTTCGTCTCTGACGCCTTGAGCAGCAGAGAGAGCTGGATGCTGCACAGCTCGAACTAGAGCAACAAATACAAGAGGAGAAAGAGGAGCAGCAACATCAATTGCTGCAAGTCAAGAAGCAGCTCGAGGAGCTGAGGCAAGCGAAGCAGAGGAGGCTGAACAACACAAGCTCTAGAGCTGAAAAGCTACGCCAAAAACTCGAGAAAGCCAAAAAGCAAGTCGCTGAGCTCCAAGCAGAGCTTAATGAGCCAAACACCATCAACCCACCAAACCACAACTCTTCATCCCAAACTGGCTTCCAAACACTCCATACTCATCCCATCGATCATATGTGCCCACTTTCAGAAAGCCTCCAACTGGCAAGATGGCCACCTTCCTACAAACCCATCTCTCTACCAAGATACAACGGCCTCACCGACCCAAAGCAATTCCTAATGAGCTATGAAGCTGCAATAGCTTCGGCAGGAGGAGATGATGTTGTGCTAGCAAAATCCTTCATCATTGTCTGCGACGGCACAGCAATGAATTGGTACATGAAGCTGCCTGGCCTATCAATCAACAGCTGGTATGATCTGAAGAGGGAGCTTATCAAAAATTTTGGCATTATGGGAGACCAATCACTCTCATATGCCGAACTCACACTACACCAGCAGCCGAAGGAGCCACTAGAGGACTACTTCCGCAGATTTGTCACTCTACGTGCTCAAGCCCCACATATCCCTGATGAAGCAGCAAAATTCGCAGCAATACAAGGGATTCGCCCAGGATTGTTTGCACAGCATATCGCAAGAGAGACACCAGCTACTCTGGCAGACCTGTATGAGGAGTTCAAAAAAATACTGTCGCTCTGACAATGACAACCGAATGAGATTGGCAAGAGAAGCCATCATGAGAAACCAATATGAGTCACAAGCCAAAACCCATCACCACAGCCACAACTACCAAAACTACTCCCACCAAAAAATCATGAAGGTAGACAATCCGCCTCCTTCTTACGAAACCAAACCATCGTACCCAGAAAGCCAATACCATAACCAGAGAAATGAGCCCACTCAGAGGGGTGGAAAAGCCGGCAGAGGCCGAGGAAGAGGAAGAGGTCCAGCGGGACCAGAGCTGTTTAGCCAATACCACGGCAAAAATCATACCCATGGCACAGAACAGTGCAGAGATATCAAGAAAACAATAGAAAAGCTAAGAGCAGAGAAGATTCAAGCAACCCAAACGAAGCCAATATCGGCTTCGCTACCAAATACCCAAAACCCTTCCCAAGCCATCCAACCATACTGCCCAGTATATCCTTCGCTAAACTCAAACACTGTGCATCCATCAACAGCGATGGCAACCCAATATTTGCCTTCGCCGCAAACATTTCAGCATTACTACCCACAAGCCATATACCCTCACCTATACCCCCAAACCTCCCAGCAAGTGGCTTCGCAAAATATAAAGGTCGAGGAGCTGCCACCACCACCACCACTCTCACAGCAAAAAGCCAATCAGAAAGAAGCTCTAAGTCCACTCCCAAGCTATGGACACATCATGCCCATTTCTGGAGGATCATCGCTTGCTTTTGAGAACAAAAAGCAAAGGAAAAGCTATTTTCACCAAGTCAATAACATCTCTGTTGATGGCCCGTACAAGAGGTCAGAATGGTCTCATATGCCCATCACTTTCACCGAAGAAGATCTCAAGCTCCACAACTACCCACACAACGATGCTATGTCGATCGAAGCCAATATTGCTGGCTGGACGATTGGAAAGGTGCTCGTGGACACAGGAAGCTCTGCTGACATCATCCTAGCAAAAACACTCAGAAACATGACCAATATCAACCCAGACAACCTGGAGCCGTCAGACACTCCGTTGGTCGGCTTCGGGGGGAAGCGAACCCAAACACTTGGGAAAATTTCACTGCAAGTATCCTTCGGCGACACATCCAATGCAAGAACAGAATACATCACCTTTGATGTAGTGGACATGGTCTTTGATTACAATGTCATCTTCGGAAGAGGAGTCATAAATGCTTTTGATATCATCATAAGGCAGTCATTCCTATGTATGAAAATGCCAGCTCTCAAAGGAGTTATAACTGTATATGGCGACCAGAGGGAAGCCAGAAACATCGAAAAAGCCAGAGCTCCAGGTCAGTGAAATGTGCATCTGCTTGAAGAGAAAGATCCATATTACCCAGAAGAAAAGCCAAATATTGAGAAAGATAGCAGAAAGATGCAGAAAGCTGCAGAGACGAAGCAGGTGCAGCTGCAGCCCGACGTCTTTGACAGAGAAGTGATCATTGGCTCAGACCTAGAGCCGGACGAAGAAGATAGGCTCATCGAATTCCTCAGAAATAACAAAGATGTGTTTGCTTGGTCAAGCAAAGATCTACTAGGTGTTGACAGAAGCATAGTTGAGCATAAGCTGGCAATCAGTCCCGATATGAAGCCAAAAAAGCAAAAGCTGAGAAAGATGTCCGAAGAGAAAGCTGATGCAGTAAAAGCCGAAGTGCAAAGGCTGCTGGACGCCAATGTCATACGCGAAGTCAAATATCCAACATGGCTAGCAAACACTGTACCAGTTCAGAAGAAGAATGGAAAATGGCGAATGTGTATCGATTTCACAGACCTCAATAAAGCTTGCCCAAAAGATGATTTCCCACTACCAAGAATTGACAAGATTGTTGATCAAGCAGCAGCAAGTGAAATGATGTCCCTCTTAGATTGCTTTTCTGGCTATCACCAAATCTGGATGAAAAAGGAGGATGAGGAGAAAACCAGCTTTATCACACCAGTTGGCACTTTTTGCTTCGTCAGGATGCCTGAGGGGCTTCGGAATGCAGGAAGCAGTTTCTGCCGAATGTCAAGCACAGTGTTCAAGGACGAATTGTTCAAAACTATATTGGCATATGTCGATGACATCTTGGTCAAAAGTGCCAAAAGGCAAGATCACGTATCAGATCTAGCAACCGCCTTCGCTCGCATGAGACAGGCCGGTCTCAAGCTAAATCCAGAAAAGTGTGTATTTGGGGTGACAAAAGGCAAAATACTTGGATGTCTGGTTTCAGCTCACGAGATAGAAGCTAATCCGGATAAGATAAATGCAATCCTTAACATGGAAGAGCCAAAGTGCATGAGAGACGTGCAGAAGCTGTCAGGCAGAATTGCCGCACTCAACAGATTAATCGCAAAAGCAGCAGAGCGAAGCTTACCGTTCTTTGCAACACTCAGAAATGCAGCTAAGTTCCAATGGGGGCCAGAGCAATCAAAAGCATTCCACGAGCTAAGGCAATACTTGATGCAACTCACGAAGCTAACAGTACCAAACCCAAAAACACCACTCCTACTGTACATTGCAGCATCACAGTCAGCAGTCAGTGCAGCGCTCATCACAGAAAAGCTGGTAGATGGCAGAAGCATTCAGCAGCCAGTATACTATGTATCCGAAGCTTTGAATGCGTCGAAGCTGTTTTATACAGAGATTGAAAAGATGATCTATGCAGTGATAATGGCTTCCAGAAAGCTGAGACACTATTTCGAGGGCCATCACATCAAAGTCCTCACGGATCAGCCACTTAAGGAGCTTCTAAACAACAAAGAAGCTTCGGTGAGAATTCGCAAGTGGGCAGCGGAGCTTTCAGAGTACGTCGTGGATTTTGAAAGGAGAACATCAATTAAATCACAAGTCCTAGCTGACTTTATCACAGAGTGGACATCGCCTTCGCCACAAAACGCTGTTAGAGAGGAAAATTGGCTAATACACTGTGATGGTGCTTGGGGGGACAAAGGAGCTGGCATCGCGGCAATTGTACAATCGCCTTCGGGCGTGAAAATGAGATATGCAGCAAATTTAGAGTTTTACAAATGCAGTGACAGAAGCACAAACAATGTTGCTGAGTATGAAGCAGTGTTGCTTGGGCTCAGAAAAGCCAGGGCTTTGGGAGCTCAGAGGTTCACTATCAAAACAGATTCTAAGGTGGTAGCAGATCACATCGAAAAAGAGAGCATAGCGAAGCAACCAGAACTCATCAAATATTTGTCCACTGTACGCTCAATGGAGAAAAAATTCAAAGGTTTCACTGTGAAGTACATTCCAAGAGCAAAAAATGACGAGGCAGATGCTCTGGCTAAAGCAGCAGCAAAGGGGGACAAGCTTCCACCTGATGTGTTCTTCCAAACATTAACATCACCATCAATAAAGGATTCAGATGACCCACCGAAGCTGATTAATGCAATAAGCTCCGAAGATTGGCGATCCCCAATAATAGCTTTCCTTCGGGGATACTATGAGCCAATTGATGAAGATGACCTAAAAGCTATGCAACAAAGAGCAAGATGCTATCAGATGATAGATGATGTCCTGTATAAGAAAGGAGTTGTAGCTCCTTGGCTTCGTTGCATTTCTCACAACGAAGGAAAAGAACTGATCCAAGAGATACACAGCGGCTTATGCGGGGCACACTTTGGGGCAAGAGCTTTAGTGGGCAAGGCGATGAGGCAAGGATTCTACTGGCCTGCAATCATCATGGATGCAACAAACACGGTCAAGACGTGTGATCGGTGTCAAAAGTATGCAGCGAACAGAAAATCTCCTTCGGAAAAATCACAGCTGATAACTCCAACATGGCCTTTGCAAAGATGGGGCATTGATCTAGTTGGCCCGCTTCCAACGGCTCAAGGAAATCTCAAATACGCCATAGTAGCAGTCGAGTATTTCACCAAGTGGATCGAAGCCAGACCTTTGGCCAACATCACAGCAAAAACAGTTATCAAATTCTTCTGGCAGCAAATTGTGTGCCGATTCGGAGTACCAAGGGAAATAACAGTGGACAATGGGAAGCAGTTTGACTGTGACGAATTCAGGCAATACTGCATGTCAATTGGAACAAAAGCTAAATTCGTTTCGGTATATCATCCGCAAACAAATGGAGCAGTTGAAAGAGCCAATGGCTTAATCTTTGCAGCCATCTGAAAGTGCCTCGCAAATTGTAAGAAAAAAGGCAAGTGGGTAGAAGAGATGCCGAAGGTGATCTGGGCTCACAACACCACCACATCGAGGGCAACACAGTTTACCCAATTCAAATTGCTTTATGGGGAAGAAGCAGTATGCCCAGAGGAAATACTGCACAAAGGGCTTCGCACCCAACAAGAAGCTCCCAAAGAGAGCGAAGCCGTTGACAAGGATCTCGTTGAGATATACAGGCTCCAGGCAGCTAAAAACATTTCCAAGTATCAAGCTGAGACAAGAAAGTGGCGAGACAAAAAGGTGGTCAGAAAAGATATCAAGGCAGGGGACTGGGTCCTAAGAAAAAATCCAAACATGCCCGCTGGAAAGCTGCAACAGAAATGGGAAGGCCCATTCTTAGTCATCAAAAGCAACAGGCCTGGCTCATTTCGCTTAAGCGATGACGAAGGCAATGAGCTGCCGCATTCATGGAATGCAGACAGCTTACGCAAATATTACCTATAAAAAGATGTAAAATGGCTTCGTATCCTATAAACGAAGTCATTGAGTAGAATAGCATTTTTACTTTGTTTCCAAAAGCCCGTACTCTTTTCCTCACAAGGGGACCCTGACCAAGGGGTGAGGTTTTTAACGAGGCGGTGCTTACTGTAACTCGTCAAATCATATATGAACGAGGTATTCCCCAAAAAAGCATCATCCGAAGCGATTGGCTTCGACCAAGTCGCTCATATTCGACAACTCAAAAAGAACTGAATTGACCTTACCAAGAGTAATACCAATTCAGATCTAAGCAAAAGCTTACTTCAAAAAGGAGTAAAAGGGGCTTCGGTCCAGATACGCTTACTCTAAAAACAGAGTAAAAGGGGCTATGACCCAAAACAATTGCTATAAAATGAAAGCAGCTTCAGGTAGTAGAACTCTAAAATCTTACAAAGGCATCAGCAGCTTCGTCTAGCAGCGCCCTAAAGCCTATAGGGGCTTCGGCAACTTGTTAGAACACGCAAAAACAGCATCGAAAGCGATTGGCTTCGACCAAGTCGCTAATATTCGATAACTCAAATAGAACTGAATTAGCCCTACCAAGAGTAAGGCCAATTCAGATCTATAAAAACAAGAGCGAAAGGGGCTTCGGTCCAAAAGCGCTTACTACAAATAGACCAAAAGGGGCTTCGGCTAAAACATATATTTTAATTTAAAATCAGCTTCGGCTATCAGTATTTTAAAACGATTGAAATAATAGGGGCTTCGGCAAATCTCGCAAAGCACATCCCTGTACAAAGTTCAAAAGAGTTAAGGCGGCTCCGAACCAAAAGTGCAAAACACTTGAACGAATAAAACCCCGCTTTGGGGGAGGAGGCGTTTCTTTCGCAACGAAGCCAAATCGAGCTTACATTCATTCAAGTGTTTCGAATCAAAACAATGACCAAGCGAATTACAATGTGTTTCACACAGAGACGACTCAGAACATCTCAAAAACATAGCCATCAAAAAGCTGGCCAGCATTATACACATAAGCAAAATCCCTATCATTATCTAAATCTTCTGGCTCCACCTTAACTGGAAGCAGACGAGCAGCTTCGGCATTTCTAGCACGAGCGAGCTCGACACGAGGAGAACATCGAACGATGAAGGAGTTAAAAAACTCAAACACATCGAATTCGCAATGACTAAAGAACTCATGGCAAAACTCCCAGAAATCGTCAATTCTTTGACTTGGACATAACTTCCGATATTGTTCCCATGCGAAGCCAGACACACACAAGGGGCCATCGCGCATAGTGATTGGCATGGGCTCAAGAACACCTCCCTCATCAGGGATCTGAGTATATACAAATTTACAAAGTTTTAACATCCCTCAACAAAAGAATAGAAGTCATCAGCTCTATTGAAGCTAAACCTTCGGACCAGCATCAGAGGCTCCAGCTTCAGCACCATCACGACCAGCTTCGGCACCAGCTCTTGAAGTAGAGGCCCCGGCAGTGGCGGCGGCAGCAGCAGCTTCGGCTTCGGCTTTCTGACGCTGCTCGAGACTGAGCTCCTCTTTATACTGAAATTAAACAAAACAATCAATATTGAAAACAAAGCTAACAGGATACATCCGAAGCCAAAATAAATAGACGAAATGATAAAAGAAGTTAACCTTAACCAAACGATCATACGCAGTGCGCCGAGCACACTCTCTCCCTGTCTGAGACCAAAACTTCCTCAGAAAGAGGCCACAAGTCGCCAAAATAGCCTCGTTGAAAAGCTCTTTTTTATCAGGATTCAGAGCCGAAGGAAACTGAAAATCTCTCCTTAAAAAGCCCTTGAAATGAGAGCATCCGTCATCTGCCAGCATCTTAAAGGCGTTAGTGATGCATGTCCGGGCAGCGTAATCACCGACCCTGGACAAAACGTCTGGCAAAGACTTGAACTCATCATCAAGCCAGTCAAAAAGCTTCCCGACATTAAAGTCATCAGAGGGGAAGGGCAGCGGCTCAGCTTCGTATTCAGCATAAATGCCCAAACTGCGACTGAGCAATTCAGAATCTAAATTCTCCTTGTCCGTCCTAAGCTGCTCCACTTGAGCCTTAAGCTGACTGGCTTCAGAAACAAGAGAGTCCTTTAAGTCAACGGCAATTAAAAGCTCCTTCTTGTATTTTTCTGCATCTGACGTCACTCTCTCTTTATCAGCCTCGAGAGACTTGACTTGATTCTTCAGATCATGCTCCAAAGTGGCAGCATCAATTACCTTGCCCCGAAGCCCCTCGATTGTCTGAGTGTTAAGTTCACGCGTAGTTTCCAGCGAAGCAATCTGGCGTTTAAGCGAAGCAACTTCTGACGAGGCAGACTCACGCTCAACCCGAAGCTGCTCTTTCTCATTGTCCAAAGATTTTTTAAGTTGAAGAAAGCCCTCGCGCTCCTTCCTCAAAGCATTGAGTTCAGCCCGCTCACTCTCAACATCGTTGAGACAAAGCGGAAGGCGAGCGAAAAGCTCCTGCATGGACATTATAGACTAAAACAAGAAAAGCATAAGTATCAAAAAGTCAGACAATAAAATCAAAAACGAAGGAAAAGAAACAGACCTGGATGCCGCCACTGAGGCTGGAAATTGAAAGTGTGTCCAAATCCAAGGATTTGACACGAGTCTCAAGCTCTGAAAGAGCGAAACCAATGTTTAGGCAAAAAGCTAAAATCAAACAGTTTCGGGTGAGCAGTTAAAAGTTACCAACCATTTGGAACAATAACAGGAATATCGTTGGGCGGACGAAAGCCGCTTTGTCGAAGCCGATCTACAAGGGGACCATACCCAGCATAACTTGTTTCTGAAGCAAAATAATCAACATATCAAGAAAAAACATCGTTTCAGCTAAAAACGCAAGTATAACTGCTTCGTGAAACTTACCTCTTGATTGAGGAGCTGGCTCCTCAGGAGCTGATCTTTCAGGAGCTGGTTCAATGTCCTTGCCAGGGGCAGATCGCTCGGCGATTGCTGAAGGAACCAACTTAACTGGCTCAGTTGTGCGTGGAGCCGAATCAACAGGGCCCTGCACAGTCTCAAGAGTAAGAGCCATCCGTACAGGCTCTCCAATGTCAGTAGAAGCCAACTGCATGGGCTCACTGCTATCCGCAACTGTCCGCGGCGGCTCTTCAACATTAGCCGAAGCCGGCTCTTCACGCTCCTCCATCTGAAGGGACTTGGCCGCGGCACCAGCCAATAAATCCAAGGACGATGGCTGGAGAGGGACAGACGACACTTCAGCTTCGCCAAGTGTAAAATCCTTTGTCTCGTCCTCCCTCAAAAGACGGCTGTAGCTTACTTCATCCTCGTCGTCGATGCAGTCAAGTACACGCTCGCGACGAAGAGGTTGAACAGCAGTTTTAACTGCAATAAGATGACAAAAACAAATAAGCAAACCGAAGCTAAATGCAAAACCGAAGCTAAAAATAAAAAGACAAGTTACAAAAGAAACAAACCTCCAGAAGATGGCAAATCAATTGCAGCGGAAGCTGCAGGAACAACCTGCTTAGGGGCGACGGAAGGAGGCGCTTCCGCAACCGAAGCAGTGGGACGAGGAGGTGCACTGGCAAGCGGAGTGATAGGAAGAGCTTTTCCAAGCTTTTGACGCTTGGAGGACTCCAAGGCAAAAGTACGCTTGGAAGTCTCCAAGGGAGAGGCAGCTCGCTTTTTGAAGGCAGCTACCCTCGGGCGGCCTGAAGGGGCTCCGGCTTCGTCTCCGCCCTCATCCGACTGACCGCTTCCACGGCCCCCACCACGACCTTTCCTTCCGCGGCCACGACCTGGCTTCGGGACTGGTTGCAGGCTGGGATGATCCTGATCCACGAACTTCTTCGATGGCTTGGATGGGGCCGAACGCTGCGGATAGCTAACACCCATCTCATCGAACACCCTGTTAAGCCGAACCCCATCCACCAAAGCCAAGCAACTCTCATGTTCCTTGGTAGTGTACTTCCCACAAATAATTTCAGCCATTAACTCAATGGACTAAACGAAGGCGAAGTCAGACATATTCTCTGGCTTTTTCACCCCAAACTTGGGAAAGCAAACATTAGGAATACCTCTGTACAGCCTAGTCACAACAGCAAATGGCTTCCACGAAGCAGATAAAATGTTAACTCCAACAGCAAGCCCTTCCTCAATCAAATCCCGGCTGCTCGAGACCCGACTGGCTCTGAAAAAAGCACTTTCACAGCGATCAAAGCCGGGGGCATTCCTGTCGAAGGAAGGGCAAGCCACAAAATTACAAGTCCCGATAGAGCTACGCAGAGGAAAAGCCATCAGCTTCGTTCCATCATCCAGCACGTTTTCCAGCGCAGGCACCTTGACATAAAGCCAATAGTTCTTCCAGCTCCTGTCCCATGTGTTCCTCTGACAAAAAGTAAGCTCCACCTTTTGTTTGTCAGTCTGCCTCCACCGCGCACAAAAGGTAACACTACCATAGTCCGGCTCATAGTCAAAACCGTCAACCTTGACGCTTTTTGTCTGCCGATGCCCCTCAAAGTAATGGACGAAGCAGTCCGCATTAACATCTGAAGCGTTGGTCTTTACGCCCCAGAAGAAGCGAAGCAAGTGAGTAATAGCATTGGGGGTAAGATGATGAAGCTGTAAGCCATACTTCCCCAGAATATCAGCAATAATATTATCCACGGGCATCCGAAGCCCGGCAGTGAAGAACTCTTTGAATACCACAGCTTCGTCTGCCTCAGGCGTCGGGGTAGTCTCTGTGCCAGGGGCTCGTCCTTGACCGGCTCCAAAGTACCCTTTTTCCTCATAGAAGCGAATCAATGAAGGGGTAACACAAGACTCACCAAAGACAGTGGTCTTTGGCTTTTTCCTATAATCCACAAGATCTGAGGCATCAGCTTCCACGTCCTCAAGGGCATCCTCCGCTGTAGATCCAGTGTCCTCGGTGTCGTCACCCGCATCTTCTTCGGCAAGTCCCTTGCCTCGGTCATCAATAATCATAGCAGCTCCGGCTTCGGGGTTCACGACCACGTTGCCCTCAATCTCCTGGGCAAACTGCGCAGCTTCCGCAGCATCCATATCAACGCCGTCTGAGTTGTCTTCGTCAGAGACGTAGCCAATCAGACGAACGGTTTGCTTCGTACGAGCCGCTACAACAAACAGGAAAAAACAATAAGCAAACAAAGGAGCAAAAAGACAAAAGAAAGAACGAAGGATATAGTAGAGCACAAAAAGCAAAACTTACTTGTGTCGAGAGAAGAAAGCCAAAGCTTGAAATCAAAAGCTTCCAAAAGCCAGAGAAAGCGTCAAGCTCAAGCCAAGCAAAACGAAGCAAGTAAAAATGACCCCCCCTTCGGTCCTATTTATAGGCCAGTAAATTCAGACCGTTAAAACCTCGAAAAACGAACCGCCGTTTCAAAATCGACCAAACCGAAGCAAAAGTTACAACAACGGTTAAAATAATTCAACCAGTTTCCAATAAACGAAGCCAAATGACATGACACGACAGATAAACGAAGCAAAAATAGAGCAAACACGACAAAACGCTAAGGGGCTTTCTCCAACAAGGAGGAGGCGTTTCTCTGGCTGGCAAGCAATCCTAAGTTTCGTGGAACTCGGCCTGTTGAAGAAAGCCCTCGTCCTCGAGGGGCTACTGTTGGGGATTTGGCCCGCCGACAAACGCCTTCTACTTGTTTTTGCTTCATCTCACGCGTAAGGGCAGCAATGAACGAAGGAGATAAAGCCAATTTAGCTTCATCTTGCTCTACAGATCTCTAATTCGGCTTCGGTCGTAATGTCTCGCTGCATGCAAAGGCCAATCAGCTTCGGTGAGCATATCTTGCTATATGCAGAAGCCAATCGGCCTCGCTTGTCAAGTCTTGCTGTATACAAAAGCCAATCGGCTTCGGTTATCACATCTCGCTATATGCGGAAGCCAATCGGCTTCGGTGATCGTGTTGCAGGAAGCCAATGTGACGTTATCAGAATCAAGTTAGAAGCCAATTCGATGAAATATTGATGCTGTTGAATGTCAAAAGCTATGAATAAGTTAACGGCAAGCTTCGGTTCACTCTAAACTGCAGGTTGTTGCAGGAGCCATCGGCTTCCTGGACGCTGGGAAGTGGCTTAGGGTCACCTCAACTCAGAAGAAGCCAATTCCAGGAGCTACGGAGCCTTGGGAAGCGGGCGAAGCAGACGTGGACCGAGTCCGAGGAGACCAAGTCCAAGCCAAGTCAAACACGGAACTACAAGTCTACACATTCACATTGGGAGGAGTAAATGTACCAAAGTGTCCATAGGCTATTTGTATTGTATAGTCTAGAGGATGATGCCTGATCTCAGGGGTACAATGGGGATGTAAAGACCCTTGGTCTCCCTATAAAAGGGGACCCCTCCCCTCCATGTAAAGGTTGTTGATTCCAGGAATACTGTTGATAAGTAATAAATTGTTGCTTGTCCCAGTCATTCAGTTTCAACTGTTGCTTGGGTTCATCAGCTTCGGCTACTAACCCAACACCAACTATCCTAACCCACAACCCAATTATTGAAGTGAATACAAGAACATTTGATACTGTTATTACCGTGGTCCTTCTTGGAATATTTCTTGCCGTGGAAACATTGCAAACCATACTTTACCTGGGAACAGATTGGGCTATGGTATCATTAGCTTGCTATCATGTCACAGGAAGTGCTTACCTTGGAAAAATCCCAAATGTCATCCACAAGGCATTTGGGATTCTAATTAAGCGACCTTTGTTCAGTTATTGGCAGAATAATATAGGCCAGTACTCAGTGATAGAAGGCTCCCAGTTTCTTAAACCGGAAACAGATCGCAATCCTTCCAGGGAGACCCAAATGCTGCTCATCTTTGTCCACTTCAGACTTTTCGAATATATAGTGCAATCTTTGAGGAAAATATTTTCAAGCAATGGTTTGCATTTTGTGAGGTTACCTGATATAGTGAAGTTTGAGATTATTTCATCACTAAAGTCAAATGGTGAAGGCCATATGACTAACGGGAGAGTATCACTGGAGCGCAATGGTGTTTTTCGACAGTGCAAATGGACATTACAGAATGAGACTCAGACAGAGAACATGCTTATTTGGCACATTGCCACTGATTACTGCAAAATCGCAGTATGTGAAGAGGAAGAGGTGTTTGTGGGATCTTCACAAGAGGGGCATAAGCAGCTTTCGAGCTACCAGTACCGTGAAGTCGCCACCAAATTATCATGTTACTGTGCATATCTGATGTCCAATATCCCAGAGTTGCTTCCAGGGAATTTTGTAGGTACTAGGTTTGCATTTGACCAAGCGATATACGATGCCAAAGAAGCTTTGGGAACCAAGACAAGAAACAGAGATGGACTACTGAATGCCATTGACAGACCCAGAGTTGAAGGCACCATCTTCACCGAAGGACTTAAGCTTGGCAAAGAGCTTGAGAGCATGCAAGATAGCTTTCAGCGCTGGAAATTGATGGCTGAATTCTGGGCAGAGACAATCCTCTATATTGCACCATCAGACAACGCCAAGACACACATGGAACGCCTTGCACAAGGTGGGGAGTTTCTAACACACATCTGGGCTCTCCTCACTCACGCTGGCATCCTGACTCGCCATGAGGAACCAATTGCAGCAGCAGACATTGCATAGGGCCAGTGCTATTTGCTTTTCACATCCTCCTCGGTAGGAGTATGCCCATTTCTGTTTCCATTCATTTTGATTTTGAAACATGTTTCGTTTCATTCCAACACGTTTGTTGTAGAAAGTTCTAATTCGGTGTGATGTTTGTTCTCAACCTGTTATATTGTGCTGTGTGCTGCTTCCACGTCAATAAAGGCTCGCTCTTGTGGTTTGCTTTGGTTATTGATATGCAATTGAGTGAAAAATAGCTTTGCATTCTTCAATTGAAAAAAAAAACACCGAGTTTGTTAGATCCCAATACGGTGCCCCCAAATTTGAGAACATAGGTTTGTTCATGCAGTTCTCCAAACAAAACCATATATATAATGTAGATTTGTGCGAGTATGGCCTGGGATTTTCTAGTCTCGTACGGTCGTACCTGAACGCAGGCACATCGTCGGCCGTCCGCCGCGGCCGCCAGAGCCAACACCGTACGCCAGTCGTCCGATCCGCGAATCAGGAGTGGCTCCTCCCGACGAACCCCGACAGGGCCGAATCGGCCAGTGCTCGCCCGCTCGGGGCAACGCCGTCACCCCTCAGTGATCTAAAGTACAAGAGAGTTTGAAACTCTGCCGGCGGCGGGGATGACTGCCTCTGTCTCGCCCTCTCCGCCTCGCGCAGGTGTAACTTAGACCGCGGCGGTTAAATAAACCTCCGTTTGAATTAGCTTTTCTCTACTCTAAAAAAGAATCAAAATCTCGGTTGTTTCTTTTGCCTCCACTTCTCCCACCCAAGGTCTTTCGTCGCTCTGCTCTTTCGTCCTTCTCTCTACACCTTCGTCTCCCACCTCTTCTTCGTCCGTCCGCCGAAACGACGCTCTCACCGGTCCGCTAGAAGCCCATCCACGCCATCGGATCATCGCGGCCCCCGTGATCGCGCTCGCCTCACCCGTCGAGGTGTCGAAGAGTCCCTAGCGACAATGCAATCAACGCGCCTCTCCCCCACCCCTCGCGACGCCTGCCATCTCCGCGAACCCCATGCCGCCGCCGCGCCAGTGCTTCCGTGCGGTGCCCTTCCCCTCACGCGGCCGTCCTCCAGGTCACGCGCGACTCCCATGCTCCGCCAGATCCCTCCTAAGCCGCCGCCGTGCCCAGGCCGGGCAGCCGTCGTCGTCGAGGCGACATGCGACTGCCGCGCTGCGCTCTACACCGACAGCCGCGTACAGGTGATTTCCCACGCCCACAATCCTTTTCCTCTATCCCCTCCCCTCCTAATCCACATCGCAGCGCCGCTCATCTCCTCTCCTCTCCTCTCTGATACCCGAGCACCTCCTTCCGGATCCCCCTCTGTACCACGCAGCCAGGGCGCTTCTGCTGCTCGTGCCTCTCCCCCATTCGCGTTTCCACTCCTCCGTTCCTGTTGCCCCCACGCCTGTTACCGAATCCCCATGGGCTGGAGCATGCTGCAGGGAACAAGCGGGCGAGGGTGGAGGTCGTCATGCCCATCCCCTTGGGCTGGAGCATGAGTCGTTGGATGTTAGCCCCAGGTGAGATGGCCTGCCCTTTTTCTGGATCTGTTCGTTTGTTTGCATACATGGCCTGTCCATCTGGATCCCCAATGGGACTTCTGGTGCGCCGCCACCCTGTTTCCTCTCCTTCCTCATCCAATGAGGAAGCCTTGCAAGAAGGCGTGCACCAGAATAATGTCTCCAAGAAAGGCAGGCAAGAGGGGAGCACCAATGATATCAGTTTTGAGAATAATGTTCCTATTTGTCTATCTTGTAAATAGTTAATAATTTCGTTTTACCACCATGACAGCACGACTGCACACTGTCATCGTTTTATGTCAAAGATATCAACAAGGGAATTGATTATTTGAATGTTAATTTTCAGTGTTAAGTTTCAGAGGATGCTGATTTGCTAATTCATTCTTGTTTGATTCAGGAGCCTGCAAAGAAGGCTTCAGTTGCCAGAAATGGTTGGAAGATAGGAAAACAAGCAAGAAGCATTGAAGGAGCCAGTTCTAATGACAAATTGGAAGATGACCCTTGCTGGAGAGAGGGCTGCAACCATGTTGATTGGCTTTAGAGCGTGAACCTACAGCAACGTCATCTCGGGCTTGGACATTTGCCACCACATCTCCTGATGATGTTCTCTCCGATCTAACAGAGCAATCAGCTACAACAGTTTGCATTTCTTCGGCAGTTTGTCTGGGATCATGAGTAGAGTACACCAACAATATCAGGGTTTGTTGCTAACCTGCTACCACTTGACATTCTTCTTCTATTTATTTTTGTCCTACGCAATTTCTTTTTATTAATAATATATCTTTAGTCTCCTTGGGTTACCAGTGTTGGGATTTGATCCATTAACATTTTTGAATGATCGCACTCAAATATGTTTTTTCTTAGCTTGGAAAGAGGAATTGTGCCTTAGCTGATTATGGCATTCTGATAGCAATCTTTTATTAGTATGGCTTTTGTGCTTGCTCATAGATCAGAGTGGTACCAAGTGAGAACCCAATGCGTTATGAATTGTTTCTTCCTGCATTTCATATATGCTTTGTTCTAGATAAAATACTCTGTTATGAAAGATAGTGGCAGGTGGCTATCAATTTTGACTGGCGGTGTTCTTGTCGGATATGGTTGGATGGAGCTTCCAATTTATTAGGTATATATGCAGTCACTCTGATCTTAGTTCCACTCTAAATCTAGAGCACATAATGGGCTCAGTTCCAGTGCATTTGCTGTCCTATACATAAATATATGTTCTTGCATGTGCGACATACTTGCCACAAGCATACAATATTGTCTGTGCAAAAGTGCTATAGCAACTGTGAAACACCTACTACTTTGCCATTGACTTCGACTGTCAAAGATTACTCCTATCCTATGCTGTTTTTCTAAGCTTCTAAATGTAACATATGCTCCTAAATGTTACTTTATGTGTGAGGATACCTGAGTGATCTTCCAATTCAAGCTAAAGGATTAATGAGTTACTCTCCTTCTACTGCCAAGAACCACCCAAACTGGTTCTACGACTGAACTGTAATGTTAAGACTCAGCCTCTGCTACTAATTGCCAAACAACTAAATTCTTGAACAGGATGAGAGGAACTTATTTGCTCAGTTATATTTTCTCTACGGTCTACGTTAGGTTACATCTCTGAGTGAACTACATTTCTCTTGAGTGGTGGTTTTGGCCTTTGGATGAAGGACCACAGGTGCGCGGTGTTTAGGTTAGCACATTATTCGACAGTCATGGCCTCATGGGTTGACAAATGACAAGGTTATTAGAACTAGACATTTGAATATAATACTGCATTGAGTTTTTTCATGATATCCTTATTTGCTTTTTGATAGTTGCAGTGTAACCAAGTCTATGTGTTGTGCATTACAGCATTAGGCTAAAAAAATATATGTTTGCACACTTCAGAGTGCTAAATTGCGAGTTTCATATTTCTACTTAATGGCAACAGTAGAAGGATCATGGGTGCTACCAGGGTTGCACTGGTTGAAGAAAGAAGGCCAGAGATGACATGTGGCTCCAGCAAGTATCTATGTTTGACTCTGTTGATATCCTGAATGGCCTATTATGCAACATAGAAACAAATTGGCCAATTGATGGTTGTGCCACGGTCCTTCCATTTGCAGGTATCATTCATCCTCCATCTGGACTTTGATTGTTTTTCATTTTTTCAGGACCATGAACTATTGATGTCATGCTTCAATACATAGTCCTACAGATGCTTAAACATAGCTCTACATACTGCATCAGTGTGCCTTTGATGGAGCACTCTAACAATGGATAATCAGGTAAACAATTGATAGTGAATGGAGATGCTAATTGGACACAATTGAAAGTTCTATTTTCTTATAAACTCTCTTCTAAAAAACGCAGACACAATTCTCTGGCATGTGGTTCACTTGTCTATTCATCTTATTCACTGTTTTTTTTTGAACATATCACCAAATTATTCATCTTATTCACTTTGTATTTGTGCGTGTGCATGTGGAACCCAATGGCGATAACATGGGTTTATGCGTGTGGCTCTGATTGCAATGATCAGCTTCTGATGGCTTTTGAGGGCAGTCTAGCTGAACTTCATCGTCATCCAATACATGTTGAGTGGCTGTGTCAAAGAAACCGATCAGGATCCGGATCAGAAGTCCTCTTAGGGTGAACAGGCGCGAAGCCATCAACAATAAATTTAAAAATATTTATATTTTTACTTTTCATGCTAGACATGCCGATGACCAACGATAAAGTTTGGTTAAATTATTCGAAACAATGATAATTTGTCTGAATTATATATCCAACCTATTATGTTGTATTCGCTTGAATTATATATTTGTTATATATAATCACAGCTCGTTTTTGTTTGGTGATCTCAATACATGTGTTTTGGTAGCACATTTTATCGTATTTACAATTTGTTTTTCTCCCATAGCAACGCACGGGCACGAACCTAGTTAAATTAGAAATACATTTCTGTGTCGGATGGACGACCTAACCGTCGAATCATCCGGCGGTTAGGTGGGTCGGGCCCAGGTACCGACATCTACCATCGGATGATTCGGCGGTAGGGGGAGCCACGGCCTTCCCGCGCCGTTTGATCCGGCGGGGATGCTACCCACCGTCGGAACAATGTCGGCAGTCCCTACCGCCGAATCATACGGCGGTTAGATCGCTGCTGCCTATATAAGACGAAAATCAGTTGGAAATCTCATTCTAAATCAGAAAAAAAAAACTAGGGTTAGAGAGGAGGAGTGAGGTAGAGGGAGAATCAGCGGCGAAGCCCTGCCGGTTCCGCGCGTTGGCTTCAGGTAAAATCCGAACTCGTAGTTGTAACTTTAATTTCGTAGATGTATTACTTTGTAGTTATTTTAGTACTTAGTTTAGACATTATGATATTGTACTATTATTTTTGAGTTACTGATATTAGAGATAGTTACTGAAATTAGTTTTAGAGATAGTTACTGATATTAGATTTACTGATATTAGTTTGAGTGACCTTAGATTTAGTGACATTAGAGATAATTACAGTCATTAGTTTTAGTGATATTAGATTTACTGATATGTTTATATTAGAATTTTAGTGATATTAGATATACTGATACGACGACGCTCCTGCGATTCCATGCCACCCCGCCTCGTCCTCGAGCTCGGCGTCCACTGGACGTTCCTACCACGCACCGTCCACCTCCCCGCGGCCTCCCTTCCCTCCTATAGGAGCAGGTCCATCGACGGTACCCCCCGTTTTGAACACTGCTCCCCCGCTTCAGAGCGCTCCCTCGGGGATACCCATGTACACGCCGAGGCCATCAGTTGTCTACAGCACAGGTACACCATAGTATGCACATTTTGTTCGTAACATCATAGCATTGTGTAATTACGTTCTCGACTAACGTTTTATGAGACAGGGCAACCAGCGATGACCACAGGCGGTGGGTCCACGTCGGCAGGGCACGCCGTCCACGGCTTAGGTATGTGAGTAATTTACCAAACCATATGACTACATACTTTTACTTGCGTACTAACGTGATTGTGTATCATGCAGCGTATGCTTCAGGCGGGACACCCGACGACATAGTCGAAGAGGAGCACCCAGCAGCGACCCAGTAGACGGTCCCCTCCGACATTGACCGGTGGTATAGACAGGGGCAGGGGTCGCAGGACGAGATTGGTGGTTCGCAGTTAGCTGGCGCCCCCGTACCTGCTACACAGTTCTCCCAGCCACCGTTCGTGACACCCCCTCATGCGGATGCAGGCGCCCTAGTCGGCAGGTGCCGCCACCTGACCCCCTTACGTACTCTGCGCACCACACGAGGGCCGCGCAGTAGGCGGCCAGGAAGGACAGGGCTAAGGTGGCCAAGTGAGGCCGCATTTAGTTTTTTACTTTGTACGCTCGAGTTATTATATAGTATTGGATGTTGTATTATACTCTTCATGTTTACTACTTTGTTTTCTGTGATATATTGTCGTTCGATGTTATGATTTCCCTTCATTCATAGTCATTATAAAAAAAATGAGTGGTTCCAAATACAAATTACCGCACTTTTTCAATGCCAAAATGATATTAAAATTAAAAAAAGCAAATTACCGCCGCTTCATTTGACGGCTTTAGGAACCGCCGTTTCATTTGGCGGTTCCAAAAACCGCCGCCACATCGAACCGGCGGTTTCTCCCAGTGACTGCACCACCGGTTCAATTGGCGGTTTAATATTTTCAATGCCAAAATGATATTAAAATTAAAAAAAGCAAATTACCGCCGCTTCATTTGACGGCTTTAGGAACCGCCGTTTCATTTGGCGGTTCCAAAAACCGCCGCCACATCGAACCGGCGGTTTCTCCCAGTGACTGCACCACCGGTTCAATTGGCGGTTTAATAAACCGCCAATTGAACCGGTGGTTACTTTTAACCGCCATTCTTTACGGCGGCTAAAAGTAACCGTTATTTCAATTGGCAGTAGCTGATCTGGCTGCCATATGAAACGACGATTGGGTGACAGATGTTGACGGTCCTTACGTACCACTTTTGGCCATCGAATCCTGCAAGAATCATATGAAATATAACCACCAAACATAGTGATAGGGTTTAATACTAATGAATTCCACGAGTGTTGGTGTTTTGCCTTGTCATGCAGGAAATGCCCAAAATGGAAGCTATGTGTATGAGATAGATTCAAATATATCATCACCATAAATTATCTCATATGCCAATTTGGAGTATACTATTGCAAAGATCTCGTCGAGGCGATTCCGATGGATATATTATTCATATATTTTGGAGATAGGATGGAGAAAATATTGGACAAAGAAAATAATAAGAGGTGATGACATCATCGCTGACGTCAGCACCTCGGTGCACCGTAGCGGCCTGCCAGGCTGGCCCAGGTGCGGGCCCAGCCGCAGCCCAGGCGCGGCCCAGGCGTGGCCCAGCAAGGGCCCAGGAGGACGGGTGCGCTCCATCCCAGGCGTGAGAGGCCACGCGGGCCAGGTGGCAGGGGTACGTCGGTATGTGCGGGTCTCCCGCGAGCGGAGGTCGCCCGGGACACGTGTCAAGCACGGAAAGGCCATCCCGCCGGTTTTGCGAGGGTTGGCGCGGGAGGAGGCGCTGGTCAGGCCGGTCTGCGGCTGATTTTGCTGGTTTCCTCCTTGTTTTACTCGGTTCCGTCTGGTTTTACTCCCCGCCGACGTACAGGCGCATAGTAGATCCAGTTTTCACATGGTTTTCTCTGGTTTTGCCACGGTTCAGCGCCCCGCCGCCTCCACTACTGTAGGCGTGACTCTTGGGGGCGCTACCGACGTTTCTAGGTCGGTTGAGGGGCCAGGTGGAGGGAGAAGAGATATTGGAGGAGAATATTCCTAGAATCAAGTGGAGCATCTCCACTCCCCCAAGTCACCTCCTCCACTATAAATAGAGGCCTCCACTCCCTCATTCAACACACAAGGAAGTGAAGCAAAGCTCAAGGCCATATCTAATGTAGTGTTAGAATAGATGAGAGGTGAGGTGAGAGTCCGGGAGAAGCCGGGGATGCCGGCTCCTCTCTTCTTCTTGTACCTCGGTGGATGCAACTCAGGTTCGAGTATCTTCCGGGTATTTTCTCTGTATTTCTGGATTAATATTTAATTAAGTTCAAGCTTTACTTTATTTACTTGTGGGCTCCTTGCTGTGATAAGTGTCTTAGTACTTGCAAAGCTAAGATAGTATTTAATTGAGTAGATGGATGTCTAATCATTTTAAACCTTGGAGTGCGCCTAGTGCTACGGATTTCTAGTGGTAGCCCCAAGTGGTGACAGCCTTGATGGCCTACGTAGTCCACCACGTGAGAAGCACTAGAGAGTAGTAGGACCATTGCTTGGCTTGCCTAGCCCTCTTCTCATCCCTTTCCGGGCTAGGACGGTTGGGCGTCCCGAAACAAGTAATACAGTAAATGACTTGAGCTATCCTTTGATTATCCAGAATACCTAGAAATAACCCTCTCTACCTTCTACACATTTATCACTTCTTTTGTCCTTGGTCGTTCTTAACTCGTCATTAGTGTACACACGTTCCCTGTGGATTCGATACCCTGGAATACTCTCGGGTGAAAGCTACATCGGTATCCGTACGCTTGCGGATTTATCTGTGATCGTTAAAAATGCCAACAACAGATTTACAAAATCTGTCACCCAATTGAAAGCGATGTTGTTTTCTTGTAGGAGATGCTGGGCCTGAGCCCAATGGGCTTCTCTGGGTTACTTTGTGAGTAGAAAATGTACCATATGCTTGTGCAGACGTGCATGTGGTGATATATTTGATGTGTTTTTTTAAAAAAAAAATCAAAAAACATTATCGTCTAATAGGTGGTCTGATGCAGTAACACGTAATCTTGAGACAATTTAACAGACTATTTGTACAATGGGTTGTCTTATAAATTGGTTCGTAGTAATTAAATAACTCCTTAATTTATGCATAGAAAATAAATATTTGTGAGTTGCATGATAGCCACAACTTGTAAAATGGTGATTGAGCGGTCTCAGCGGTCTCATATTCCAAAGTTTGAACTTTGAGGAGATTGCCTCGCAAAACAACCGCATCATTCTCTCACATCTCTCTATTTCCTTCATATCATGAAATATCTTACATAAAATTGCATGAGACAATCTATAATACCGTTTACATGTAGTAATGTACTTACCTTAACAAGTTCCAACGACATGTTTTGTATGTAGTTTTTCCTAAAAGCTTACAAGTGAGGTTACTATATACATCCATGCAAAATTCACATAGTGAATCTAGACATGGGCATTTTGCAGGCTGGGCCGGGCCGAAAAAAGCCCGGTTTTTTGGGCCTTAAAATTCTTGCCCACGCCTGTCCCATGGGCAACTATGAGGCTCTATTTCGGGCCAGGCTCGGGCCGGGCCTTGGTCGGGCTCGGGCTTCCCGCTCTTTTCAATAGGAAAATAATTAATTTAAATAGTTCAGGCCGGACTCGGGCCAAGAAAAAATTATTCGGGCTTCATTTGCTCTGCCCATGCCCATCCCATTAAACATCATGGACAGGCCAAAACCCACCAAGCTCGGACCGGGCCACAAATGGTCAGGTCTAAGCAAATCCAACCCTTGTTTTTCCAAAAAAAATAAAATAAAATAAAAATCCAACCCTGTTTGATACCTGAAAATGGACATTTCTGGTGCACAATAGCAAAAATAGGAGAAAACAAACAATGTTCATACTACTTACACCCATATGCGTACGTGTCTTCTTTATAATACAAAAGATGAAGACGATTTTTAAAATTTTAGTTGATTTATTTGATCACAACTCACCCATAGTTGTGATTGAGTTTTGATTTCTGAACATTTACAGATGTTTCTAGTAGATTAGGGCATTTCCATTTAAAAACTAACCTATTTGCAAAAAGATATACGCGTTCGAGCTTTACATCACATTCTACTACTTGGCTGTTAGGCATCGTAGTGTACCGCTCAAACATTAACTCTTGGAAAAGTAGTAGTAAAGTAAATTCACAGCTGGTACTTAAACTATTTGACGGTTCTCATCCAGGTCCTCTTATACTATAAAAATATATTTTTAATCTCTAAACTATTTAATGGATCATCTATCATCTATGTCCAAATTAACCACATGACATATGAGGAGCTAAGTTGGCAGGGATTTTAACTATGCAACAATGTAAAACCTAACACGTGGGACCTACCTATTAGTTTTTTTTTCTTTCTCTGTAACTCTATCTTCTCTCCCAATTGTGCTGCTCACCGTCGCCGTTAACCCTCTGCCACGTGCACGCTTAGGGCACGACGGCACGTTCGGTTAGCAGGGAATAACTCTCTGGAAAAAAATCCAGCTGGAACAGTTAGCTTAATATGTGTAAGCAAGTGAACTTGGAATGATTTCTGGACCTGGAATGAGCTATTCGTGGTGGGGGAAGCCACAAGCCAGTTCCCTCGGCTCCCGATGTCGCTAGCAACAATGGCCGAGACTTCGACACCCACCAATCTCTAGTGATTGCTTTCCTTTTTCTTCCTGCCCGTGGCACTGTGGCAGGGATGGTGATGACCTCAGTGAGGGCATAGTCATCGGACCTTCTTGGCCACCTTCGCTACTAATTCCATAGTTCCCCATGGTGGCAACCATGATGTGAAGCACGAGGACGAGGCCAAGTGCCGCCCATCTGACAACGACAATCTTTTCCATCTGCTTCGCCATTGGATTCGACGTCATGGGCCAATGTTGATAACTCCAACGAGAAAGGCATAGATGATGAGGAAGCGTCGACTATATGTCTGATGTAAGTATGTAACCCCGGGAAAGAGAAATTAGGCAGATACGACAGAGATGAGACTAACAGGCGGGTCATATGTGTCAAGTTCCACATTACTATACGATTAGAATACCATTTGAACCTAGATGACCATATAAAAAGTTTAAAAATCCAGAAATACAATTTCACAGTTATGGGACCGATGAGTAGTCTCTTTGTTTAAGAACCGTCCATGAAATTTATTCAATAGCATATAGTCAGAAGCTAATGCTCCAAACAAAACGAAAACAACATACTAATGTTAATGTTAAATATTGCTCAAAAAATGTTAATGTTAACTAAATTATATATTTATATATTCCACCAATGATCAAGAGGTTTGAGATAGAGCCATGTGTGTACCAGGCCGTGGGCCATGCTTTCTGAGCCAAACAAATGAAACGCGGTCCAACCCATCAACATTTCATCCTGCGCAGACCCAAATTCCAGGGCGGCGGGAGGCCTCAAACCCAGTCCCGCCTTGTTGGCGGGAACGAAGCACCACCCACTTCCCTGTACCGGCTAACTCCGTACGCGTGGTCTACTGTAAGCCAACGCTGTGATCACTCTGAATACTGGGACCCACGTTATATGGTGCACCACGGATCAGGTTCACGGGAAAGGTTCAAGTCCTCGTGCAACCGCAAATCTCTAGCTTTGAGCACGTTTGCCACTTAGGTCCGTGTAAAATCGTATATTTCGTTTGGTCTGGCACGAATGTTCAGTGCTTGAGCTTCTCCTATGCTCAAAGGGGGTAACTGGATACACATAAAACTCCATGGCTCAAACTGCAAACCGCCAAAATTCCCCGGGCAAGGCGCCCCATATAAAAGAGCCACTCCCACCCTTTCACCCCCAAATCGATTTCACTCTTGCAATCCCCACCGCCTCTCGCTCGATCAAACGATTCGAACCCATTCCGCCCCAGAAATTCCGAATCGCCCTGATTCGAAACCCTAACCCTAGCCCTCCTCCCGCCACCGCCCGCCCCAATGGCGAAGCCGGTGAAGTACGACGACGAGGAGGAGATCTCGTCCTCCGCCGAGGAGGAGGAGGACCAGTCCGACGCCGCCGGCTCCGGATCTGGCGACGAGGGGGACGAGGACGAGGAGGACGCCGCCGCGCCGCCCGCGGGGGAGGAGGAGGAGGAGGAGGCCGAGGGGGAGGGGCAGCAGGAGGAGGAGGAGGTGGATGAGGAGGAGATCGAGGCCGTCACTACCGGCGCCGGCGCTGAGGAGGAAGAGGACGCCGGTGCCGCCGCCCCTGAGGAAGGCGGCGACGACGAGTCCCAGTCCACCGAGGACGACGAGGCCGTCGCGGGCGACGACGTTGACGAGGTGAGCCGGCGGTTAGGGTTTTGGAGCTTGAATCGGGTTTTTAGAGGATTTTTTTTTATCACGGGTGGGTGGAGACTTATCTTCAGACAAAAAATTAGAATGGTCTGCTTCTTGGTCATTGCTATGCTAGATGTGTTGGACCTTAGCGTGTAAATCTTGTTTGATTGTAGCAGTACTTTTTGGTTGCCTTGGACACACTCCCATAATCCACAGATACTAGTGACATTGACAAATAACTCTTATTTTGGGCTGGAAGTCTCAACATCGCTAGTTGTATCATGTAGGGCGTGCTTGGTTCCTAGACAATGCCTGCCACCAGAAAATTGTAGCTGCTTGGTTGTTAATTAACTTGACACGCCACATGAGAACCAGTGTAAAGACAGTGCAAATCTGCTGGTTTCCATGCCACTGTTTCTGGTGCCGAGTTTCCACGTCACGGTTGTGGTGCGCCACACATGTGGTGCGGCAGTGTACGACTGTTGTTACTACATTTGAGTAGAGAAAATTTTGCATTGCTTTGCCTAACTGTTCCTTATGCAGACTGATGCAGTGGTTGGAAAGCGTGAGAAAGCCAGGCTAAAAGAACTCCAGAAGAAGAAGAGGCAAAAAATCCAAGAAATATTGGATTCTCAAAATGCTGCCATTGATGCTGACATGGTATTTACAGTCTTTAAATGAATTTGTGTATGCAAATGTATGGTTTGTGTTGGATTAAGCATATACACATCATGGATCTTCCTAAGCATTTTTTATGCTAATATGTATACATTCTGTTGCTGTCCTGATCTTTATATTCTTTTACAGAACAATAAAGGGAAGGGACGATTGAAATACCTTCTTCAGCAGACTGAAATATTTGCTCACTTTGCAAAAGGAAGTGAATCAAAAGAGAAGAAGCCACGTGGGCGGTAAGATTGTTTTTGTTTCTGCCATTATTGTTCTGTACAATGAATGACCATCTGGCAAGACTATTGGAAGTTGCTGTCTCCTTTGTTCAACATAACACATGTACCGAACTTTTATTGTGTTGTTGTACTGTACAATGAATGATCATCTGGCAAGACTAGTGGAAGTTGCTGTCTCTTTTGTTCAGCATACCACTTTTGAAGTCCAAATGTTGTTAAAGTGTGTACCCAACATTGATTGTGACATAATATATGTTAGTTTGATACTGGGAAAAAGGTTTTGACCAGCACTTAAAATGATTAAAAATTAGCTGGATGTTTACACATTATAATCAAATTACATTATAACTAAAATTTGATGTTCAAGCTTTGTAGCTGAATCATGTTGTAGTTTCTCTGTTGTCCTCTTGATCTGGTTAATTTTATGAAATTGTCAGGATTATATAGATTTTTTACATGACATTGTTTAATATTTTCATTTAGTTGTAGATTTAAAGGGAGTTCAGATTAGAGCTGTTATTTTGAGTAGTTTATCCTGCATAGTAATAGCTTCCAGTGGCATGATAAATTTCGTATGATGGAGCATAAGATTTAATTCCATTAATTTCAGGGCCTTTTTCTGACTCTTGGTCAATATCCTGTAATTTATTTTTTGATAAGTTGGTCAATCTGTAGGGGACGACATGCATCAAAGATGACGGAAGAAGAGGAAGATGAAGAATGCCTTAAGGAGGAGGAAGATGCCTTAGCTGGTGCAGGCGGGACACGTTTGGTTTCTCAGCCTTCATGTGAGCCACTCTTTGCCGACTATTTGTTACTACTTTACATATGTAATTTTCTTGTCCTAATAACCAACTGAAGTTGATTGAAGCACTTCTCTTTTGAAGTGGATGGAAAAAGGTTTTTTCTTTCTTGCATAAAAGTTTTTGATGCTATTTATAAGATGAGTAAATAATACTTGGTTTCAGGGTTGAAAGTGAATAAATGAATATTGTATTCTGGTCAGGTGCAACTGAACCGGCATTGTCCATTTTTTATTGTTGTAATTTTACTTTGGCAACTAAGATCAAATATGAGGAAACCTTAAACAAATGCAGACCTTTTCTATCTCACAACTTTCTCTACAGAGTTAAGTGGGGTGGAGTGTTTGGTTGTTGATTCTTCTCTAAAAGATGGAACATCTATTGATGCAACTGATTTCTGTTTTTTGTTTCACTTCCATCAACGCCTTTTTGTTTTATAAGTTGTGGGGCTCTACTTTAGTTTCCTAGTAATAGAATTGATTTGCATTCTCATAAAACCACTTAATACTGTTCTGCTTTAATATCCTTGGGGTTTATATTTCTCAGTTCTTTGTCATGTGTAAACTTCTAAACAATTGAATCCCTTGTGCGTTGCAGGCATCAAGGGGAAAATGCGAGATTACCAGTTGGCTGGACTTAACTGGCTCATAAGATTGTATGAGAATGGTATCAATGGGATTTTGGCTGATGAGATGGTATGCTTTGTGTTAGACATGACTAAAATTTTCTTTCGGTTAAGGTGGCTGTGTTTGACTTGGAATGTGTATTATTATTTTATTATTCAGGGCCTTGGGAAAACTCTTCAAACCATTTCACTGCTGGGCTATCTTCATGAATTCAGAGGTATAACTGGTCCACACATGGTGGTTGCGCCGAAGTCCACACTAGGCAATTGGATTAAGGAAATCCAACGTTTTTGCCCTATCCTACGTGCTGTGAAGTTTTTGGGAAATCCTGAAGAGAGGGTTAGTCTAAGTCCATTCCTTGATCGTTTCTGAAACATATGCTGGTATGTTACTGATCTCCTCTTATTTGGTTGTGTCAGAACCACATAAGGGACAATTTGCTACAGCCTGGGAAATTTGATGTGTGTGTGACTAGTTTTGAAATGGCAATCAAAGAAAAAACTGCATTGAAGCGTTTCAGCTGGCGCTATATTATTATTGATGAAGCTCACCGGATAAAAAATGAGAATTCTCTTCTATCGAAGACTATGAGAATTTACAACACTAATTATCGGCTTCTCATTACAGGCACTCCACTGCAGGTAGGTTTCCGTTTCCATTACTGTTATTTTATGCATTGCATACATCCTGAGCAGGATTGCATCTTGTTTCATATTCATTTTTCTTAAATCTGATTTTGACTGATTTGCTATATGGCAGAATAATCTTCATGAGCTTTGGGCTCTCCTCAACTTCTTGCTACCTGAAATATTTAGCTCTGCTGAGACCTTTGATGAATGGTTTCAAATTTCTGGAGAAAATGATCAACATGAGGTGGTTCAGCAGCTTCACAAGGTTGGGACATACTCATGATCAACCAATGTAAATATCTTGTTATTAACTATATATAATTCTCTTACAATTTTTGTGAAGGTCCTTCGCCCATTTCTTCTTCGGAGGCTCAAGTCTGATGTAGAAAAGGGTTTACCTCCAAAGAAGGAAACCATACTTAAAGTTGGAATGTCTCAGATGCAAAAGCAGTACTACCGTGCTCTACTTCAGAAAGATTTAGAGGTTATCAATGCTGGCGGTGAACGCAAGCGATTGCTTAACATTGCCATGCAGTTGCGCAAGTGTTGCAACCACCCATATCTATTCCAAGGAGCTGAGCCTGGCCCACCCTACACAACTGGTGAACATTTAATTGAGAATGCAGGTATTCATCATGTGCATTTTTTTGCTCTACTGTATTATGTTTTTCAACATTACCTTATGGTTTCTTGTTAACTGTTCTTTTGATATTTATGTAGGAAAAATGGTTCTGTTAGATAAATTGCTACCCAAGCTAAAGGAACGTGACTCCAGAGTCCTTATTTTTTCACAGGTGATTGTTTTCCACTGCAATACAGATTTGAATGGCATTATGAATCTATAAATTGCATATTACGAGAAACTATGACCCCAACTTAAGCAACATGCATTTTCATTAAACTATGTTTTCCCATAATTTTGTGTATTTTGACATGTATTACCATCCTGCAGATGACCAGGCTTTTGGATATCTTGGAAGATTATCTTATGTACAGAGGATACCAGTATTGCCGCATTGATGGAAATACAGGAGGAGAAGATCGTGATGCATCCATTGAAGCCTTTAACAAGCCAGGAAGTGAGAAGTTTGTTTTCTTGCTTTCAACTAGGGCAGGTGGCCTTGGTATCAACTTGGCAACTGCTGATGTTGTGGTTCTTTATGACAGTGATTGGTATGCCAATTTTTTATAATTGGTATTTTGTTTTTCACCCTCAAAGATATATCTTACATATCCGGCACTTGTGCCTGCAGGAATCCACAAGCTGATCTGCAAGCTCAAGATCGTGCACATAGGATAGGTCAAAAGAAAGAAGTTCAAGTTTTTCGCTTTTGCACAGAGGTTTGTTAATTTGAGATTAGTAATTATTCTAGTTTCATATTCTAGTATTATATTGCTATCTGACATGAAAATTATGCAAACGAAATTACAGTATACTATTGAGGAAAAAGTGATTGAGAGAGCATACAAGAAGCTTGCTTTGGATGCTTTGGTTATTCAGCAAGGACGATTGGCAGAGCAGAAAAGTATGGTTTTTTATACTTGTCGTTGGTATTTGTTGCCATTTTTATGTATTAGTTCAATATGCATTATTCTGATGACATTCTCTTTTTATTCAGCTGTCAATAAGGATGACCTTCTGCAAATGGTGAGATTTGGTGCTGAAATGGTTTTCAGTTCCAAGGACAGCACAATAACAGATGAGGATATTGACCGTATCATAGCTAAAGGAGAGGAGACAACAGCAGAACTTGATGCGAAAATGAAAAAGTTCACTGAGGACGCCATTAAATTTAAGATGGATGATAGTATGTGCCTGTTCCTTTTCTCCCTGTGACCCTCACTAATACTATATATTTGTCTTCCTGACTAATGCTATTTTTCTGGTATAGATGCTGAATTGTATGATTTCGATGATGAGAAGGTAACAAATGATGCATTTAATGTTAATTGGAAATTTTGTTTGTATTGCCTTGCTCACAATCAACTGAGTCTACTGACTGATTGCAGGATGAAAACAAGGTTGATTTCAAGAAACTTGTCAGTGATAACTGGATTGAGCCACCTAGAAGAGAGAGGAAGAGGAAGTAAGTCTTTTAATTTTGGGGGCTGTGGGTAGCTTTATCTAATACTTGTTTTGACCTTATTTTAACCTCTTTTTGGTAGCTACTCTGAGTCTGAGTACTTTAAGCAAGCTCTTCGCCAAGGTGCACCAGCAAAGCCTAGGGAACCAAGAATTCCAAGAATGCCACACTTGTAAGTTTCTTCTATCTTCAGATTTTTCAATGATTTCACCATATTGCATCATATCACCAGCTCATCTTTGATTTGTGCATGTCAGGCATGATTTCCAGTTCTTCAACAACCAAAGGCTAAATGAATTGTATGAAAAGGAAGTGCGATACCTCATGGTAATTTGTTATCTAGATTGTTCTTTTGTAATTTCAGCTGGATGTTAAGAAACTTGTTAGGTCAAGTTTTGAACTTGCTATTCCATTAGACAATACTTTCCTCCACTGCATATTAGTTTTGCAATTGTCACCGGTAATCTTGGTGCCTAACATTAGAAAATTTAATGCAGCAAGCAAACCAGAAGAAAGACACCATAGATGGTGAAGACGAAGGTAATCCAGCTCTTGCTTTTCCTAGTTTGTATTACAGCATCCACAGGTGGATTATGCTAACCTTGTTATTCTTATGGAACCCTCAGATCAGTTGGAGCCTTTGACTGCAGAGGAGCAGGAAGAGAAGGAGCAGTTATTAGAAGAGGTTAATATCACATTTAGTTCATTAATTTTTCATTGTTTCTGCCTATTGGATTATTCCTTACACTCCTAACTGTATTGTTTCCATGCTTGAAATATCAGGGTTTTGCATCATGGACAAGGAGGGACTTCAACACATTTATTCGTGCATGTGAGAAGTATGGTCGAAATGACATAAAAAGTATAGCCTCTGAGATGGAGGGGAAGACAGAAGAGGAGGTTCAGCGGTATGCTAAAGTCTTCAAGGAGCGATACAAGGAACTGAGTGGTAAGGCAATATTTATAGCTCAGTTTGTAAACATATGATATTTAGATTGCACATTCAAACCTCTAATTTTGGCCCTAAAAGAACTATTTTGATTGGTCATGTATAGTATAATTATTTTGTAACATAATAGCTTTACTTTTTATCACCATCAATTTTGTATAGATGCAATATTGAATATCAGCTGTGAATGGAGAAATGAATACTTTTCATACTGAGACCTTTTATGTTTGGCTCCTTGGCCAACCAGATTATGATAGAATTATCAAGAATATTGAAAGGGGAGAAGCAAGGATATCCCGCAAGGATGAGATCATGAGGGCCATAGGGAAGAAGCTAGACCGCTATAAGAACCCGTGGTTAGAGTTGAAAATTCAGTATGGCCAAAACAAAGGGAAGTTCTATAATGAGGAATGTGACCGTTTTATGGTATGTTCCCACTTTATTATTTTATATGTACATTTGAGTACATGTCATGGTTAATAAGCTGTTGTTGCATTACAGCTTTGCATGGTGCATAAACTTGGCTATGGGAACTGGGATGAACTGAAAGCTGCCTTCCGCATGTCTCCGTTGTTCCGGTTTGATTGGTTTGTGAAGTCCAGAACTACACAAGAGTTGGCTAGGCGATGTGACACCCTTATCCGACTGGTTGAGAAGGAGAATCAAGAATACGATGAGCAAGAAAGGCAGGCAAGGAAGGAGAAAAGGCTTGCTAAGGTAAAAACAGTGCATTACTCTTTTGATGTTCTGTGACTCATACATCCTGTCCTTGAAAGTAGTGATCCCAATTGTTTGTACTGTTATGTTACCAACAGAACATGACTCCTACAAAGCGAGCAGCATTAAGAAATTCAGAGGGCGAGACAACTCCATCAAATTCATTTAAAAGGCGGCGGCAGTCCCTTATGGACGATTATGTGGGCGCGGTGAGTCATTAAAAAAATGTATACCCTTTGCATCTGCGAAAGAGAACGTGCTGTGGCTCACCAATTCTGAATATGTTTTAGGGGAGGCGCAAGAGAGGGTGATGCAATCTTTCGATCCTGCTTTTGGAGCAAACTGGGATATCAGCGGCTGCAGTATCTGCAGTGTGATTAAGGCCCAGCTGTTCAGTGCTTAATTCCTCGTGCACCTGAGCTCAAAGCCTCGAACGCAGGCTCGACTTTGTAGTGTAATTTATGTCATGACATAGGTTAGTTTGTTCCAAAAATTGCGTTTTGAAGTGGTTAACCTTGAGGGGAGTTAAATGCTGTTACTTTGCCCAGCTGACTGAGAGATGCGTCTTTAGTGTCCATAATTGCTTGCCTTGCGATTGTTTCCTCTGTCATATCACAATATCTCATCGATGTTATAGTGTCTGAAAAGAACGTAGAGTAAAATTGTTTGGTCGAGACACAAGGCCCCGTCACAAGGCCCCGTCTCGTTTGGTAGAGAGCTCTGGCTCATGCAAAACAGTTTTGGCTTATTTGATGTAGTAGTTTTTTTGGTTTGGCTTGTCACCTTGGAAAAATGTTTGGTAGAATAGCTTTTCCTAGCTTTTCAAATATGTGGAATAAGCCAAATGTCCATTGTGCCCTTCCTTGTTCCAAGTTTTTTTTTGTTTTCTTCTTTTTTCTTTTTCTATTTTTTCTCTTTCCTTATTATTTCTTCATTTATTTTTTCCTTTCCTGCGCCGGCCATATCCCTTCTGTCTGCCAACGTCTCGCTTTGTTTTTTTTCTCTTTCCTCTACACGGGATTATCCCTTGCCGACTACTCCGCTCGGACGCTCGCACCTGGCGCATGCGTGTCGCCGCGGTCGTCTGAGCGCGCCGAGCTCGCCTCAGCATCCAGACAAAGCTTGCCTCCGAGCTCCGGCCTCCATCCGCTCTGGCCGCCTCAGCATCCAGGCCAAGCTCGCCCTCGCATGCCCGCTGACCTGCGTCCACTCCGGCCACGTTCCCGCCAGCTTCCGCCCTGCCCCTCGGCTGCTCCCGGGCGCCGCGTGCCCGCCGGCCTGCCCTCGGCCGAGCTCATCTTTGTTAATGGCAGGTGTGCTAATTTCCATAAAGCAGCAAGGGCACATGGGTCTTTTAGCCTTTTGAGATGAGGATGAGCCGATGTAAGCTATTTTCGACTTCTCTCGGTGGCGAAAAGTAAGGCTGCTAATGGTTCAAAAATCAAACCAAAACAACAATCGAACTGTTGAAACCATACATCTTAGAAACCAAACCAAACCAATCTATTTGTTTCTCCATCCAAACCAATCCAAACCATTTAGACTCATTTCTCCAAAAGAAACTAAATCGGTTCAATTTTAAGGTCCGACTTTGGATGTAGAGCCCACATGTAGACATGACTACACCAACATGCACGGAGTAGCGGACCGTTATTCTGAGGCACCTTCAACAAATTTCGGTCAAATCCGCTAAAATTTTAAGGTGTGAACGCGAGCTTTTAGTTTTAGGGTCCAACTTTGGACGTGGGGCCCATATGTATATATGGCTACACTGACTTGCACAGAGTAGCGGACCGTTATTCTGAGGCATCTTCAACAAATGTCGGTCAAATTCGCTAAAATTTTAAGGTGTGGACGTGAGCTTTTAGTTTTAGGGTCCGACTTTGGACGTGGGGCTCACATGTAGATATGGTTACACCGACTTGCACGGAATAGCGGACCGTCATTCTGAGGCATCTCCGACAAATTTCGGTCAAATCCGCTATAATTTTAAGGTGTGAACGCGAGCTTTTAATTTTAAGGTCCGGCTTTTAACCGACACATAGCCTTTATAATTGTTAAACCATTCTAAACCGTTTGACTATTAAACCAAACCAAACCAAACCATTGTATATGACAACCCATTATTCACCAAACCAACCTACTCCAATTAGAAAACCAAACCACTTAAGCCGGTTTCAAACCAAACCATTACCAGGCTGAGCGAAAAGCAGACAGCGGGTTTTGCGGAGCTTCTTCCCGGCTTTTTTCACGGAGCTGTTTTCGTTTTCGCGTTTGGTAGGAGAAAGCCGATAAGCCCAAACGGAAGCTGGTGTGTAAGCTGTGCCAAAGGGGTTACAAGTAGGGCCGGATAACGAGCCAGCTCGGCTCGGCTCGGCTCGGTTCGTTTCAGCTCGTTAAGATAACAAGCTAGCTCAACTCGGCTCGTTATCCTAACGAGGAAAGCCAGCTCGGCTTGGCTCGTTAGCTTGCTCGAGCCAGCTCGTTTAGCTCGCAAGCTGAACATGTAATACAAATATTGACAAATAAATAACCACTGGTGTTTATAATTTTATATAAATAACATAAACACAAGTACAAAATCATCCACATGGTACATATAAGGTCTAACATACAAGTTTGCAAATAAAAACAAGTACACAATCATCACATGAGCAGACTTGCAGCTCATTGAGCTACAATATTACAGCTCGTTTGGCTTGCAGCTCGAACTCGCTCGTTATACTAACGAGCTGAGATGGTTATTTGAGTTGGCTGATGAACAAATCGAGCCGAGCGGAGCCAAGCCGAGTTCGTCACGAGCCGAGCGAGCTAACGAGTCACGAGCTTTCGTCCAGCCCTAGTTATAAGTTCCAAATGAAATGCGGAACCCAACCAAAGAAGTTTGTGGCACACTATGAAATGTTGCACCAGCTTCCTCTTGTCTAGCAGGATATTCGAAATTATATTTATGGATGGCTACAGGCGGGATTATGCTTTTTTTTCCTCCCCAGGGTACATCATCGTAGCTAAATATAAGTTTTGCCTTTTTCTGGTTTTTCACTTTTGCTCATGAAAATGTATGGGGAAAAGTCTAGATAACCCCTGACTTACCTAGCCTCGATTACTTAACCCCCTGACCTCCTAAACCAGGTATTGTGCACCTTAAAATATGTTAAACCGTCCACCCCCCTCCCCCCTTGAGGCTGTTTTGCCGGCCGGTTTTGACACCGTGGTGCGCCGCGCTGGCTGGTCCTCCACGCTGGCGCTTTGGCCCCACCTGTAAGACATGTCTTGGGCCGAATCCTCTAAAGCCCAAAGAGAACAGGAGAAGACGATGCGCCTCGTCCCCTCCGCGGCGCTGCCCTCGCTCGCTCCGCTCTTCTCTCCCTCCGGCGATTTGCACGGCGCTCACGCCGCTCCATGATCGCAAGGAAGTCGGGCTCATCGGATTGATGCACGAGGTCGAGGTGAGTCCCCCCCAACCTGTATCTGTGCGCTTTTCCCTCAATCTAGTGCTGGATTCGAAGGGAGCAGAGGGTTTTCGTAGTAGGGCCATGCTGGGGTATTGCAATCGCTCATCGGTTCAACCAATTTGAAGAAATTAGTCGGCAAAGTTGTTGATTTTGGTCGGTTTAGTAGGGGATGATGTTCTAGGGTTCAGTGGGTACAAGGGTTTGATGGGGGGTTTTACATGTGTACTACTGTTGCAGGAATAGACTTAAATGTTGGATAGTTTGCTCTGATTAATGTATGTGATGTGTAGATTAGACTTACCGTTTATGCGTCATGGTTATGTGAAAGTTGTGTTTTTTTGGTGAAAAATTAGGCTTACATGTAGGATTTGCTCTGTTAGGATGGATGATTCTAAGACGCTGTCAGATTTCACTTTGGATGGCAGTATGAGATATGGGTACCCCTGGGCCCACTGCCGACCGGATAGGTAGTCGGCCTGGGCCCACGTCTGACAAGGATGTGGGCCGACTCCAGGCCGGCCCACGAGGATCCCCGACTTGATGGATAAGATTGGAGAAGACTTAGCCCGCAAGGCATTCGGCGATTCATCCAGATCCCGCCCTGAGATCACGGAGATTATATTGTAACCGACTTGGATTAGTTTCCTAATTTGAGCCGGACCATAATTAGAGATAACCGACTTGTAAACCCTAGACCGTCAGCCTATATAAGGCGGCCTAGGTCGACCCCTTCATTCATTCGATTCCTGGCTATCAGATCCCCCATTGTAACCAAGAGCTCGCCGCTTTTCTCCGGAACTCGCCGAGCAGATTAATACAGGACCCCCGAGCACAGGACGTAGGGTATTATACCTCCGGGTAGCCCGAACCTGTATAATCCCTGTGTCCCTGTGCTACCTCGAGCTCCCTAGTCTAGCGATCTCCCTTTGCCTACAAATCAACCATCTGGGTACCCCGGGTGGACTGCCGGACTAGAACTCCGACAGTTGGCGTGCCAGGTAGGGGTGATCGCCGGGCAATAAAGCTAGCTCGATGGCAGATCGTCGCTCCGTCATCTTCCCCGACTCCATCAAGAACTGCGCTACGCATCTGGAGGGTATCAGCTTTTTCGCTGAGATTCACTCCGCCACCACCGCCGCCTCCGACTCCACCATGACGCCTGACGTTCCGACGCCGATCAGCTCCGCGCTGACTTCGTCGCCGATCTCCTCGTCAATCATCGCTCCGCTCCAGCAACGGCTCGATGCGATCTCCACCAACGACCAGGCTCCGGGCCTGGCCACTCGCCGAAGAATCCTTCCCCTGGATGAGCTTCTCGCCGGGTTGGATCGTGTCCAGGACACAATCGCCGAGTGCATCTCCATGTCGGAGGAGGCCCTGCGCCGACCCCGCAAAGCGCTCCCGCTAGGGTTTCGCAACGCCTCGTCGATCTACTCGGCCCAGGTCCGAGAAGACATGTCTCAGATCCGATCTGAGATCCCACCCCAGCCCGCCCGGTCTCCGGATTGCGGCGAGTTCCAGGTCGCTACCAGCGTGCTCTTGCCGGCCCCGGCCGACTCGAGCAATGACTCAAGCTACACCACGCCTCCGGGACGTGAAGTCTTCATTTCCGAGGACTCCGTAACACGGGACGGAGAAACCGACTTGGCCAGGGATCGCCGACAAGAGCGAAACCATGGCCGAGCCCGACGACGCGCCGAAGAAGCCGCCCTGCCCCCGGCAGCGGCCGGAAACGTCGCACCTGCTGCAGCTCCCGGTGATCCCGCAGTCGCTGCTGCCGCCGGTGCACCTGCAGCCGCGGTACCAGCCGGAGAGATCCCCCCTGGGGCTCCACCACGACGGCAACCCCCACCTCGGGGTCCCCACGGAGTCGCGCCCCAGAACCTCGATGGTGCATTCGCCCGGGTACCGTTCCGCACGCCTCAGGCCAATGCCGCCGCTTTCGCTGAACTGGGTCACATGCCCGACACCCCAGAGGTGCAGAGAGCCCGAGCTCAGTTGGAGGCAGCACAGGAGCAGATTGAGCGATCGTATCGCGCCAGATCCCGGTCTGGGCGATCAAACTCGACTCGTTCTGCAAGTCGCCGCTCTGCTCATAGCAGATCGGATCGGGATCATCCTCCCCAGAGGAACCCCCCACTACCCGTCGTCGAAGAAGAGGTGGCCCAGAACCACCATGAAGATGAAGAAGAGGAACGGCGTAACCCGCGCAACGCGGACCAGCGCCGTGAACGCTACCAAGAGCGTTGCGACAGATGCCAACGACATCAACAACCAGACGATCTCCGCGATCGCCTGAGGGACTGCGCCCGCGACATCCGCGCCGACCTCGATGCTCGACACCGAGAACGCGACGCGGCCGAGCTCGAGCGTCGCGAGCGGTACGACCGAGACTACGGCCGACCCGACCGCCAGCCGGTTGGCGAGGCAGGTGACGACTCGGCAGAGGAGAACGAGCGCCGCGTTGTTCACGAGCTCATGGAGCGTGAACAGTACGACGCAAGATACGGCCCCCCGCGGGACGACCGCCGCCATGGGCGCGGTGATCCTTGGCCCGCGCCGACCAGATCCGACCTCCCCGCCGCGACTACTACAACGACGATGAGGACGACTTTGACGGCTTCGCCGCCTTCTCCGCCCGACTCCGCGCCATCCGTTGGCCTGAGTCCTTCAAGCCAGCACTCGTGGAGAAGTTTGACGGTCGATCCGACCCCAAGCTTTGGCTCAAGGCGTACCACACGGCGGTCAAAGCCGCCCACGGGACCAACGACCAAGCCGCCGCTTACTTCCCTGTGATGCTAGGCAAGGAATCGCTCTTATGGCTTGAGGGTGTTCCCCGGAACACCATCGACAGTTGGGCAGACCTCTGTCATGCTTTCACCAAGAATTACCAGGCGAGCTATACTCGGCCAGGCACCAGATTGGATCTGGACAACATCAAGCAGAAGAAGGGTGAGAGTCTCTGAGACTACTCCGACCGTTTCTTCGACAACCGGAACAAGATCACCGAGGTCGAGGACCGGGATGTCATTGACGCGTTCCGGCGCGGTCTTATCGACAATCAGCTATTCTGCACACTGTTCAAAACCAACCTTGTCACGGTCTCTGACCTGATGGAGGTAGTCAACTTGGAGGTTCGGGCCGATCAAGCTGAGCAGGCCCAGTTCAAGAACAAACAGAAGCGCCCGGAAGATGATGACCAGGTTGAAAGCTCGAAGCGCCACGGGCCGTTACGTGGGCGCAAGGCAGGCCCCGAGCCCCTTGTAGCCCTAGCAGAAGAAGAAGGCCGGCCGGAACCTAGGTTCCTGGCCGAAGAGTTTCACGACACGCTGAATTATCAGTGCCCCTTCCACAAGGACGCGAAACACAATCTCCGTGATTGTCATGCGCTACTCAAAGAACTCGGCGTCCTGCCACCAACCAAGAAGCAGCGCTACAACAAAAACGGTGGTCGTTACAACAACTACCGCCGTAACGGCTACAACGCCGACCGGCGGGACGACTATCGCCGCAGAGAAGACCACGACCGCCGCGACGACTACCGCCGTGGCGAGCGCGACCGCGATGCTCCGGCACGCCGGGATGATCAACGCCACCATGACGAGGAACGCCAACTGCCACCACCGCCGGAGGCGCCCAGGCGCGACGCCAACGGCGAATTCCAGCGTGCGGACCGCCAGGTCAACGTCATCATTGGGGGGCCCGGCGCCTTCCCAGATCGGCGCAAGGGAAAGCTCCACAAGCGGGAAGTGACGATGGTTTCCACCAAGCCGGTGGAATACCTCCAGTGGTCAGAGATGCCCATCGCCTTCAGCCGCGCCGACCACTGGGTCCATCTCCCCGAGCCAGGATCCTACCCACTCGTTGTCGCCCCCGTCGTGGACAGGGTCCTCCTCTCCAAGGTCCTGATTGACGGGGAGCGCCCTTAACATCATCATCACAGCACCCTCAACAGCATGGGGTTCGACTACAGCAGGCTCCTGAGCGCCGAAGATCCGTTCTTTGGCATTGTGCCAGGAAAAGCTTCCTACCCGATAGAAAGAGTCGCCTTACCAGTCACGTTTGGCACTGCCGACAACTACCGTACGGAGTTCCTGTACTTTGAGGTAGCCGATTTCAAGAGTTCCTACCACGCCATCTTTGGCAGGCCCATGTTGGCCCGGTTCATGGCGATTCCGAACCACACCTACCTGGTTCTGAAGATGCCGGCGCCCAACGGCATCATCTCTATCCGTGGAGACATCAAGACTTCCTTCGAGTGCGACGGGGAGGCCATCAAGATAGCCGAGTTGTCTCATCAACTCGGCAACGCTACCCTGCTAGCAGAAAAAGCCCCTAAGGCAGCCACCGGAGAGCCTATACTCCCGGAGCAGAAGCAGCAGCCCACGGCGCTGGCACCTGCAGACGCCCCTAAAGCAATAAGCTTGGGGCTCGACGACCCATCCAAGACGGCCCTCATAGGGCCAGGGCTCACTCCAAAATAGGAAGACACGCTCACCTCCTTCCTTCGGGATAACTGGGACATCTTCGCATGGAAGCCATCAGACATACCCGGTGTTCCAAGGGAGAAGGCTGAGCACTCCTTGGAATTGAGCAAAAACGCAAAGCCTGCCAAACAGAAGTTGCGCCGATTCGCTCAAGATCGCAAGGAGGCCATTAGGGTAGAACTCAATAAGCTCCTAGCTGCCGGTTTCATTAGAGAATGCAAACACCCCGAGTGGCTTGCAAATCCTGTACTTGTAAAGAAGCAATCCGGTGAATGGAGAATGTGCATTAATTACACGGATCTCAACCGCTACTGCCCTAAAGACCCCTTCCCTCTCCCGTGAATTGATCAAGTCGTCGACTTTACGTCCGGCTGCGTGCTCCTGTGCTTTCTCGACTGCTGCTCGGGTTATCACCAGATAGCCCTGAAGACGTCCGACCAGGACAAGACATCGTTTATCACCCCGCACGGCATCTATTGCTACAAGACGATGACGTTTGGGCTGAAGAACGCCGGTGCCACGTACCAGAAGGCCATCCAAGGTTGCTTGCAGAGCCAGATCGGCCGCAACGTGGAGGCTTACGTAGATGACGTCGTTGTCAAGACGTACGACGCCGACTCCCTAATCGCCGACCTCCAGGAAACCTTCAACAACTTGCGCCGCTTCAGATGGAATCTTAACCCCACGAAGTGTGTATTCGGGGTGCCGTCAGGAAAGCTCTTGGGCTTCCTGGTCAGCCAACGCGGCATTGAGGCAAACCCAGTCAAGCTGGATGCCATACGCAACCTCAAGGAACCAACGTGCAAGAAAGACATCATGAAGCTCACTGGGATGATGGCGGCCCTGAGCCGGTTCATCAGCAAGCTCGGCGAGAAGGGACTTCCGTTCTTCAAGATCCTCAAGAAGGCGGACAAGTTCGAATGGACCCCTGAGGCAAGCAAGGCCCTGGCCGACCTCAAGGAGTTCCTAGTTACACCCCCGGTACTCACGGGTCCGACCTCCGGGGAAGAGCTCTTGCTATACATCTCGGCTACCACTCATGTGGTCAGCACGGCCCTGGTCGTCGAGCGGCCAGAAGAAGGCCACCCATACAAGGTCTAGCGCCCTGTATATTTCGTCAGCGAAGTACTCAGCGAGTCCAAGGTTCGGTACCCCCATCCTCAGAAGCATCACAAGAGGAAGAACGATGAGAACAAGAAGCATGACAAGAAAGGCAAGAAGAAATAAGTTAAGGCTTATATTGGAGAGTGGGTGACCGATGTTGAAGATTCGGATAATTCCTCCTCTTCAAGTGAAAGTGAAAATGAAGGCATTGTCGATCTTGCTATCAAGGCTTCTCTTACTCCATCACCAACAT
>CM014274.1:59616383-59637453 GCA_004135705.1 Alloteropsis semialata
AGCGGAGCTTTCAGAGTACGTCGTGGATTTTGAAAGGAGAACATCAATTAAATCACAAGTCCTAGCTGACTTTATCGCAGAGTGGACATCGCCTTCGCCACAAAATGCTGTTAGAGAGGAAAATTGGCTAATACACTGTGATGGTGCTTGGGGGGACAAAGGAGCTGGCATCGCGGCAATTGTACAATCGCCTTCGGGCGTGAAAATGAGATATGCAGCAAATTTAGAGTTTTGCAAATGCAGTGACAGAAGCACAAACAATGTTGCTGAGTATGAAGCAGTGTTGCTTGGGCTCAGAAAAGCCAGGGCTTTGGGAGCTCAGAGGTTCACTATCAAAACAGATTCTAAGGTGGTAGCAGATCACATCGAAAAAGAGAGCATAGCGAAGCAACCAGAACTCATCAAATATTTGTCCACTGTACGCTCAATGGAGAAAAAATTCAAAGGTTTCACTGTGAAGTACATTCCAAGAGCAAAAAATGACGAGACAGATGCTCTGGCTAAAGCAGCAGCAAAGGGGGACAAGCTTCCACCTGATGTGTTCTTCCAAACATTAACATCACCATCAATAAAGGATTCAGATGACCCACCGAAGCTGATTAATGCAATAAGCTCCGAAGATTGGCGATCCCCAATAATAGCTTTCCTTCGGGGATACTATGAGCCAATTGATGAAGATGACCTAAAAGCTATGCAACAAAGAGCAAGATGCTATCAGATGATAGATGATGTCCTATATAAGAAAGGAGTTGTAGCTCCTTGGCTTCGTTGCATTTCTCACAACGAAAGAAAAGAACTGATCCAAGAGATACACAGCGGCTTATGCGGGGCACACTTTGGGGCAAGAGCTTTAGTGGGCAAGGCGATGAGGCAAGGATTCTACTGGCCTGCAATCATCATGGATGCAACAAACACGGTCAAGACGTGTGATCAGTGTCAAAAGTGTGCAGCGAACAGAAAATCTCCTTCGGAAAAATCACAACTGATAACTCCAACATGGCCTTTGCAAAGATGGGGCATTGATCTAGTTGGCCCGCTTCCAACGGCTCAAGGAAATCTCAAATACGCCATAGTAGCAGTCGAGTATTTCACCAAGTGGATCGAAGCCAGACCTTTGGCCAACATCACAGCAAAAACAGTTATCAAATTCTTCTGGCAGCAAATTGTGTGCCGATTCGGAGTACCAAGGGAAATAACAGTGGACAATGGGAAGCAGTTTGACTGTGACGAATTCAGGCAATACTGCATGTCAATTGGAACAAAAGCTAAATTCGTTTCGGTATATCATCCGCAAACAAATGGAGCAGTTGAAAGAGCCAATGGCTTAATCTTTGCAGCCATCCGAAAGTGCCTCGCAAATTGTAAGAAAAAAGGCAAGTGGGTAGAAGAGATGCCGAAGGTGATCTGGGCTCACAACACCACCACTTCGAGGGCAACACAGTTTACCCAATTCAAATTGCTTTATGGGGAAGAAGCAGTATGCCCAGAGGAAATACTGCACAAAGGGCTTCGCACCCAACAAGAAGCTCCCAAAGAGAGCGAAGCCGTTGATAAGGATCTCGTTGAGATATACAGGCTCCAGGCAGCTAAAAACATTTCCAAGTATCAAGCTGAGACAAGAAAGTGGCGAGACAAAAATGTGGTCAGAAAAGATATCAAGGCAGGGGACTGGGTCCTAAGAAAAAATCCAAACATGCCCGCTGGAAAGCTGCAACAGAAATGGGAAGGCCCATTCTTAGTCATCAAAAGCAACAGGCCTGGCTCATTTCGCTTAAGTGATGACGAAGGCAATGAGCTGCCGCATTCATGGAATGCAGACAGCTTACGCAAATATTACCTATAAAAAGATGTAAAATGGCTTCGTATCCTATAAACGAAGTCATTGAGTAGAATAGCATTTTTACTTTGTTTCCAAAAGCCCGTACTCTTTTCCTCACAAGGGGACCCTGACCAAGGGGTGAGGTTTTTAACGAGGCGGTGCTTACTGTAACTCGTCAAATCATATATGAACGAGGTATTCCCCAAAAAAGCATCATCCGAAGCGATTGGCTTCGACCAAGTCGCTCATATTCGACAACTCAAAAAGAACTGAATTGACCTTACCAAGAGTAATGCCAATTCAGATCTAAGCAAAAGCTTACTTCAAAAAGGAGTAAAAGGGGCTTCGGTCTTACTCTAAAAACAGAGTAAAAGGGGCTATGACCCAAAACAATTGCTATAAAATGAAAGCAGCTTCAGGTAGTAGAACTCTAAAATCTTACAAAGGCATCAGCAGCTTCGTCTAGCAGCGCCCTAAAGCCTATAGGGGCTTCGGCAACTTGTTAGAACACGCAAAAACAGCATCGAAAGCGATTGGCTTCGACCAAGTCGCTAATATTCGATAACTCAAATAGAACTGAATTAGCCCTACCAAGAGTAAGGCCAATTCAGATCTCTAAAAACAAGAGCGAAAGGGGCTTCGGTCCAAAAGCGCTTACTACAAATAGACCAAAAGGGGCTTCGGCTAAAACATATATTTTAATTTAAAATCAGCTTCGGCTATCAGTATTTTAAAACGATTGAAATAATAGGGGCTTCGGCAAATCACGCAAAGCACATCCCCGTACAAAGTTCAAAAGAGTTAAGGCGGCTCCGAACCAAAAAGTGCAAAACACTTGAACGAATAAAACCCCGCTTTGGGGGGAGGAGGCGTTTCTTTCGCAACGAAGCCAAATCGAGCTTACATTCATTCAAGTGTTTCGAATCAAAACAATGACCAAGCGAATTACAATGTGTTTCACACAGAGACGACTCAGAACATCTCAAAAACATAGCCATCAAAAAGCTGGCCAGCATTATACACATAAGCAAAATCCCTATCATTATCTAAATCTTCTGGCTCCACCTTAACTGGAAGCAGACGAGCAGCTTCGGCATTTCTAGCACGAGCGAGCTCGACACGAGGAGAACATCGAACGATGAAGGAGTTAAAAAACTCAAACACATCGAATTCGCAATGACTAAAGAACTCATGGCAAAACTCCCAGAAATCGTCAATTCTTTGACTTGGACATAACTTCCGATATTGTTCCCATGCGAAGCCAGACACACACAAGGGGCCATCGCTCATAGTGATTGGCATGGGCTCAAGAACACCTCCCTCATCAGGGATCTGAGTATATACAAATTTACAAAGTTTTAACATCCCTCAACAAAAGAATAGAAGTCATCAGCTCTATTGAAGCTAAACCTTCGGACCAGCATCAGAGGCTCCAGCTTCAGCACCATCACGACCAGCTTCGGCACCAGCTCTTGAAGTAGAGGCCCCGGCAGTGGCGGCGGCAGCAGCAGCTTCGGCTTCGGCTTTCTGACACTGCTCGAGACTGAGCTCCTCTTTATACTGAAATTAAACAGAATAATCAATATTGAAAACAAAGCTAACAGGATACATCCGAAGCCAAAATAAATAGACGAAATGATAAAAGAAGTTAACCTTAACCAAACGATCATACGCAGTGCGCCGAGCACACTCTCTCCCTGTCTGAGACCAAAACTTCCTCAGAAAGAGGCCACAAGTCGCCAAAATAGCCTCGTTGAAAAGCTCTTTTTTATCAGGATTCAGAGCCGAAGGAAACTGAAAATCTCTCCTTAAAAAGCCCTTGAAATGAGAGCATCCGTCATCTGCCAGCATCTTAAAGGCGTTAGTGATGCATGTCCGGGCAGCGTAATCACCGACCCTGGACAAAACGTCTGGCAAAGACTTGAACTCATCATCAAGCCAGTCAAAAAGCTTCCCAACATTAAAGTCATCAGAGGGGAAGGGCAGCGGCTCGGCTCCGTATTGTTTCAGAGCAGCTTCGTATTCAGCATAAATGCCCAAGCTGCGACTGAGCAATTCAGAATCTAAATTCTCCTTGTCCGTCCTAAGCTGCTCCACTTGAGCCTTAAGCTGACTGGCTTCAGAAACAAGAGAGTCCTTTAAGTCAACGGCAATTAAAAGCTCCTTCTTGTACTTTTCAGCATCTGACGTCGCTCTCTCTTTATCAGCCTCGAGAGACTTGACTTGATTCTTCAGATCATGCTCCAAAGTGGCAGCATCGATTACCTTGCCCCGAAGCCCCTCGATTGTCTGAGTGTTAAGTTCACGCGTAGTTTCCAGCGAAGCAATCTGGCGTTTAAGCGAAGCAACTTCTGACAAGGCAGACTCACGCTCAACCCGAAGCTGCTCTTTCTCACTGTCCAAAGATCTTTTAAGTTGAAGAAAGCCCTCGCGCTCCTTCCTCAAAGCATTGAGTTCAGCCCGCTCACTCTCAACATCGTTGAGACAAAGCGGAAGGCGAGCGAAAAGCTCCTGCATGGACATTATAGACTAAAACAAGAAAAGCATAAGTATCAAAAAGTCGGACAATAAAATCAAAAACGAAGGAAAAGAAACAGACCTGGATGCCGCCACTGAGGCTGGAAATTGAAAGTGTGTCCAAATCCAAGGATTTGACACGAGTCTCAAGCTCTGAAAGAGCGAAACCAATGTTTAGGCAAAAAGCTAAAATCAAACAGTTTCGGGTGAGCAGTTAAAAGTTACCAACCATTTGGAACAATAACAGGAATATCGTTGGGCGGACGAAAGCCGCTCTGTCGAAGCCGATCTGCAAGGGGACCATACCCAGCATAACTTGTTTCTGAAGCAAAATAATCAACATATCAAGAAAAAACATCGTTTCAGCTAAAAACGCAAGTATAACTGCTTCGTGAAACTTACCTCTTGATTGAGGAGCTGGCTCCTCAGGAGCTGATCTTTCAGGAGCTGGTTCAATGTCCTTGCCAGGGGCAGATCGCTCGGCGATTGCTGAAGGAACCAACTTAACTGGCTCAGTTGTGCGTGGAGCCGAATCAACAGGGCCCTGCACAGTCTCAAGAGTAAGAGCCATCCGTACAGGCTCTCCAATGTCAGTAGAAGCCAACTGCATGGGCTCACTGCTATCCGCAACTGTCCGCGGCGGCTCTTCAACATTAGCCGAAGCCGGCTCTTCACGCTCCTCCATCTGAAGGGACTTGGCCGCGGCACCAGCCAATAAATCCAAGGACGATGGCTGGAGAGGGACAGACGACACTTCAGCTTCGCCAAGTGTAAAATCCTTTGTCTCGTCCTCCCTCAAAAGACGGCTGTAGCTTACTTCATCCTCGTCGTCGATGCAGTCAAGTACACGCTCGCGACGAAGAGGTTGAACAGCAGTTTTAACTGCAATAAGATGACAAAAACAAATAAGCAAACCGAAGCTAAATGCAAAACCGAAGCTAAAAATAAAAAGACAAGTTACAAAAGAAACAAACCTCCAGAAGATGGCAAATCAATTGCAGCGGAAGCTGCAGGAACAACCTGCTTAGGGGCGACGGAAGGAGGCGCTTCCGCAACCGAAGCAGTGGGACGAGGAGGTGCACTGGCAAGCGGAGTGATAGGAAGAGCTTTTCCAAGCTTTTGACGCTTGGAGGACTCCAAGGCAGAAGTACGCTTGGAAGTCTCCAAGGGAGAGGCAGCTCGCTTTTTGAAGGCAGCTACCCTCGGGCGGCCTGAAGGGGCTCCGGCTTCGTCTCCGCCCTCATCCGACTGACCGCTTCCACGGCCCCCACCACGACCTTTCCTTCCGCGGCCACGACCTGGCTTCGGGACTGGTTGCAGGCTGGGATGATCCTGATCCACGAACTTCTTCGATGGCTTGGATGGGGCCGAACGCTGCGGATAGCTAACACCCATCTCATCGAACACCCTGTTAAGCCGAACCCCATCCACCAAAGCCAAGCAACTCTCATGTTCCTTGGTAGTGTACTTCCCACAAATAATTTCAGCCATTAACTCAATGGACTGAACGAAGGCGAAGTCAGACATATTCTCTGGCTTTTTCACCCCAAACTTGGGAAAGCAAACATTAGGAATACCTCTGTACAGCCTAGTCACAACAGCAAATGGCTTCCACGAAGCAGATAAAATGTTAACTCCAACAGCAAGCCCTTCCTCAATCAAATCCCGGCTGCTCGAGACCCGACTGGCTCTGAAAAAAGCACTTTCACAGTGATCAAAGCCGGGGGCATTCCTGTCGAAGGAAGGGCAAGCCACAAAATTACAAGTCCCGATAGAGCTACGCAGAGGAAAAGCCATCAGCTTCGTTCCATCATCCAGCACGTTTTCCAGCGCAGGCACCTTGACATAAAGCCAATAGTTCTTCCAGCTCCTGTCCCATGTGTTCCTCTGACAAAAAGTAAGCTCCACCTTTTGTTTGTCAGTCTGCCTCCACCGCGCACAAAAGGTAACACTACCATAGTCCGGCTCATAGTCAAAACCGTCAACCTTGACGCTTTTTGTCTACCGATGCCCCTCAAAGTAACGGACGAAGCAGTCCGCATTAACATCTGAAGCGTTGGTCTTTACGCCCCAGAAGAAGCGAAGCAAGTGAGTAATAGCATTGGGGGTAAGATGATGAAGCTGTAAGCCATACTTCCCCAGAATATCAGCAATAATATTATCCACGGGCATCCGAAGCCCGGCAGTGAAGAACTCTTTGAATACCACAGCTTCGTCTGCCTCAGGCGTCGGGGTAGTCTCTGTGCCAGGGGCTCGTCCTTGACCGGCTCCAAAGTACCCTTTTTCCTCATAGAAGCGAATCAATGAAGGGGTAACACGAGACTCACCAAAGACAGTGGTCTTTGGCTTTTTCCTATAATCCACAAGATCTGAGGCATCAGCTTCCACGTCCTCAAGGGCATCCTCCGCTGTAGATCCAGCGTCCTCGGTGTCGTCACCCGCATCTTCTTCGGCAAGTCCCTTGCCTTGGTCATCAATAATCATAGCAGCTCCGGCTTCGGGGTTCACGACCACGTTGCCCTCAATCTCCTGGGCAAACTGCGCAGCTTCCGCAGCATCCATATCAACGCCGTCTGAGTTGTCTTCGTCAGAGACGTAGCCAATCAGACGAACGGTTTGCTTCGTACGAGCCGCTACAACAAACAGGAAAAAACAATAAGCAAACAAAGGAGCAAAAAGACAAAAGAAAGAACGAAGGAAATAGTAGAGCACAAAAAGCAAAACTTACTTGTGTCGAGAGAAGAAAGCCAAAGCTTGAAATCAAAAGCTTCCAAAAGCCAGAGAAAGCGTCAAGCTCAAGCCAAGCAAAACGAAGCAAGTAAAAATGACCCCCCCTTCGGTCCTATTTATAGGCCAGTAAATTCAGACCGTTAAAACCTCGAAAAATGAACCGCCGTTTCAAAATCGACCAAACCGAAGCAAAAGTTACAACAACGGTTAAAATAATTCAACCAGTTTCCAATAAACGAAGCCAAATGATATGACACGACAGATAAACGAAGCAAAAATAGAGCAAACACGACAAAACGCTAAGGGGCTTTCTCCAACAAGGAGGAGGCGTTTCTCTGGCTGGCAAGCAATCCTAAGTTTCGTGGAACTCGGCCTGTTGAAGAAAGCCCTCGTCCTCGAGGGGCTACTGTTGGGGATTTGGCCCGCCGACAAACGCCTTCTACTTGTTTTTGCTTCATCTCACGCGTAAGGGCAGCAATGAACGAAGGAGATAAAGCCAATTTAGCTTCATCTTGCTCTGCGGATCTCTAATTCGGCTTCGGTCGTAATGTCTCGCTGCGTGCAAAGGCCAATCGGCTTCGGTGAGCATATCTTGCTATATGCAGAAGCCAATCGGCCTCGCTTGTCAAGTCTTGCTGTATACAAAAGCCAATCGGCTTCGGTTATCACATCTCGCTATATGCGGAAGCCAATCGGCTTCGGTGATCGTGTTGCAGGAAGCCAATGTGACGTTATCAGAATCAAGTTAGAAGCCAATTCGATGAAATATTGATGCTGTTGAATGTCAAAAGCTATGAATAAGTTAACGGCAAGCTTCAGTTCACTCTAAACTGCAGGTTCTTGCAGGAGCCATCGGCTTCCTGGACGCTGGGAAGTGGCTTAGGGTCACCTCAACTCAGAAGAAGCCAATTCCAGGAGCTACGGAGCCTTGGGAAGCGGGCGAAGCAGACGTGGACCGAGTCCGAGGAGACCAAGTCCAAGCCAAGTCAAACACGGAACTACAAGTCTACGCATTCACATTGGGAGGAGTAAATGTACCAAAGTGTCCATAGGCTATTTGTATTGTATAGTCTAGAGGATGATGCCTGATCTCAGGGGTACAATGGGAATGTAAAGACCCTTGGTCTCCCTATAAAAGGGGACCCCTCCCCTCCATGTAAAGGTTGTTGATTCCTGGAATACTGTTGATAAGTAATAAATTGTTGCTTGTCCCAGTCATTCAGTTTCAACTGTTGCTTGGGTTCATCAGCTTCGGCTACTAACCCAACACCAACTATCCTAACCCACAACCCAATTATTGAAGTGAATACAAGAACATTTGATACTGTTATTACCGTGGTCCTTCTTGGAATATTTCTTGCCGTGGAAACATTGCAAACCATACTTTACCTGGGAACAGATTGGGCTATGGTATCATTAGCTTGCTATCATGTCACAGGAAGTGCTTACCTTGGAAAAATCCCAAATGTCATCCACAAGGCATTTGGGATTCTAATTAAGCGACCTTTGTTCAGTTATTGGCAGAATAATATAGGCCAGTACTCAGTGATAGAAGGCTCCCAGTTTCTTAAACCGGAAACAGATCGCAATCCTTCCAGGGAGACCCAAATGCTGCTCATCTTTGTCCACTTCAGACTTTTCGAATATATAGTGCAATCTTTGAGGAAAATATTTTCAAGCAATGGTTTGCATTTTGTGAGGTTACCTGATATAGTGAAGTTTGAGATTATTTCATCACTAAAGTCAAATGGTGAAGGCCATATGACTAACGGGAGAGTATCACTGGAGCGCAATGGTGTTTTTCGACAGTTCAAATGGACATTACAGAATGAGACTCAGACAGAGAACATGCTTATTTGGCACATTGCCACTGATTACTGCAAAATCGCAGTATGTGAAGAGGAAGAGGTGTTTGTGGGATTTTCACAAGAGGGGCATAAGCAGCTTTCGAGCTACCAGTACCGTGAAGTCGCCACCAAATTTTCATGTTACTGTGCATATCTGATGTCCAATATCCCAGAGTTGCTTCCAGGGAATTTTGTAGATACTAGGTTTGCATTTGACCAAGCGATATACGATGCCAAAGAAGCTTTGGGAACCAAGACAAGAAACAGAGATGGACTACTGAATGCCATTGACAGACCCAGAGTTGAAGGCACCATCTTCACCGAAGGACTTAAGCTTGGCAAAGAGCTTGAGAGCATGCAAGATAGCTTTCAGCGCTGGAAATTGATGGCTGAATTCTGGGCAGAGACAATCCTCTATATTGCACCATCAGACAACGCCAAGACACACATGGAACGCCTTGCACAAGGTGGGGAGTTTCTAACACACATCTGGGCTCTCCTCACTCACGCTGGCATCCTGACTCGCCATGAGGAACCAATTGCAGCAGCAGACATTGCATAGGGCCAGTGCTATTTGCTTTTCACATCCTCCTCGGTAGGAGTATGCCCATTTCTGTTTCCATTTATTTTGATTTTGAAACATGTTTCGTTTCATTCCAACACGTTTGTTGTAGAAAGTTCTAATTCGGTGTGATGTTTGTTCTCAACCTGTTATATTGTGCTGTGTGCTGCTTCCACGTCAATAAAGGCTCGCTCTTGTGGTTTGCTTTGGTTATTGATATGCAATTGAGTGAAAAATAGCTTTGCATTCTTCAATTGAAAAAAAAAACACCGAGTTTGTTAGATCCCAATACGGTGCCCCCAAATTTGAGAACATAGGTTTGTTCATGCAGTTCTCCAAACAAAACCATATATATAATGTAGATTTGTGCGAGTATGGCCTGGGATTTTCTAGTCTCGTACGGTCGTACCTGAACGCAGGCACATCGTCGGCCGTCCGCCGCGGCCGCCAGAGCCAACACCGTACGCCAGTCGTCCGATCCGCGAATCAGGAGTGGCTCCTCCCGACGAACCCCGACAGGGCCGAATTGGCCAGTGCTCGCCTGCTCGGGGCAACGCCGTCACCATAGTTATTTGTAATACCCAAAATTTTAAAATTCCAAAATCCCAAACCAAATCCCAAATCGAGGTCTATATCGAGATTTTCGGCGCCCAAATCAATTCGGAGTTCCAGAAGACCCTATCCGAATTATGACGCTATTTTTCAATTGATCGGATTAATTATTTATTTAATTAATCTTGTTCGGAATATAGTCTAATTAATTCATTCAAAATGTCTATGAAATTTGTTTTGAATTATGATGACGTTATCTGGATTTTGAATTAATTATTACTTAATTAATTTGTTCTGGATAATCAGTCTAATTAATCTGTACCAGGGTTTGTGAAATAAATTGTTATCAATTTATTTCGAAGACTCATAATATTCTAGCCCAAAAATCTAGACCCATCTAAAAGCTCATCTACTCTATCTCCGCATCCAGCCCAGGCCGTTCCTCTCCCTCCCATCATGCACGCCGCGCCGCCTCTATCCCCGTCGCCCCCTTCTCTCTGTCTTGCGTCGCCAAAAACCGTCGCCCGCGCCCTCTTCCTTCGCCCCTCTCTCTCCTCCTCTCTGCATTGTGACTCGCAAGAACAGCACACCAACCGCACGCTCCTCTCCTTTTCCTCGATCCCATCCCCTTCCTCTTCCCAACAGTAACCTCCCCCGACGCCTTAACCCCGGCTTTAAATCCTCTTCAATGGCATTCATGCCATGACAGTAAGGCTGTCCGCAGCGGTGTACGCGACGCGATCCTTCAGGACAGAGCGTACCGGATGGAAGCTGCAGCGAGGTACTGTAAAGGTCCGGTATCCAAAAGGAAGCCCCGGCGGTACGGGACAGGCAGCGGAGCGCGATCGGCAGCGGCGCGGAGAGAGAGGAGAGAGAGTGGCGGGCCCCACGTCCTCAACTAACTAAAAAATGTTATAACTCACAAACCAAAAAACCAAATTAAATTCCGATTGCACCATTAAATTCGTTGCAATAAATTCTTCAAAACAAGATCTCAGATGGATATATTTTGATAAAATTTATAAAGAAAAGAAAAAAAAGGTGAGAAAAGAGATGATATAGTAGTTGGGATAGATGGATAAAATATAGTAGAGTTGGGATAAAGTATATGATTTGGAGTATGACGGGTGCGGGAGAAGTTGGTTTAGAGTACGGAATCTCGATGACCAGGACAGGATATTCCTTTTAGAGGATGCATTTAGAGGACGACGAGTGCGGACAGCCTAAAGTCCGCCTCCCCTCCCTCCAATTCCCTGCCACCGCGAGCTCTCTCTCTCTGGTTTCTTAATTCCACCACCACGATCTCTCTCTCTACTCAATTGCTCCTCTCCAACACAATCTCCCCCTCCACTACTTCCCTTGCACGCAGCAGCAAAGTGGCAGAGCAGAGTCAGACGCAGATCAGCGGCAGGCAGAGCAGGTGCATGCACACGGCGAGCAGCAGAGGAGCATGTGGAGCTCCTGGACGCCGCTGCCCCCTTCGACCCTGCCGACGAATTTCGGCCACCTGCGGACACGAGCTCGCTCGAGAAAAGCCGCGCCAGTCCGCCGGTCCTTCGTCGATCGTCTGCGGATCGTCGGCGACATCGTACCGTCCAGGCTTCCTCCGTCGGTGAGTACATGATCTTCCGCCTTAGCTTCCTGTTCTTTCCCTGAACTCGCTTTGCATCTTAATCATGCCCTTCGTGTCCGGTAGCGTCGCCAGCCCTGATCCATGTCTCTCTCGTTTACCTATATGTGTTCCGGTAAACACACGGTGGCTTCTACCTCTGCTGAATCCTGCTACTTGCGCCGTCGCCGGGCATGTGTGCTGCCCTCCGGGAAAGCCGCCGAAGGCAGCCATGCCGTGCGTGGTTCAGCTCTGCTGCCCTGCCCATGCAATCCCTGCCGTTAATCACCACCAGTAAGCTAGGCACGCTGAGTAGCTTGGCCCCTGCATGTTGAGCGGACTAATTAATCTCTGTATGTTCCTGTACACAGCAAGGCAGTCACCATGCAACCCCCCTAAAGCAGCTATGCCTTCACGTTTGCTAGCCATGCAATGCAAACCGTGCTAGCCTCTTGTACAGAAGCTTTAAATTTGGCCATGCTGGTGATGACATCACAGTGACGTCATGCCTATGTCATGGCATATATAATTCAGTTTTTCCTTCTCGTTGCCAAATTATTTCTCAATCTATCTTTCATTGCCAAATCCGGCGAATCACCTATACACAGCACATGCCCTTTTGGAACAACCGGCCAGAATAATCACAACCTATCTTATAAATCCCTTCTATCAAACTGCATCATTAACTATGTTTAGTGCTTATTTTAATCAATCTGTTTTCCTTTGGTTAACACGCTGCCTATCCTTTCTGATTCAAACCTAGTAAGGTTTTGACGGTTAACAATGTATCTTCACAAATTAGCATCTATTTAGTAATTAAATTTATGTTGTTGCAATGAAACCCAAGATCTTAGTTACCGGTTCATGCCAATGTCATTGCACTACATCGTAAGTTTGTATTATTAAATAATGTATAAGCTTGTAAAGGTCATATGTTGATATGTCAATCTTTTCTTTAGCCTTTCATCATTTGTTACTTCTTAAGTAGCCTATACGAGATAATTTGTTGACCACTACAGGTTAGTATTATTACTTAATAATTGACCTTATGCTATTTTCAATGGTGTAAAATTATTAATTCTATGCCATTAGATTTCAGCATAGGTTTGAGCTATTAAAGTAATAATGTATTAATCTGCAAGTTTTATGATAGTTGTGTCCTTTCAACTGTTCCTTTGTTTTCAGCGTTTCTTGATCCCACGTAACCATATCACCGAATCCTTTTCTTCGAGCCCCGTCCTTTAGTGCGTTCTTTCAAAGCTTTTCTATGACTGGTGTATTGTCCTTAGTTGTATATGTTTGTTTGCTTTGTATGTTTGTGCCCGATGATTGCTTCGAGTAGAAGGATCGCTGTTCGTTGCTTTCAAGATCAAGAACTCCAAGTGAGCAAAAGCTGAAGAGCAGTAAGAGTAACTTTACGTTGGAGAAAGGCAAGTGTCCCTAACCATTCTCCTATCTATGTTTTTAATATATTATTATGATGATGTTAATTGGAACATGGAGAACCACCCAGGAAAACAGTACAACCACGAGTACTATATGGCTCTGGTCTTGGCTAATTAATTAGATGTATAGGTGACTAGTGGCCTTACCGAAAGGGCAAGGAGGGGGACGGTGAAGGGGTCATAGCCCGGTCCTCTTGGAGGAGTAGCCTTTGCTAAGGTACGGTCTCATTAGGGAGGGTTATGGACCTCACCGTGGCTGAAACTCTAGCGGGCCGCTAGTTATCTGTGTGTCTTTGTAAAGGCCTTGTAGCGTCCCTATGCAGTCACACCAAAGGTAGTGTGATGAGTGTGCCTGATCAGCACCGCATGGTTGGGTCTACGCTTCTTGTGGGTAAAGTGTACAACCTCTGCAGAGTGTTAAAAACTGTTATAACAGCCATGCTCACGGTTAAGAGCGGCCTGGACCCTCACATGATTAATTTATTTGAAGTTGATAATAAATCGCACTCTGGTTATTTCTTGTGGCCTTGCTGAGTACCAACCATAAGTGTACTCATCCTTGCTTACTGCTGCTCAGAAGATGATGTGAAGATGTTGAAGATGATGCTAGGCGTACGCAACCCCCAGTCGATTGCCTGTGAAGTGTTGGAGCCTTTGTTTCCAGAATAAGCTGTAACTCTGATAAGTTGTAAGTTTTTTTTATTATTTTACGTGATACTGCTATTGTTTATCACTGATGAAGTCTCATATGTGTGTAAACTTGATCCTGGCGCACATATGATTATCATTCGGTTTTGTCCTTAAAACCGGGTGTGACATTATTAGGACCGGATCGGACATTGAACCGGTGAGCCTCTCGGTTCACGGTTTGATTGGTTCAACCGGTTGGACCACCGGCTTAAAGCGGTTCAAATAAAATAAATATTTCATTCCAAACACAAGACAACAAGTGGTCTGGTGGTATGTTCGCTTCCTCTCAAGCTCAGGGTTGGAGGTTCGACTCCTATCAGCTCCCTTTTTTCGGGATTTAGACAGCGCAGCGTCAGTTTTCACCGTGGCATGCCGCACCTGACCAGTCTCCACCGGGTCAATTAGCGGTTTTATACTGGTTTCTTGAAAAAAACCGCCGGCTCAACCGGTTTTCACTGGTTCACTTGCACAGCAGATCTTTTATCTGGACCGGACCGTTGGGGCCGCCGGTTCCCAGTTGAACCGGTCGGACCGGCCGGTCCGGTCCGGTCCTAATAACTATGGCCGTCACCCCTCAGTGATCTAAGTACAAGAGAGTTTGAAACTCTGCCGGCGGCGGGGATGACTCGCTCTGTCTCGCCCTCTCCGCCTCGCGCAGGTGTAACTTACACCGCGGCAGTCAAGTAAACCGCCGTTTGAATTAGCTTTTTAAATTAAAAATACATTTTTGTGTCGGATGGGCGACCTAACCGTCGAATCATCTGGCGGTTAGATGGATCGGGCCCAGGTGCCGACACCTAACGTCGGATGATTCGGCGGTAGGGGGAGCCAGGGCCTTCCCGCGCCGTTTGATCCGGCGGGGATGCTACCCACCGTCGGAACAATGTCGGCAGTCCCTACCGCCGAATCATACGGCGGTTAGATCGCTGCTGCCTATATAAGACGAAAATCAGTTGGAAATCTCATTCTAAATCAGAAAAAAAAAACTAGGGTTAGAGAGGAGGAGTGAGGTAGAGGGAGAATCAGCGGCGAAGCCCTGCCGGTTCCGCGCGTTGGTTTCAGGTAAAATCCGAACTCGTAGTTGTAACTTCAATTTCGTAGATGTATTACTTTGTAGTTATTTTAGTACTTAGTTTAGACATTATGATATTGTACTATTATTTTTGAGTTACTGATATTAGAGATAGTTACTAAAATTAGTTTTAGAGATAGTTACTGATATTAGATTTAGTGATATTAGTTTGAGTGACCTTAGATTTAGTGACATTAGAGATAATTACAGTCATTAGTTTCAGTGATATTAGATTTACTGATATGTTTATATTAGAATTTTAGTGATATTAGATATACTGATACGACGACGCTCCTGCGATTCCATGCCACCCCGCCTCGTCCTCGAGCTCGGCGTCCACTGGACGTTCCCACCACGCATCGTCCAGCTCCTCGCGGCCTCCCTTCCCTCCTATGGGAGCAGGTCCGTCGACGGTACCCCCCGTTTTGAACACTGCTCCCCCACTTCAGAGCGCTCCCTCGAGGATGCCCATGTACACGCCGAGGCCAGCAATTGTCTACAGCACAGGTACACCATAGTATGCACGTTTTGTTCGCTAACATCCTAGCATTGTGTAATTACGTTCTCGACTAACGTTTTATGTGACAGGGCAACCAGCGATGACCACAGGCGGCGGGTCCACGTCGGCAGGGCACGCCGTCCACGGCTTAGGTACGTCCGTAATTGACCAAACCATATGACTACATACTTTTACTTGCTTACTAACGTGATTGTGTATCATGCAGCGTACGCTTCAGGTGGGACACCCGACGACATAGTCAAAGGGAGCACCCAGCAGCGACCCAGTAGACGGTCCTCTCCGACATTGACCGGTGGTATCGACAGGGGCAGGGGTCGCAGGACGAGATTGGTGGTTCGCAGTTAGCTGGCGCCCCCGTACCTGCTACACAGTTCTCCCAGCCACCGTTCGCGACACCGCCTCCTGCGGATGCAGGGCGCCCGAGTCGGCAGGTGCCGCCACCTGACCCCCTTACGTACTCTGCGCACCACACGAGGGCCGCGCAGTAGGCGGCCAGGAAGGACAGGGCTAAGGTGGCCAAGTGAGGCCGCATTTAGTTTTTTACTTTGTACGCTCGAGTTATTATATAGTATTGGATGTTGTATTATACTCTTCATGTTTACTACTTTGTTTTCTGTGATATATTGTCGTTCGATGTTATGATTTCCCTTCATTCATAGTCATTATAAAAAATGAGCGGTTCCAAATACAAATTACTGTAGTTTTTCAATGCCAAAATGATATTAAAATTAAAAAAAGCAAATTACCGCCGCTTCATTTGACGGCTTTAGGAACCGCCGTTTCATTTGGCGGTTCCAAAAACCGCCGCCACATCGAACCGGCGGTTTCTCCCAGTGACTGCACCACCGGTTCAATTGGCGGTTTAATAAACCGCCAATTGAACCGGTGGTTACTTTTAACCGTACTTTACGGCAGCTAAAAGTAACTACAGCGGCTAAAAGTAACCGCCGGTTCAATTGGCGGTAGCTGATCTGGCTGCCATATGAAACGACGGTTGGGTGATAGATGTTGACGGTCCTTAAGTACCACTTTTGGCTATCAATTCTTGCAGAAAATATGTGAATATAAACATCAAACACAGTGATAGGGTTTATTACTAACTATTTCCACGAGTGTTGGTGTTTTACCTTCATGCAGGAAATGCCCAAAATGGATGCTATGTGTATAAGATAGATCCAAATATATCATCACCATAAATTATCTCATATGCTAATTTGGAGTACACTATTGCCAAGATCTCGTCGAGACGATTCCGATGGATATTTTATTCATATATTTTGGAGATAGGATGGAGAAAATATTGGACAAAGAAAATAATAAGAGGTGATGACATCATCGCTGACGTCAGCACCTCGGTGCACCGTAGCGGCCTGCCAGGCTGGCCCAGGTGCGGGCCCAGCCGCAGCCCAGGCGCGGCCCAGGCGTGGCCCAGCAAGGGCCCAGGAGGACTGGTGCGCTCCGTCCCAGGCGTGAGAGGCCGGGCGGGCCAGGTGGCAGACGGCCACCAGCTACCGCGTGTATGCGCGGGCCTCCCGCGAGCGGAGGTCGCCTGGGACACGTGTCAGGCAGGGAAAGGCCATTCCACCGGTTTTGCGAGGGTTGGCGCGGGAGGAGGCGCCGGTCAGGCCGGTCTGTGGCTGATTTTGCGAGTTTGCTCCTGGTTTTACTCGGTTCCATCCGGTTTTACTCCCCACCGATGTACAGGCGCATAGTAGATCCAGTTTTCACTGGTTTTGCCACGGTTCAGCGCCCCACCGCCTCCACTGCCGTAGGCACGACTCCTGGGGTGCTACCAACGTTCCTAGGTCGGTTGAGGGGCCAGGTGGAGGGAGAAGAGATATTGGAGGAGAATATTCCTAGAATCAAGTGGAGCATCTCCACTCCCCCAAGTCACCTCCTCCACTATAAATAGAGGCCTCCACTCCCTCATTCAACACACAAGGAAGTGAAGCAAAGCTCAAGGCCATATCCAATGTAGTGTTAGAATAGGTGAGAGGTGAGGCGAGAGTCCGGGAGAAGCCGGGGATGTCGGCTCCTCTCCTCTTCTTGTACCTCGGTGGATGCGGCTCAGGTTCGAGTATCTTTCGTGTATTTTCTCTGTATTTCTGGATTAATATTTAATTAAGTTCAAGCTTTACTTTATTTACTTGTGGGTTCCTTGTTGTGATAAGTGTCTTAGTACTTGCAAAGCTAAGATAGTATTTAATTGAGTAGATTGATGTCTAATCATTTGAATACCTTGGAATGCGCCTAGTGCCACGGATTTGTAGTGGTAGCCCTAGGTGGTGACAGCCCTGACGGCCTACGTAGTCCACCACGTGAGAAACACTAGCGAGTAGTAGGACCATTGCTTGGCTTGCGCAGCCCCTTCTCATCCCTTTCTGGGCTAGGACGATTGGGCGTCTCGAAGCAAGTAGTACAGTAAATGACTTGGGCTATCCTTTGATTATTCAGAGTACCTAGAAATAACCCTCTCTACTTTCTACACATTTATCACTTCTTTTGTCCTTTCATTCTTAACTCGTCACTAGTACACACACATTCCCTATGGATTCAATACCCTGGAATACTTTCGAGTGAAAGCTACATCGGTATCCGTACGCTTGCGGATTTATCTGTGATCGTTAAAAATACCAACAAGCTTTCTGGCGCCATTGCCGGGGAACGGTTGTTGTACTAGTGTCGAATCGAGTTTGCCCATATATCCCCATTTCATACCATCACATCATTCATTTTATCTTTATCGATCCATATTCATCATCACTACACATCCGCTTTATAAAAAAAACTAGCAAGAGCATGTTCTTCGGTTAAGTTCTTCCTCGGGTATTTTTCGTCGCTAACCATTACAAGTTGAAACTAAAAAGAACGACGGGTGTACGATGCTTGAGAACATGAGAGCTACATCATCTACAACATCATGGTAAGTTTTGGTAATGGAGCAAAACTTGAAGGAGGCCAACACACACTTGATTTTGTTGTCCAGTGACACAAAATTCCAAGTGTAGGGGAGGTTTGTACGTATCTCATGACAAATTCCATTAATACCAAATTTTATCTTTGCTTTATAGATGATGCTAGTTCATGTATCATTTCTTGCTATTAAAAAATTAAAAAAATCTCAAATGCCTGTCTGGAGGTAACCAGGCATTATCCCTTGCATTTCGAAACATTCATATTGCACATCATATTTGTTTCGAAGCATTCATGTTGCACATCATTTGCAAGCAAACTCTTGTGCCTTCTTTTTAAATGGGTGGCTCCTCGGCTTTGAACTGTATTCAGGCACTGTGCCTAGTCTAGGTGGGTGGAGAAGTTTTTCATCACCTATCTATTCGGGTTCCTAGTCCAACTCATTGCAGCCCCTACAGGGTCGGTTAATTGCCAAACGTGGTTGGTAGACCAATCAATAGGGTTAAATGGAACTGACTCCCACCACATCATTTAAACCAAAAGGTTGATCAGTTTATGCTTTGAGAAACGCCAGGCCTCGAGTTTCTTACAAATTGCATATCATGTTTGATTTTCCCTCATTTTGATTTCCAATCTCACAGCATATTTGTTTTGTTCATGCATTTTAAATTAGTTGGCATATTTGTTTTCCAACCATGATTGCATTTAAAAAGAAAAAGAAAAAATATTTAGCCAGCAAGGCTCAGTGGGATTAAGTTATCTGGGTGTGCAAGCCACAAGCCGTTGCACCTCGGTAGTCCCCATATGCCTCCTGGCTCTACCTTGCCTTGCATCCTTATTCTTATGTGCGCTTTCATGAGAAAAGGTGTTTGTTGCATGCTCGTGTTTTGGATTTGTGTCAACTACTTGTTGGGAGCATCCCAACATTTAGCGAGCACATGCTATCCACATGCGACCACGTCACTAGTAATGATGTCAACAAGAGCAAGGAGCTACCGCGATGGCAATTCTAAACTTGTTGTCATCCAACGCCAGTGGTAAGTACACTAAGGTAAGTGTCATGTCTTGCTTTTGACTTTAAACAAAGCCCTTCCGGGAGGTAACCCGAAGTTCACCGTTCATATACTCATGTTTATCTCTATTTGAAAAATGCTTAGTCATGTTCTTATGCTACCTTTATCTATTCTCGTTTGCTCTGGTTTGAATGTAATCTATAGGTGCATTTATAGGCCTTTTAAATTAAGCGTGGTGCTTAGGTTAAATAGCCTACTTTGATCAAATTAGATATGGTGTCAAGTTTGATTAATGAACCTTTGAGTAAATACATGTATAGATATTGGTTGTATGTATGGACTAACCCCTGCAGGAAAATTTTCAAATTTGAGCAGGAAAGTCGTCAAGCTTGATTCAAATTGGAGACAAAGCAAGGCATTGGATACACTGAAACAAATTTTGCACAACATACAAGGCGGTACATCACCTTTTAAAGGTTCTTTGTGAGTATATTGCAAAACCCCCTTGTGATCATGATGATGTGATTTAAAACCAGCCTTGTTTGAGTTATGCTTAATGGAAAGAGGTGAAAATAAAATTTGAAAAAAAAACTCTTGAAAATAAATATCAATATAATGGCAAACAGGATCTGCGCACTTGTTTTTTATCGTGGATGTGAACAACTAACCAGATAGAAATAATATTTTCTCAATATATTCCTTCGGGTATTTGTTGTCCACTAACTTTTTGCAAGGGATGAAGTGATGACTAAAGGGCGGCGAGCATAACTCCAACATCTGAAACCCTTAGTCACATGGAAGAAATTTGCATGATGAAGCAGGATGAACAGTGGACAAATCTTTGGCACTCTTAAGCTCAAATCTTGCATTCATTTGCAAGATCAAAGCTTGGGGGAATTTTGCTAGGGAAGTATCCAAAACGCCTTGTGCATATTTTCTCCTTTAATCTCCCTGCTAAGTTACCTTGCAAGATTTGTTTGCCATGAAAAAAATAATAAAATTTGCATAACATAAAAACATCGAAAAAAATATTTGAATTTTAAATAAAGATCAGGCTCCCTGGTTTGTAAGGCCAGTAGAGTCGTTGTTTTGTTTCCACCTTGTTTTGAATAAATACAGGTACAAGATCAAGTGTGGGGGTCTCTCAGGCTTCTTCACATTCACACATTCGAGACTACCCACAACTAAGCCTCACAACAACGCATGGACCAACATGAAAAAGACCACGACGGTCAGGAACCAGAGGGGCTCGAATGAATTCTTCATCAATCAAATGTAACGACCCGGAAAATCAAATCCTAAATCACTCGTTTTAAAAATCCTTTTATCGATGAGTTTCTCTGTTCCTGAATCCAAATCCAAATCCAAACTCCTGATCTTTCCTTGATCCCAAATCCCGTTGTCCGATCTCCAGAAATCACCGTCCGAAAACCCTAATCCTCTTTTTCCGATCCGCGCGTCGCGCCGGTCGACCGACCGTCGCGCGTGCTCCGACCGACGCCGCGATTCCCGCCGTCGTCCCCTTTTCCCTTTTTCCCTTTTTCTAAATTCTTTTTCCCTTTTTCTAATTTTCCCTTCCTTTTCTTTCTTCCTTTTCTTTTCTTTCTCTCCTTTTCTTTTTCCTTTCTCTTTTTCTTGTTTTTCCCTCCTTCTCTTCTTCCCCGGCCCGCTCCCGCGCGCGCGCCCTCTCCTCCCTCGGCCCGCTCTCGCCCGAACGCCGCCGCCAAGCTCACCACCCCGGCGCCACCACCTCACCGCCGCCTGCGCACCAGCTTCCCCGC
>CM014274.1:59648763-59670544 GCA_004135705.1 Alloteropsis semialata
AGAAGAATGGCCATGCTCATGTTGGTGAAGGTTGGGATTCAAGTGATGAGTCCGATGAGGAAGGTGTGGCATCCATTGCCATGCATGAAGCTTCACCAACACCAAGGCTCTTCAACAACCTCTCCGATGATGATGATCACCCCATGTGCTTCATGGCCAAGGGGACTAAGGTATCAAACTATTCCAATCCTCCATCATCTCCCACCTCCACATCTAGTAATGTAGAAAATGACTTAGATGAAGAGGAAGAAGCCGAACATAAAGCTATCATGATAAAACAATTTGGCAAAAAGGGTTATAAAGAAATTAAAAAGCTTGTGGAGAAATTGGAGAAAAAGAAAGAGAAACTTAGAGAACAAGAAGAATTGCTCATCCTTGAGAAGGAGAGAAACCTTGTTCTAGAAGAATCTCTAGTTGAGGAAAAGGTGAAGGTTGAAAAGTTGGAAATGGACTTGTCTCTTGCCAATGATTCATATGAGCGGATGTCAAAAGAACATGCTTTGGCAAATGATGCTCTAGCTAACCTAAAGAACGTGCATAGCGAACTTCAAGAAAGGCATTCACGCCTAGAAGATACATACAAAGAACTTGAAGTTAGCTTTGGTACTCTTTGGGAAAGCACCAAAACTAATTCCAAAACTACTCTTGACTCCAATGTCTCCACTAGCAAAGGTTGCTCAAGATGTTATAATGTTGATATCGATGCTTGTGCTACTAACCTTTCAAAGCTAGAAAAGTCAATCAAGGACAAGGATGCTCAAATCCAAAGGTTGAACATGTACATTGGTAAGGACAAGCTCAAAGGTAAGAGTGAGTTTGATACTCACCCGGCTTACAAAGCCACAAGGCATCCCATCATTCGTGATGGACTTGGCCACACAAGAGGAAATAAGACAAATGGACAAGAGATTGTGAATGGCAAGTCACGTCCTTTGTGGAAGAAGGGTGCCAACCTTGGTGAGTTGATGGACATGGCTCATGGTGTCACCAAGAAGAATGTTGCACAAGGTAAGGCAATGGTTGAGAGCTCAAGCAAGGTAAGCATCAAGAGCTCAACCAAGGTAAATGCAAGCAACAACAATGTGACACACTCTCCTTCACCCAACTACACCATTGACTACACGGTTGTATTCCAAAATGGCAAGATGGTGGTCAAGTATATTGGTGCTCACACTAGGAAAATGATGAGGAGTGTGTGGATACCTAAGATTGCTTACTCTAACCTTCAAGGACCCAAACAAGTTTGGGTACCTAAAGCTTGAGCTTAACTTGTTTTGTAGGCATATTCCTCCGGTGGAACTTCATGGTTGCTTGATAGTGGATGTTCAAATCATATGACCGGAGAGAAGAATATGTTCTCATCATTGGAAGAATATGATACACCTATTGAGAAGATCACGTTTGGTGATAATAATCATGGTGATGTGATAGGTCAAGGTAAAATTGCTATCTCAAATGATTCATCTCTTTCAAATGTTTATTTAGTTGATTCTTTGGGATACAATTTGTTGTCGGTGTCACAACTTTGTGAGATGGGCTACAATTGTCTCTTTACTAATGAGGGTGTGTCCATCTTGAGAAGGGAGGATTCCTCTATTGCTTTTACGGGTCAACTTAAGGGAAAGCTTTATCTAGTTGATTTCACAACTACTAAAGTGGAACCGAAGACTTGTTTAGTGGCAAAATCTAGCATGGGTTGGCTGTGGCATCGCAGACTAGCTCATGTTGGCATGAGGAACTTGGCCAAACTTCAAAGAGATGAACACATCTTAGGACTAACAAATGTTGTTTTTGAAAAAGATAGGTTGTGTAGTGCATGCCAAGCCGGGAAACAAGTCGGTGCTCCACATCCACCCAAGAATATTCTATCTAGCTCAAGACCCTTGAAGCTTCTTCATATGGATTTGTTTGGACCCATTGCTTACATTAGCATTGGGGGCAACAAATATGGCCTTGTCATTGTGGATGACTTCTCTCGGTTCACTTGGGTATTCTTTTTGAAAGAGAAGAGTGAAGCTCAAGGAATCATCAAGAAGTTTATTAGAAGAGCTCAAAATGAGTTTGAGTTGAAGGTCAAGCGCATTAGAAGTGACAATGGCTCGGAATTTAGGAATACCGGTGTTGAGGAATTCCTTGATGAAGAAGGCATCTTGCATGAGCTCTCCGCCCCCTATACACCTCAACAAAATGGTATTGTTGAGAGGAAGAATAGGACATTAATTGAGATGGCAAGAACCATGCTTGATGAGTACAACACACCGGATATCTTTTGGGCCGAAGCAATCAACACCGCATGCCATGCCACCAACCGGCTCTATCTCCAAAAGTACTTGAACAAGACTCCATATGAGATAATCACCGGTAACAAGCCTAAGGTGCATTACTTTAGAGTTTTTGGTTGCAAATGTTACATTCTTAATAAGAAGGCCAAAAGTTCTAAGTTTGCACCTAAGGTTGATGAAGGTTTTCTACTTGGTTATGGTACTAACGAACACGCCTACCGTGTCTTCAACAAGACCACCGGTTGTGTTGAGGTCACGGTGGATGTGAAATTTGATGAATCAAATGGCTCTCAAGTAGAGCAAGTTGTAAATGACCTTGTAGATGATGAAGAGCCTCCAAGTGAATCCATCTTGAAGATGGGATTAGGTGAAGTAAGGCCAAGGGAGACTCTCATGAAGGATCAAGTGCAAGCTCAAGCTCCGGATGATGGGACTAGTGAGCCATCTTCTTCAACAAGAGTTGAACCATCTACTTCTCCTCATGGTCAAGATCAAGCTCATGGTGACGATCATGATCATGGCATTGATCAAGGGGGAGGTCAAGATGAAGAAACTCATGACATTGCTCCTCAAGCTAATGAAGAAGATGATGATGGACCTATTCAAAGGCAATCTCAAGTACCTCATCCTAGAGTTCATCAAAGTGTCCAACGGGATCATCCCGTGGATAACATTCTTGGGAGCATCCGAAGAGGGGTAACTACTCGTTCTCGTTTAGCAATTTTTTGTGCTAGTTACTCTTTTGTTTCCTCTTTGGAGCCTCTCAAGGTTGAAGAAGCACTTGGTGATGCGGATTGGGTCATGGCAATGCAAGAAGAATTGAACAACTTCACAAGAAATCAAGTATGGGAATTGGTGAAGCGACCCAAGCAAAATGTGATTGGCACCAAGTGGGTATTCCGCAACAAACAAGATGAACATGGTGTTGTCACAAGAAACAAGGCAAGGTTGGTTGCTCAAGGGTTCACTCAAATTGAAGGTTTGGATTTTGGTGAAACTTATGCTCCCGTAGCTAGGCTTGAATCAATTCGTATATTACTTGCCTATGCTACTCACCATGATTTCAAGCTTTATCAAATGGATGTGAAAAGTGCATTCTTGAATGGGCCTCTCTCCGAGTTGGTATATGTTGAGCAACCACCGGGCTTTGAAGACCCCAAGCATCCCGACTACGTGTACAAGCTCCATAAGGCGCTCTATGGGCTCAAGCAAGCTCCTAGAGCATGGTATGAATGCCTTAGGGAATTTCTTCTTAAGAACGGCTTTGTGATGGGCAAAGCCGATTCTACTCTCTTTACTCAAAAGGTTGACAATGACTTATTTGTTTGTCAAATATATGTTGATGATATTATCTTTGGTTCTACTAATGAAAAGTTTTGTGAAGAATTTAGTAATATCATGACCAAGAGATTTGAGATGTCCATGATGGGTGAATTGAAGTTCTTTCTTGGATTTCAAATCAAGCAATTGAAGGAAGGGACTTTCATATGTCAAACCAAGTATGTAAATGATATACTCAAGAAGTTTGACATGGTCGATGCAAAGCCTATCAAGACACCCATGGCCGTCAATGGACATCTTGATCTTAATGAAGATGGAAAATCCGTGGATCAAAAGGTATATCGCTCCATGATTGGTTCCTTGCTTTACCTTTGTGCATCTAGGCCGGATATTATGCTTAGTGTGTGCATGTGTGCAAGATTTCAAGCTAATCCTAAAGAATGTCACTTAATTGCCGTTAAGAGAATTTTGAGATATTTGGTGCATACTCCATACCTTGGCTTATGGTATCCCAAGGGCTCCACTTTCGATTTACTTGGCTATTCCGATTCGGATTATGCCGGTTGCAAAGTAGATCGAAAGAGTACCACCGGGACTTGTCAATTTCTTGGCCGGTCTTTGGTGTCTTGGAGCTCTAAGAAACAAAATTCCGTTGCCCTATCCACCGCCGAGGCCGAGTACGTTGCAGCCGGCGCTTGTTGTGCTCAACTACTTTGGATGAGGCAAACCTTGAGTGACTTTGGTTGTGAGTATAAAAATATCCCACTCTTGTGTGACAATGAGAGTGCCATAAAACTAGCAAACAACCCAGTCCAACACTCAAGAACCAAGCATATTGACATAAGACACCATTTCTTGAGAGACCATGAAGCCAAAGGAGATATCGCTCTAAGCCATGTGAGTACCGAAAAACAACTAGCCGATATCTTCACTAAGCCTCTTGATGAGCAAAGGTTTTGTGCTTTGAGGAATGAGCTAAATATCTTGGATTCTCGTAACGTGGTTTGAATTATTGCACACACCCTTTGTTTGATGCCTAGACTAGGTAAAATTGGTTTATTTGTGTGAGTTTTACAAAATATTTGGATTTGTGATCGTTGGATCATTCCTTGGCTCAAATGATCATAGTTATGTATTGTTGGATGTGGCTGATCATGTTGAGTCAAGTTTCTTACATGTCCGATCTCCAAATCTATCAAAATCTCAAATCAAATCTCATCTCAAATCTGTTTTAATCCAGAGTCCACCGGAATTTTCCACCGGAAATTGCCGGCAGCAATCCCCGGTAGCCTCTGTTGGCCACCGGATTTTGCCGACGGTTATTTCCGGCAGCCTCTGTTGGCCACCGGAATTTTACACCGGATTTTTCCGGCAGCTATCTCCGGTAGCCTCGGTTGCTCACCGGATATTTCCGGCAGATGTCCATCGGAAATTTCAGGCAGGTGCCTGGACTATAAATGTCGGGCCAAACCGTTACCTTTGCCCTAATCAGTTCTTCCACTTCAAAGCCGCCGCCCCTCACCTCTCTCTCACCATCCCGTGAGGGGATCTTCGATTTCGACCGTGGGAGTTCGATTCTTGGTGTTTGGTTGGATTCCCCATCCTCCGGAAGTTCCGTTCCTCCGCGAATCTTCGTCGAATCGCGCGGGAAAACTGAAAGGTATTCCATTCAAAATCCTCATCGCCCGATCTCTCAATGCCGTAGTTCCTAGGGGATTTCCTTTGGGGGATTTACTCAAGAACCTATCTAGATGCAATGCCTGTGATTTGATAAACTTTGGTGGGCTAAATCATTCAATCCCTCGGATTTTTTGGACATGAACTGCGCCGGGCGGAAATTGCCGACCCCCCAGGGTCGGAAATTTCCGACAGGAGCAGGGACACTCCAATGCATCCTGTTTCTTGGCCAAAGAATTTAGTTTAAGAAATATATTGTCATATCTTGTTTCTTGGCTCAAGCTTATGGTCCTTTCATGAATCTCTAGTGTTGATCTTAGGCTTAATCATGAATTCTTTGTGATGATTCTTTCAATGAGCCTTATCATGAATCACGTGTGATGGTCCTAAGCCTTATTATCGTTTATCTTTCCAGATGGGCCGTGATCGTCCACGTGGCACGGGCGTTGTCATTCGGACTCCACCTCAATCACCCTCCTCTAGTGAGACTGAATCGGACGAGAGGGCTGATTCACCAAGGGGGAAAGGCAAAGGAAAGCGGGTGAAGAAGCAGACCGTGCCCAAGAGGAGCCTTGGACGAGGACGTGGAAATCCTCAAGGTTCTGCTGATGCTCCTCGTGGTCGTCGCACCAAGCATGCAAATGTGGATACGACCGGTGAGAGGTATAGGGATGATATTGATCTTTCCATTCTTGAGCATGAAGTCATCAAGGCTCATCCTCCTGTTAGAACCTCAGTTGATCCACCTATGATGGACTATAGCAAGGGGGAGACTAACATGAAGTCTCTAAGATATGGTGAAAATCCTCGTGCTGCCCTTTCCAAGGAGTTCAAGGGTGATCCTCGCTTTTGGTTACCCTTCCAAGCAGATTGGTATGAGTCAGTCATCATGAAGAAGAAGTCAATCACCACAGATATGAAATGGATTGACTGGGCATATCTCCAGAATCTTGGTTCACCTGTTAGAGAAGTGGTTGATGCTGTTTATGATAGATGCAATGAGTTGGGGCTTGCAAATCTAATGGGTTTCAAGTGTGATTGGAATGAGGAAGTGGTGGCACAATTCTATGCCACTCTTTATGTTGATAAGCCCCATATGAAGCTTCATTGGACACTTGGTGGAAAAAGGTTTAGCCTTGACAGAAATGAGTTTGCTGCTCTCCTGGGGCTTACATATCATCATTCCAGTTCTACCATATATCGTATCCATGAGGTTGCGGATCTTGAGGTAACAAAGATGCACTTTATGTATGACTCTGCTTATGCAGGACATGGAGTTTGTGAGTTTGGTACGACTAAAGGCCTCACCCCCTTCTATAAGATGCTCAACCAGTTGTTTAGATTCACACTCTGCCCTCGTGGTGGTGATGCTAGCAACATATCTCACAAGGCAAGAAATCTTCTGGCACAAGCTGCACCTGATCGAGCTCCTTTTGATGTGGCTGATTATCTTTGGTATGAGATAGTGTTTTGCTCACATGATGCTTCTAGCGCTTGCCACTATGCGCCCTATGTCTTTCACTTGATCAAGAATGTGTGCAAGCTCAATATAGCGACTGACAGAGAGCATGACCGCTACAAGACAAACAAGGGCAAGGTTCTTCAGCTTCTCAAGGTAGATTTCCAAGGAAGAACTCCTACTCCTCCCTTGGGCCCTTTCCCGGGTGCTTATCCTTCTAAGGGATCTGCTGCTTCAGCTCGTGGTGCATCGTCCTCTCGTGCTCCACCATCATCTAGTGCTCCATCTACTTCACATGGTCCTTATGCTCCTCCACGTGGTGCTCCAAAGAAGAGGGGTAAGTTTGAACAACTTGCCCAAAGCATATTCGCTTGCTTTAATATGATCAAACATTGTGTGACCGTGGTTGAGGAGCGTACAAGGCAATTAGATGAGGACAATGTGAGAATTAAGAAAAGGCAAAAAGATATTATGGATAAACTTGATATTCCTCATTCTCCGGTTCGTGAACCAAGGGATTACCCTCCTCCTCCACCTTTCTATAATCCATATGAGGAGGGTGGTTCGTCTTCTCAAGCTTACACTTTTGGGCCTGAAATTGAAGAAGAAGACATTGGTGATGGCCAAGAGAGTGAGAATGAAGAAACCGAGGAAGAGGGCAGCCAAGGTGATGATGAAAGTGGCAATGGCAATGGAGATGACGAAGAAGAAGAGGAGGAAGACGAAGATGAAGGCAATGGCGACGATGACTAGCTCTCTTTTTGGTGCTTGTTGCCAAAGGGGGAGTGAATTTGTGATGCTTTGATGGATGGAGACCCCCCATATCTATCTTTATTCATGTTTTTACCTTTGGACATGTAAGAACTATGTTTGGTGTGATGTGTGATGTGTGCCAAGTGAAAACTTTCATTTGTAAGACTTATTTGTGCTAGTGTGATGTTAAACTCCTTTTATTCATGATGTGATGCTTGGTGGATGATGAATGGTTGATGAAATGTTATTCTCCACTTTTATTGTGTGATATACCATGTCATATGCATCACGGTTATAATTTGTCACATCTTGCACTTTTGTACCTTTGTATGCAAAGATATTTGAAAAGTTCTTACATAAATGTGCAATGGCATTTGAGGCCATTTGAGTTGAATATGCATATATTTAGCGGGAGCTTTTCTAAATATAATTGGGTACAAAAACATGATTTTATTCCTATCTTGTTTACCCAAATTGAGTTGTCATCAATCACCAAAAAGGGGGAGATTGAAAGTGCATCTAGGCCTCCCATGTGTTTTGGTGTTAATGACAACTAGAATTTGGGATTTGATGCTTGTATTGAAGTGTATGCAGGAATAAAAGAAAAGAATGGATTATGAATATCAAAAGAAGGTCCCCAATTTCTTATGTATGGTGGAAGAGGTCATTGGCTATTTAAATTCATTTTTGGTTTGAATTTGAGTATAGGAATCACCGTACTATCAAGGGGGACGTGTTTGATGAATCAAGAATGCCTAAAGTGCTTATTTGAGATGCTAACTAACCAAGAGAGTTTCTTGATCTGTTTTTCTGGCCAAAACCGGTCGGACCGGTTTTGGGAACCGGTCGGACCGGTTTCTAACTTTAGTTTTTCAGGTGCTGCACAGCGTCCTGTCGGAATTTCCGACACTATGTCGGAATTTCCGATGTGGCCGGAAATACCCGGTGCAGTAGCTCCGGCAGGCTCGGTTTGGTACCGGAAATATCCGGTGCTCGGTGCCAGAATTTCCGGTAGGTCTGTTAGTCGTGCTAATTCTGTTGACTTGGGCTTGACCGGAAATATCCGAGGACATTCTCCGGTGGGCTCGGTTTGGTCTCGGAAGTTCCGGTAGGTAATGCCGGAAATTCCGGTGGGGCTGTTCGTCAGGCTGATTCTTAGTTCAAAACAGTGCCTTGTCGGAAGTTCCGACACTATGTCGGAAATTCCGACAGGTGACCTGGCAGTGCATAACGGCTAGTTTTTGGGGGCCCTCTATAAATACCCCCTCAGCCCCACCTTCATTTGCTGCTGACCTAACCCGAGACAAACACCTCCCTAAGCATTGAATTCACACTCCCAACTCCCTCTAGAGCCATTTCTTGCAAGGATTTGAGTAGAGGATTGGTGGTGAGTGATTCTTGAGGTGTGAGAGTAAAGCTTTGAGTGAGTTCTTCATTGGTTCATCTCAAGAAGCACTTGAAGCATTCTTTGATTCGTCGATTCGCGTTTGTTACTCTTGGAGCTGAGCTCCTAGACGGTTAGGCGTCGCCGGCAACTCCCAACTTCGTGTGGTTGAGTGCCGGACGTTTGTAATCTTCATCCCTTTGTGGGACAATAGTAAGAATTGTGTCTGCCCGATGTGATTTTCGCGGGTCGTTGATCGGTCAGGTTGTCACCGTGTTTAGTTAATCATTCTTTTTTGTTGTCGTTACACTGCGCAGCTGAATGGTTTTTTCTGCTGTAACCATGCTCTCTCCTTTTTTTTCTGGTCGCAGTTGATTGGGTTTGACAGACACGGGTTTGCGACCATGGAGCAGCTGGTGAACTCGCTTACCTGGGCCTTTGAACAGAAGCGATTCCTCTTGAACGAAGAACAACTTGCCATGATCATGAATCCAGCGCCGTTCCTTTGGCCAGAGGAGTTTGCCATCCAGGACAACGCCATGCTTCTTGATAGTTTCTTCTGCGTTGTTACGCCAAATCAGCTGGCAGGAATGGTACAGCTCATGCAGGCAGAAAAATGGCTACTGGTGGAACTACTCGGCCCCGGGGCAACGCACGGAAGAAAAGAGGTGTGGAAGTATGAAGAACCGGAGGGGCTGGACATACATGAAGTCTGTCTCGAGAGATGGGAAATTAAGAGCTCAATCCGAGTTCGCCGCCGGTGTACTCTCCCCGCTGACTTCGAGGAAAGGGCGCTGTACCCCCCTCCAAATCCTGCACCAATGGTGATCCAATACCAGCGCATCCCTCTACATGTACCAAAGCAACAGCGGGCTATGGAAGCAGCGGCCCTGGATGAAGCATCTGAACAACAGCCAGGCCCACAGAGGCCTCCTGGGATTCTGCCCGAAGCGCCGCCTCTGAACGCGCCGGTCGGCCCCGGCGGCTACCGCCCCGGCGTCGGCCTCAACCTCCACCTCCCGGCCGGCGCTGGACGGACATGGGGCGTCGGGCGGGGACTCGGCAGGGGCCGCGGGCATGGACATGGAGGGATCGCCGGGCGCGGCGTCGGACATCGAGGTATCGGTGGGCGCGGCGTTGGACGCGGTGGTGACGCTGATGCCGACCTGGAGGTCCACGGCAGGGGCCAAGGCTGCGCGGGTGCCAACTCTGGCGTGGACGCGTGGTGCTGCCCGTGGGCTGGGGTATTGGCGACGGAGGAGCGGTGGTGGTGCAGGCACTGGCCGCCGGCAGGGGGCGCGGTGGCCGCGGGCGAGCGGCGGCACTCGGTCGCGGGTGATACGGAGGGATGTCTACATGGAGATCGATCAAGATTGAACAAGAAGCGCCAGATGAAATGCGTGATTACTAGTCTACCTACTACTAAGTAGTATTAAGTTATCCTGCCTTTTTCATTCCTATACTAGTGCTACTATTAAGTTATTAAGATGGAGTCAGAGTCAAGAATCAAAGCTGTATCCGAAATTATTAAGTTATTAAGCTGGAGTCAATGTCAACCTGTATCCGAAATTCAGTGGTACTCCATTAAGTTAGCATTATCATATGATGTAATGATGTTTAATTAATTAAATTCACGTGCATTGCCAGAGTTAATCTTTTTTTATGTGCAATTATCGGCAAGCGGCCGGCTCGAGCCGTCGAGCTCGAGCACGGTCCCGCTCCCCCAGCCAGCCGCGGCACCTGGCGGCCTCCAGTTCTGATCTGCTCGTCAGCGGAGTGTATCCGCCGCCGGATCCGCTCGCCTGCAGGTGGATCGCGCGGAATCCGCTCGCTGGCGGGGCTTGGGGAACCGCAGCGGCCGGAGGCTAGCGCGTGGCGCGCCAGCGGACGGTGCTGGCCCTTCCCTACAGCAGATGCCCCCGTATCCCCTCTTCCTCCAAGCACGTCGCCGGCGGTCCCCTTCCCCTTTTCTTGGTGGGGGACCGAGGATGCGTGCCCGTGCTTTCGGAGCTGGTCACAGGAGGCGCAGCCCAGGGTATGAGCCCTCGGAAGCGGCGGCTCCGCTGACTGCCTGGCACCTCGGGTGGATGTCCCCGCGGGTGGAGTGTCCTCCGCAACGCGGGGACATCCACCTCTTTCTTGCAGCTGCAGGTCGTTTCCGTTGCCTTCATCTCGGTTGCATTATTTTTTTAAAAAAAAAGCAGTTCATTTTCTTGCTGACCCATAAGAGTAAGATCATAAGATTCAAATCCATGCGAGTCGAATTGATTTCTTTTTGTCATTTGTATGCAGTATATTGCACTGGAATTGATCTCTATGCTTACTTACAATTCAGGTGATTTGGCATCAAGTAGAACAGGAATTTCCCTTCCGAAGAACAAACGGTGATATGCATATATGCAATCTAGACATTTGCCAAGTGTAATGAAAGTTGTCTTTAGTAGAGTACAAATTTTGGTTTTTCGGAAGCGATCTGATGGTAAATGACATCTTTTGTTGTTAGATGAAGATAACCGATGCTGTTGAGTTTCCTTGTCATAGCAAGTTATGGGTATGGTAGGTCTGAATTGTCAGTCAATATTCTACTATTTCCAAAAATTAAGACAGAACACAAGTAGTCCACATGTCAGTTAGTAGCCTGTATTCTTGATTTCAGTCTTATAATAGCCGCAGTACTCTCTGAGTCCCTCACTCCCTCTATGCCTGAACAGCAATGCATACTTTCTTTTTCTTGGACACTCTTTTAGATTAGTTTCTCCATGAATGTTGTGCTTAGTTGCGCACTAGCTAATAGTTACTGGATTTTTCCTAGCGTGTTCATTGTTTGTGTAGTGCACTTGCGCTCACTAGCTACTGGATTTGCCATATGGAGCCCTCCTAAAAGCATGAAAATTTTTGGCAATTTATATCTGCAATTTGATCTGCTGAGCTGCTAGAGCTCTCTGTAATTGTCTCATTTGTAGTTGCAGGATGTCGTCCACTCCGTCAAATCCTTCTAGTTCGACCAGTGTTGTGTCATTTTCTTTTGTCATTTGTGAAATCTAGAACTAATTCTGTTGCTGTAAACTGTGGACAGTGGTGATGGGAGAACTGTAAACCGAAAACTGCAGTGAGAACTAATTCTCGTTAGTAGCCCAGTTGTGCTTCTTAGTTTACATGCTTGTACAATTGATTCTACTTTTATACTTCTTCCAAGTTTCCATCAGCAATGCAGTCTCTGCATGCTAGATTGAGGCTTTAATGCAAAGTGCAAAATGCCTACTGACTGTTCTAATGATTAGCAAAAAGTTTACATTATTATTCTGTGTCCTCTTTTATATTTGTCATCTGCTGTAATGATTATTAAATATCTACAGGAAGACTATCGGGGCTTGTGCAAGCATAACATTGGCCAAACTAACGGTAAACTATGATGTAGTTCATTTGTTTATTAACTAAGTTGCTTCTATGTGACACAAATCAGATCTTTAAATTTGACATTTTTAATAATCAATTGAATCTTTGTCCTGAACTAAGCCGTCATTTTGTTTCTTCGTCCTCTGCCCTGAGAGCGGCGATGCACATGGCGCACCAATTTTTTAGGGTTTGTTGATCTGCACCCCCTCCCGCTCTTGCTGTGTTTGGTTGGTTCCATTTTGATCTTACCTGTTCGATCCCCTTTGTCCCAGTCGATCTAGTTTCTGTTGCAGATTTTTTAGTGTCCAATTCGATGTGTGTCTGTCGTGAATTCGTGATGAATCCCTCATGAATTTTAGGAGATTTGGTCATTTAGATATTTGATTCACCCTTTGGATCTTTCACTATCTATATATAGGCGGTTGAATCGTGTTTTTGCTTTTGCCTGAGTGAAATGGTGATCTCCAGTCCTTGGAGGGGCAGTCAACCAAATCGATAATAGTTTTCTCTTTGGGCATTTGAACTTTTCGACGTATATGGCTCAGTTCTCATTTTCTAGCACCAGGTATGGCATTTCTAGGGTTCCACCCATTTCCTCCTCTTGATCTGTTCAATGATTTGGTTTTGCTCTGTGGGAATTCGATTTATTGGTTTTTTTATTTTTCTGGTGGCATTTCGTTGATATGTGTCTCTATAACCTAGGGTGTATTATGCTCATGTGATTGTTTTGATCGACAGCTGTTGTGATCTGGCAGATATGTTCATGATAGTTCTTAAGGAGATAGATACCTTCCATAATGTATGTACCGTGAGAAATGAAAATGGGATTTGTGGGTAGCTATTGGCAATGGATTGGAAATGGTATGTGTTTGGTACAATACAGTGTGTGTTTTTTCTGGAGATGGTATGTGTAATGGCTAGTTTAGCTGAGCTTTAGCTTTTTCCTTAGTTTATCCCCATGCCATTGGTTACACCTATTAGGATCTCTTATTCTTTTTAGCAGGATTTTGTGTTTTGTATTATTTGAATTGACTTAGTTATTCTGAATAATTACTGCAGTGGTTACAATTAAGTAGTAGCCCCTATCAGTTTCAATGTGTGTACTGTGAGAAATGAAAATGGGATCACAGCAAGAATTATCACTATTGCATCTGCATTCCTGATACAGAAGCTGCTTGCACACGAGCCTGTTCCTTTTTTAGTCAACCGAAACCTGTTTAGTTAAATCCTTTAGCTCTTGTTCGAATGGATTGACACAACTATATAATAGCCACCTCATTTCACAGACCTTCATCTTTGTTTGGCTCAGTAAATCTGCAGCTCAGCATTTCAGCTTGGATTGTCTTCCTTCTGTGCATGTCAATAGGAGCAACAGTAGCATATCTCGTTTTTCTTTTTTTTGCCATCTTGTGCATTCAAGATAGACTATTCAATAGCTAGTGGCTAATCATTGCATTGGATTAGTTTATTCACCTGCGCTAATTCATCTTATAATTTTTGCACTACTAATACGAGGATCTGCAAATCTTATGTGTTTTTTTTTGTATATGGAAATATAAGTAGTATATCCATATGTGTATCTGAAAATTTTAAATATTATAGTCTAAAGTCCATTTAGTTATCATATAGAAGCTTACAGTTCCTTTCCTCGCATTTGCCATGTTACAAATATATGGAAACCAACAGCTTGCAGGTGTAAAGAACTCACACTGCTCCGAAAACAAGATCTACTCATACCTCTTTAGTGATAGCCATGTGCTTGCTTGTTTCATCATTTGTTTCAATGTCAATTTTTTCCCTCACAACAATTCGGCCACACCCAGATTTACAGGCTTCCAAAATACTATTTAAGAGGATGGGGAGGGGTTGGGTATACAGAACAAATAGTTAGTGCAGAAATCAAAGAGAATAACAATGTAATCATGGTTTTTAAAGCGTTAAGGTGAGGCGTGACGAGCCACCACCGCCTTGTCGCCTAGGCGACGCCTAGGCCGGCTAAGGCAAAGCCTTAGGTGAGGCGAGCCACCACCGCCTTGTCGCCTAGGCGACGCCTTGGGGACGCCTTAAAAACACTGAATATAATAAAGAGGAATTAACCTACCCTTAACTTGCTTTCCATTGTGTAGGGAAGTCAGGACCAGGCATGCATTCCAGTAGTTTTTGGAGCTTTCATATGAAAGAAATAGAACATAAAAGTGCAGTTAAGATTATAAGATATCTACAGATTTCAAAAGAAAAAAAACCTTAACAGTGACAATGTCTAATTCATTCATGTTAAGTAAAACAATTGCATGAGCCCATGTGATAATCATATACCATGTAGCCTAGTCATCTCGACACGTGTCAGTCATCTAGAGCAAACAACTAAAGTAGAGATCATTGTCTTACCCATGCGAAGCAATTATCTGCTCTTGATCCATGCTTCGTATGAGGAAAAAATATCAGCTGACTAGCTGAGTGCTTACAGATTTCGACACACATGCAAACAAACAGGGGGTATGTAAATATAATACTGGAATCATCATCATATACAGTACAATACTATCAAGAGATAGAGAGCTCGAGGGAGCAATGCTGTTTGTTTGTTCATGAGCCCTTGTCCTTGCTGGATTGATGCTTAAGAATGAATAGACGCTATAGTTGTCGGCATACTAAATAAGACATGAACAACCATACGATGCTTGTATTTATTAAGCCTCTTTATAGTACCAGGGACTATTCTCACTTTAACTGTTTAGCATGTTAACAAGGCAAGCTGTTGTCCATGGTTTATACTATTAGAAAATAAAAAGAAATATGGTTAATCTTACAGCATCAGAATAGCAAAATGTATCATGTTACAATCAACTGAATGTGAGAAATCATACGCAAGCTTATAAGAAAGATTAAAAATTTCACTGCACCTTTAAGCTGGATCCTTCATATGCTGAGTGATCATCTTATCATACAGTGAATCAAACCTGCACAGCTGGAACCCGTCACTGACATCTAAAAGGCCATTAGCTGAAAAAATGAGGCTTGTATCCTGAAAGATATCAGCCCTCTGCCCAGGCTCTGATGACTCTCGAACAGCCATTCCTAAGAAACATTAAAAAGTACATCGATGTTTGCTCAAATTTTGAGACAATAATGCCATTTTGGTGAAAAATATACACAGGCTTTAAGGGTAAATGAATAATGAATTACTCAGAAAGGTGGCTCTGCCCCTACTGATTACCATTGCATTTCTAAATCACAAGCACAATGTGAAGAGACTAAACAAAGTGAGCCAGAGCTGGATGTTGAAAACATTTTGTACTGATAATTTGAGGATGACTATCAGGCATCTGTGTAAGTAAAATGGCCAAGATATAGCAGCAACCCCTTCCTATAGGAGCTAGCTTAAATACAAAACACCAGCAACACTTCTAAACAATAAGCAAATTTACTAAAAATGCTAGAACAGAAAAAAAAACAATTCTAACTTATAATTAGACCAGCAAAAGGAACCTATCCCTGGCAAGCATAGACTGGAATCTGCAAGAAGAAAGAAAAATGGTTCAGTTGAACAAAACATAAGCATAGCTGATAACTAGATTGTCATCAATGGTGTCTATTGAAACAAAAGTATAGTGTGACAATTAGAGATAATCACGATGAGTAGTATCCGGTTTCTTTTTCAGAAAAGACATTGACACATTTGCGCATCCATAATATGTACATAAACACATATTTGGTGATAACTGATAACTTCAATTAGAAGCCAATACATTTCAGCAGGACGTACATCCCATAGTAATTCTGCAGAGCCAGAGGTGATATGAGGCATGGCACATACCAAGAATCTGTTGGCGATGCAGTGAGCGCAACTGGACACGCACGTCCACAGCGAAAAGTTATCCAGAAGTTGAGGATTGCGGCACGAGCACCAGATTCTTGGAGGTGTTCGTTGGCCCAGATATCGGCGAAGCTGTCGTCGTGCTCCAGGGTCGCGTCGACTCCGAGGTGTAGGGGTCTCGGGCAGGTTCCAGACCACCTTGTCGGGGGGCGCCTCCGCGCCTGTAGGTGTCGACGAATCGCAGATTGCCGGCGCTGACCAAACGTAGCGGAATCGAGCACGCCGCATGCCTCCCTGCAGGGCCTGGACTCGGCAGGGGGGGCGGACGAAGCCGATCACGGGGTCCTCGGCGAAGGAGTCGGCGCCTCGGCGGTGATGATACCCCATGAGTAGTCGACCCACCAGAGCAGGCCGTGGTGGGAGAGCGTGCAGTCGGAGCGTGGCGGGGGAAGGGGGTAATGCCCGCTCTTGTCGAGCCACACGTCGAGATCGGAGCAGAAGCAGCAAGACCGGCCTTGTCGCTGCCGGTGAGGTACAGGAGCTCGGAGACATGTAGCGGCGGCCCGGCGCAGGCGAGGAACGTGGAACCGGCCATGGTGGTGTCGAGGACGAAGTAGGTAGCGCGGGTCGGAGTCGCGCCAGTGGAAGGAATGGTCAGGTCGATGTCGACGCGAGTGAGCGGGGTGGCGAGGATCGCGGAGAGGAGAAGCAGCCTCGAGGCGTCGGCGGCGAGGACGAAGAGGAAGTTGCGCCGGCGCAGGACCAGGAAGACTCGAAGGGATGCTGCTGAGGATGACCCACGGCGACCCCGCCGCCCGAGGAGAAAGTGGGGTTTCGGCTAGCTAGTGGCGAAGAGGGGAGCGTGCCGCGGCGGCGGCGGCGGCGGCGGCGGCGGCGAGGGTTTTCTCCCTCGCTCTTGTTCCCGCTGGACAGCTGGAGGCAGGACAGGAGGATCACAGGAGGCAGCAGAAACCCAGCCGTGTTGATATTTTCCGCATTGTGTCACTGACAGTAGGTCCCGGACCCACCTGTCAGGGAAACCGCTGACCAGCCAACCGGGTATGGCTTTGGTTTGGTGTTGCTGCTGCATCGCCCGCGGCCCTGTTAGCAACGGGCCCGCATGTTAGTGGCCCAGGTCATATGGCAGCCAGCAAGTAGGGTGGAAAAGGCGCGGCTCAGGTCAGGTGCACCGTGCCACCGTCTCAGGCAGTGAGCCGCTTCGCGCTCGCGGTTGTGTGCACTAGAAGTGTCGTCGTGCCTTCTATATTTACCGTGCCTCGCAGGCAAACCACAACCCTTCCAAAGCCCACGGTCCAGATCGAAATCGAGAGCGGGTGATCCGACGAAGGGAAGGCACGTCGTCCCCTGATCGGCCGGGACCGAGATGGAGGGTGATGAAGGCGAGCTGCCCCTCCTGGTACGTAACAAAACCCTCTGCCCCGTACGATCTACTTGCGTTTGGATCTGCTAGAGAGGCGAAATCCCAGTAGATTAGAGATTTGTGGGCCGAAATCACTGTGGATTCATGAATTCGGGTCAAGAACTTGTCCGAACTAGCGTATCTTTCCACAAACACACACACACGGCCTAAATCATGGAGATTAACTAATCTATGGGCCGAAATCACACTAGTTCACTTGAGTCCGAATCGTTGCGGCCTAAATCGCGCAGGGAATTAGCAGATCTGGGCCAAAACCGCATTAGATTACAGTATCAGATGATGGTGGTTTGTAGATCTGACACGGGGTGATTCATGGGCTGAGGAGTAATACCAATCTTGGGCTGGACTCGTAGTGATGGTAAATCTGACCCGTGGTGATCCATGGGCTGGGTGCCGAACCAATCGGGATGAACTCGTAAATTGCTGGCACGTGGTATTGGCATATTTGTTTCTTTCGGAAGATCTGGATCTAGAATTTGTCCTAGATGTGTGATGAAACGTTCTAGCAAACACATTTTATTGGTATTTGTAACACCCTAATTTTCATCACAAGAAATTGTAGAAACATTTCTGGAATTTTCTAGGATTTAATTGGAATTTATTAAGATTTTATTGAATTAAATGATTAATTAATATGTACAATAAGTTTTTGTTGCATACATGTTGATGCATTGTGTTTTGTATTGTTGGCAAGCCAAAATTGGATTTAAATTCGTTAAAATTCGAATTTGTATTGCCTTTGTTTGAGGTAGTAGAGATGTTTGTGTTTAAGTTCAGTTTACCTCCTGGAACTCTCGACGAGTCCAACTTTAGCCCTTCAATTCTTTCCCCGCCGCGGCCCAGTCCTCCACCACGTCGGCCCATCTTCCGATCTCCCGGCCCAGCTCTGCTTCCCGCAGCCCAGCGCCCCGCCAATGTCGAAAGCGCCATCGCCGGTTACGCCTCCGCCTTTCCTCTCTTTTCTGCCGCTGATCAGTGGGGTCCGCTGGTCGGATTCGTCCCCTACCCGGACTCCGAGCCGAGCTGAGTCCGATTCGGCGCACGCACGCCGCGGCCTGGCGTGGCCCACACGCCGAGGCCGGCCCCGTCGCCCCTTAAATAGCCGCGTCGCAGCCTCTCGCACGCGCCCAAAACCCTAGCCTCCCTGGCGCCGTTGTTCTCACAGCCGCCGCCACCCTAAACCCTAGAGCTTCGGCCGCCACCACCGAGCCCTCTCTCCACCGTCGTTCGATCCATGAGAACATGACCCGGGGTAGCGCAAGAAGGTAACAAAGGTGCTCATGCTGCTTGAACTCATCGAATTTCCTTCTGTGTCCCGGAATTGCTCATCGGAGCTAGGCTTTGCAGGTTCGGCCGCTCCGCCCCGTTTCCCGTCGTCCTCGTGCCCCGAACGTCGCTCTTTTCTTCGTGGCTGAGTTCGCCGTGATCCCACGATCGTCCAGGTCCAAGCCGCGCTTGATTTGGTGAACCGCAGCCCGGAATCGTCCTACGCCGGCGAGCTCTCCGTCGGACGCCGCCGCGGGCCGCCGCCTCCTCACTGTTCCGCCGCCGACCGATGCCCGAGCGATCTCGACCGTCCATCCGCAGATCAACGACCCAGATCTCGTCAACCGAAGGGAATACCGGTCAGCTTGGCACTTTTGTTAAAGAATCCTCAGAGTTCCTGGTAATTAACCCGCGGTCCCGATCCTATGTAAAATATTTACATCAAGGTCCTTTTATCTTGCAGTTAGCCCCCTGTCTTTTCAAAGTATCTAACCCGCCGTCCAATTCTACCTTTTTACGAGTTAAACCCTGAGTTATTATACATAATTATGTATATGCCCTCGGAATTCTACAATTTAACCCCTGGAATTTGTGTGTATTCACAGATAAGCCCCTGGAACACCGTTTTGGCCCTATCTTGACCGTTTCAACTCCGTTTCGGGTGATTCTTTCGCTCACGTGACCGTAAGGACCTGAACTTTACCTTTATACCATTCCTTTGTACTGTTGCCCATGTTTGGTGTATTGTTTCTTATTTGTTGTATTGTTTCCTTGCATGTGTGACCCCGTGATTGCGTATAGGAGCAACGTTCGTGGTTCTCAAGGTTTGTTCGAGGATTCGTTTGAGAAGTTCCTGAGCCATAGCATTTGTTAGCTGGATTTAAGGCAAGTGTATTCTTGATCATATTTTTGTCCTAATAACCATATGACATGCTTCTACACTGTAGTTTGCTATGCTTGCATGCTTAATCATGATGGGTCCTATATTTAGGATGACTAGTTTTCTTTAATCATGCCTTGTCAACCTGGTTTAATATTTATGTTGGGTAGCATTGCTTAGTTGCTATACTTGGGAATGGTTTATACTAAATGTGAAGATAATAATTTTGTGATATCTTTTATATATGATGTATATGATCTGATGAGAATGTTTAACCAAGACCACATTGATTAATCGGAACATGGAGAACCACCCAGGATTTCCCGTACAACCATAATAACTACATGGCTCTGGTCTTGGCTAAGTAATTAGATGAACTCTATGTTGTGTTTGGAGGTGTGTGTTGGGCGGATGTTTGGGTTGTGTGTGATGTGCGGGGAACGAAGGTGCGCCTTCCGATTACCCGTTCGGTCAGGGGCCAAACACATACATAGAGGGAGTCTTTGGAAAGGCCTCGTAGTGAATCCCTAGCCCCTCACCTAAGGAAGTGTTGAAGAGGCTCGCGACCTCAGGCGACATGGGAAACACGAATTGTGGGGAAAGCTGTACAACCTCTGCAGAGTGTCTAAAATCTATTGCAATAGCCGTGCTCGCGGTCATGAGCGGCCTGGACCCTCACATGATTAATATATCGAAAGAAGAATTAAATCGATTTATTTATGGTGATGATGCTATGGGTTACCATATGTTTAATTGGGTTGGTATATACTTATACTTTAGTAATTATGATGCTAAATAAAATTTGACCAACTTAAGTGCTTAAAGCAATTTAATTAGAAGCCAAACTATTTCCTTGGTTAAGCCTTTGCATGTCATTATGCTTTGCTCTACATTTGCTGAGTACCAACCATAAGTGTACTCAACCTTGCTTTATCTGCGGCTCAGGCTTAGACAGGAGGTTTCAGTGGAGTATTTTGGAAGTTTCTAGGCGTACATGTTCCCTCAGTCAGCTGCCTGTGGAGAAGTTTTGAAGATTCCGCTGCTAGTAATTCGTTTCCGTGAGTGTAATGATATTGATTAATATTATTTACGTTTTTGCACTGTCTTTTATATCACTGATGAAGTCTCATATGTGTGTAAACTTGATCCTGGCGCACATATGATAGTCATTCGGTTTTGTTTACAAAATCGGGTGTGACAGTAATTCGTTTTCCCGATGTGATTTTGCGTGTTGACACTGTATAAATTGTTGGTTTGAGCGTAGATCTAGATTTGTGATGAAATTATTTTCCCAAATTGCGAGGTTGTGTCTGCCCGATGTGATTTTCGCGGGTCGTTGATCGGTCAGGTCGTCACCGTGTTTAGTTAATCATTCTTTTTTGTTGTCGTTACACTGCGCAGCTGAATGGTTTTTTCTGCTGTAACCATGCTCTCTCCTTTTTTTTCTGGTCGCAGTTGATTGGGTTTGACAGACACGGGTTTGCGACCATGGAGCAGCTGGTGAACTCGCTTACCTGGGCCTTTGAACAGAAGCGATTCCTCTTGGACGAAGAACAACTTGCCATGATCATGAATCCAGCGCCGTTCCTTTGGCCAGAGGAGTTTGCCATCCAGGACAACGCCATGCTTCTTGATAGTTTCTTCTGCGTTGTTACGCCAAATCAGCTGGCAGGAATGGTACAGCTCATGCAGGCAGAAAAATGGCTACTGGTGGAACTACTCGGCCCCGGGGCAACGCACGGAAGAAAAGAGGTGTGGAAGTATGAAGAACCGGAGGGGCTGGACATACATGAAGTCTGTCTCGAGAGATGGGAAATTAAGAGCTCAATCCGAGTTCGCCGCCGGTGTACTCTCCCCGCTGACTTCGAGGAAAGGGCGCTGTACCCCCCTCCAAATCCTGCACCAATGGTGATCCAATACCAGCGCATCCCTCTACATGTACCAAAGCAACAGCGGGCTATGGAAGCAGCGGCCCTGGATGAAGCATCTGAACAACAGCCAGGCCCACAGAGGCCTCCTGGGATTCTGCCCGAAGCGCCGCCTCTGAACGCGCCGGTCGGCCCCGGCGGCTACCGCCCCGGCGTCGGCCTCAACCTCCACCTCCCGGCCGGCGCTGGACGGACATGGGGCGTCGGGCGGGGACTC